>JARQOD010000002.1:290146598-290173027 GCA_033576555.1 Oophaga sylvatica
GTCATGGGGCTCGCCACGAGGATCGTCCGTTGCACTTTTATTCTCGGCTGGTTGCTTTTACTTTGTTTTTGGTGGTGGGGGATTTTAATTTTATAGTCTTTTTAAGACTGGGTCCGCCTCCCCCCGGCTGCTTTTGTTATTACAAATTAGCTTCCTTTTATTCTCCCAGTTGTGTGTTAGAGCGGTGAAAGCATTCATACAATGCAGATAGGAGGTTTTCTGAGAGATTTAAACAAAAAGGTTCTTTGTTTTTTTCCCCTCCCTTTGTTTATAGTTTATTCCTAGCCCTTTTGGGTGTTCCCTCTGGTTTTATGTTGTTGAAAGACAGTTTTTACTTTATCCCCTGTCTGTTGTTTGTCTTTACGTTGGAACCTTTACCTGCCCTTTTCCCATGGTGGAAATCAGGGTCCTTCTGGGGACTGATTACAGTGGCGGGTTTTATAGGAGACGGGGGTTTACGCTGGCGGCCTGGACCCTCTGTCCATTAACAGTCCCTCGGGGTAGAGGGATAGTCGGGCCCCCGTTTAGGGTAGCATAGCCCCCGGCCACCTCTGGCAGAGACGCGTGAAAAGGATTCGTTTTGACCAAGGATATTATGTCAGGTAATACTATGCTATATTACATGTTAATGTTATCTATTTTTTGTTAATAGAAAGTTGTCCCTCTTGTTGATTTGACTTTATTTTTTTTTTAATCGCTAGACGGTGACAGATAGGTGGTGCGGGGGCACAGCGTCGATTTTCAAAAGCGCAAGGGTTTGTTTCACTGTGGTGATGCCTCTCATGCTTTTTCGTCTCCCCTAGCGGGGAAGATTTTTGCCCTCGGTTGTCTTGGGGTAGTGTTCAGATTTTGTTTTTTTTAAAATGTCCTTGATTTGCTTCTGTCCTCATTTCTGTTCAGGCTTTCTTTTGTTCTGGGCAGCTATTAACCTGTGGATTATGTTTTTTGCAAAAAGTTTGGGGGTTTCCTTGATTTCCCCTACAAAAGTCTTTCCCCTACGGGGGATCGATTTACCCCTTTGCTGAGAATAAACCCCAGTTTTCTATCAGGTGATAATGAGGGTTAAACCCTGATCACCAGGAGTGCTGCAAATTTTTGGTTCTGTATAATCTGCATGACATTATCGTGCTGGGTTTCCCTTGGTTACAGTCTCATAATCCTGTTTTGGATTGGAAATCTGTGTCTGTAACCAGTTGGGGCTGCCAATGTGTTAATACCAACACTCCTGTTTTTTCTGCCTCCCCCCAGGCTCAGGATTGTTCCTGACTTTTTGATTGATTTTTCTGATGTGTTTAGCGAAAGTAAATCTGCATCCTTGCCTCCCCATAGGAGCTATGACTGCGCTATTGAATTAGTGCGGTAGTAAATTCCCTAAAGGTCGCCTTTTTAACTTGTCTGTACCTGAACATGACGTATGCGGTCTTATATCAAGGAATCATTGGAGAAGGGTCATATCAGACCATCCTCTTCACCCTTAGGTGCCGGTTTTTTCTTTGTGGCCAAAAAAGATGGTTCATTAAGGCCGTGTATTGATTATCGTCTCTTGAACAATATTACTGTGAAATATCAATACCGTTACCCTTGATTTCTGACCTGTTTTCCAGGGTGAAAAACGTACTTGGTTTACCAAGCTTGACCTCAGGGGGGCGTATAACCTTATTCGCATTAAGCACGGGGATGAATGGAAGACGGCATTCAATACCCCTGAAGGGCATTTTGAGTACCTAGTGATGCCCTTTGGGCTCACTAATGCTCCTTCCGTCTTCCAGTCCTTCATGAATGACATTTTCAGGGATTTTGTGGACAAATTTCTGATTGTTTATTTGGATGATATCTTGATTTTTTCTAATGACTGGGACTCTCATGTGAAACATGTTCGAACTGTGTTCCAGATTTTGAGAGAGAATGCTCTGTATGTGAAGGGATCAAAGTGACTTTTTGGCGTACAGAGGATCTCATTTCTGGGATTCATTTTGTCCCCATCTGTTATCGAAATGGACCCGGTCAAGGTTCAGGCCATCTGTGATTGGGTCCAACCTACTTCATTAAAGGCTCTTCAGAGATTTTTGGGTTTTGCCAATTTTTATCGTAAATTTATTGGTAATTTCTCGGTTATTGTTAAACCATTAACTGATTTGACCAGAAAAGGTTCTGATGTGGTGAATTGGCCTCCGGAGGCAGTCTCTGCGTTTCAGGAACTTAAGCAGAGATTCACTTCTGCTCCTGTTCTACGACAGCCTGATGTTTCTCTGCCATTTCAGGTGGAGGTTGATGCCTCTGAAATTGGGGCAGGTGCCGTTTTGTCCCAAAAAGATCCAGAGACCTCTAAAAGTAACCCTTGTGCCTTTTTCTCTCGAAAATTTTCTCCTACTGAACGTAATTATGACGTGGGTAATCGGGAGTTATTGGCCATGAAGTGGGCTTTTGAAGAGTGGAGACATTGGCTGGAGGGAGCCAAACATCAGGTGGTGGTCCTTACGGACCATAAGAATCTGGTCTATCTGGAATCTGCCAAGCGACTCAATCCTAGACAGGCCAGGTGGGCCTTGTTTTTCACATGTTTTAATTTTGTGGTTTCCTTTCTTCCTGGCACTAAGAATGTTAAGGCGGATGCCCTCTCGAGGAGTTTCCTTGCGGACTCTCCTGAGTTATCTGATCCTTCTGTTATTTTGAAAGAGGGTGTAGTTCTTTCCGCCATCTCGCCCAATTTGAGACTTGCTCTGGAGGGGTGTCAGGAGGATAGGCCCGAGTGCTGCCCTGTTGGAAAATTGTTTGTCCCGGACCAGTGGAAAAAGAGTGTGATGTCTGAGATTCATTGTTCCGCATTGGCTGGGCATCCCGGAATTTTTGGTACCAGAGACTTGGTTAGTCGGTCCTTTTGGTGGCCTACCTTGTCTCGTGATGTCAGGGAATTTGTGCAGTCCTGCGGGACTTGCTCTCGCTCCAAGCCTTGCTCTCGCTCTAGTGGTTTGTTGATGCCATTGCCTGTGCCCAAGAGACCATGGACCCATATCTCTATGGATTTCATTTCCGACCTTCCTGTTTCTCAGAGAATGACCACCATCTGGGTAATTTGTGATAGGTTTTCCAAAATGATACATCTTGTGCCATTACCTAAGTTGCCTTCCTCCTCTGAATTGGTGCCGTTGTTCCTTCAGCACGTGGTTCGTTTACACGGCATTCCTGAGAACATTGTGTCTGACAGAGGAGTCCAGTTTGTTTCCAGATTTTGGAGGACTTTTTGTTCTAAACTGGGTGTTCAATTGTCTTTCTCCTCGGCATTTCATCCTCAGACCAATGGTCAAACTGAGAGAACAAACCAGACATTGGAGACTTATCTTAGATGCTTTGTGTCTGCTGATCAGGATGACTGGGTCTCTTTTTTACCTTTGGCTGAGTTTGCTCTTAATAATAGGGCTAGCTCTGCCCCTTTGATGTCTCCGTTTTTCTGTAATTCTGGGTTTCACCCTCGATTTTCTTCGGGACAGACAGGAGGCTTTTGTCTGTCCAGGTGTTGACTCTGTTGTGGAGCGTATGCAACAGATTTGGGACCAGGTAGTGGAGAGGTTGTCCCTCTCTCAGGAGAAGGCCCAGCGGTTTGCTAACCGGCATAGGACTGATGGTCCTCGGTTTAAAGTGGGGGACTTGGTCTGGTTGTCCTCAAAGAATATTCCTATGAGAGTAGCATCTCCTAAATTTAAGCCTAGGTTCATTGGACCTTATAAGATCATTGAGATTCTTAATCCTGTTTCTTTTCGTTTGCTTCTTCCAGGGACATTTAAGATCCATAACGTGTTCCACAAGTCCTTGTTGAAGAGGTTTGTTGAGCCAGTGGTTCCTGCTGCTGTGCCTCCTGACCCTGTTTTGGTTGAGGGCAATCTGGAGTATGTGGTTGAGAAAATATTAGATTCTCGTTTTTCTAGACGGAAACTCCAGTATTTGGTTAAGTGGAGAGGTTATGGTCAGGAAGACAATTCTTGGGTGTTTGCTTCGGACATCCATGCTAGGAGACTCATCCGTGCGTATCATAGAACTCATCCTGACCGACCTGGTTGCTCAAATGAGGGTTCGGTGACCCCTCCTCAAGGGGGGGGTACTGTTGTGAATGGGTTTGAGATGAGTTCTGAGCAGGGACTCCCTCTGGTGGTTACAAGCGGTACTGGTCTGTTCAGTGAAGATTGTGAGGACTGGGAATCAGGTGTTACTGATTGGTCTTATATAAGGGAGTCACCTTCCCATCAGGGTTGCCGGTGATCAATTGTTCTGGTCTGAATCCTTTATTCCAGTTTCCCTTGTAGCCTGCTGTGTCGTGTCTGCATCTCCTGCTAACAGATAGACATTTTCTTCTTTTGTGTTTGTGCCATATTTTTGCATTTTGTCCTGCGCTTCTGTGGGGGCCTTCAGGGTCCCCTCCGGGGGCTTCTGCCCTCTGTTTTATTCAGCCATGATGTTTGTACTTTTGCTTTTTCCAGTTTTTTCAGTGGCTGCTGTTTTGATTTTGTTACACCAGAGAACTAATTTAGGTGGAAGAGGTCGTGTGATCTCAGGTATTTTTTGAAATTAGTAGAGTTGGCGCTTTTCAGGGTTTTCTGGGATTGCAGTAAGTACCCTTCCTATCCTTTTCTATTTAGTTAGTTTGGGCCCCAGCGTTTGCTCATACTATTTTCTTTCTGTGTCAGTATTTCATCTTGTCTAACCGCCATTACATGTTTGGGGGTCTTTCTATTATCTTTGGGGTTCTGCTCCGGGGCAGATAGCTTTCCTATATCTATCTTTAGGTGTAGTTAGTTTCTCAGGCTGTGACGAGGCGTCTAGGACCAACGTAGGAACGCTCCACGGCTGCCTCTAGTTGTGGTGGTTAGTCAGGGTACTGCAATCTCATAGATTCCAACTGCTGTGGTGTATTTCCTTTTTTACCTGCACTCCTCAGCTACCGAAACATAACACCCTGCTTTCTTCATATCACGCAACATCTCCTTGGCTTTCTGCTAGTGTGCTGGAGGTATAGACCTGTACCGTTCTTTAATGGGAGGATGATTGCCTGTGGGGATGTGATGTTGAACCCCTTTAATTTTCCCAAAGTCGAGTGGGTGTTTGCTGAATACCTGTGCATACTCCTGAACTACTCGGTATACTCCTTGTTTCTGGTGAGCTGGAGTGGTGTCCGTCCCGACATGGAGCTGCTGACACCAATCCTCCACCTGGGGGGTCGGACCGTTATCCTCCACTGGTTGTGGGGAGGTTACGGGCTCCGTTTTGTGAATGGAGTTATTATCCACAGCATGTAACTTAGCAACAGTGGCATAACGTGGTAATTTGACTTCATCCTCTCCCCAGTTGAGAAGACGCACTGGCACCCTCCCATTATGTACATCCACTACCCCTCTGGCAGTCAAGAGTGTAGGTCTGTGCTCTGAACAATGGGGCTCTACTACTGCTTGGTAGTTCTGTCCTCTCAGACCTATTGCTGCTCTACACCAAATAAGCATTTCACTCATTGGGGGTATCACAATGGGGTTCGGGTCTGTCACCCGTACATTACCAATCTCACCACCCGGTCAGTTTCACTTGCTGCTGGCACATCAGGGTCCAAATCTCCTTCCGGATCACTCCCTTTTGCCTTGGTCTGGCAATTTCGGCGAGCTGTTGGAGTAAAAACACAACCTCCTCCAAACAGTTACTAATAATGTTAGTGCCTAAAACCACATTCAACCCATTTTCCTCATTAACAGTCTTTACTACAAGAAGTCCCTGGTTCTTTAGCTCCACTCTCCCCACCTTTACGTCTACATTTTTAGCCCCCAGTAAATCAAGAGGGAGGCCATTAGAGGCGTATACGGCAAAGTCAGGGTTTGGGGGTTGGAGACAGTCATTGGACCAGTATTTATTGTAGAGAACATCAGGTATGACGGTTACCTGAGATCCAGTGTCCAGCAGGGCAGGGATGGCGATCCCGTCCAATATGATGGACAGGTAAGGTCTTCCTCCCACAAACCTGCGGTTCCAGTCTGAGGGGCCTGAGGAGTCTATTCCTGAGTGTTGGCCCTCGGACCCAGGATTTGCTCGTTTAAAGGACACCGACGTGCTGGGTGACCTTCTCTGTGGCAGCGGTAGCAGATGATCTCTCGGCGGGGATGATGCTGGTCGCGGGTCCTTCCTGGGGGTGGCGTTGTCCTCCTCCGGTGGGGCGACGTCCTCCCTCTCCTCCGGCGCATCCAAGGGACATCCTCTGGGCAGTCAGCTAGCAGGATCTTTCCTTCTTCCTCCGTCGACAGTTGCAGGGCACTCATTACAGTGGCCAGGTTTTTGGTCAACTGGCGCACTTCTGAGCACAGACAGTCCAGCTCAGTAGGGGGCGCCACCTGCATTTTGGCTTCCGCAACCAGTGGGGAAAAGGTGGATGCTGCTGGCTTTAGGGTGGCTTCACTCGGGTGACACTGGGTTGCCATCCCGGGTGTTTCCAGGGGTCGCAGTCCTTTTATAGCCATGTCCTTAAGAGCATCAAAGGTAGCATCAGGATGATCCAAGGACCACCAGTGCACAGTCCGGCTTTCAGCTTGGGACTTCAATCCCCGTACAAATTGTTCTTTTAACATTTTATTTTCGTTGGAGACACTCATGGGGTTAACTTGTTTGAGTGCTCGCAGGGCCCCTTGTAGTCGGCAGGCATAGTCCCTAATGCTGTCATCTGGTTTCTGGTAGCATTGGTAAAAACTCATCCGGAGATCTGTTTCAGTGCGGTCCTCAAAGATAGTCTGTAGTTTTAAGAAAATTGCAAGCACTGACTCCTGGTCTGCAGCTGTCCAAGTCTCTACCTCTCTCTCCGCAGCACCAGTCAATTGTCCCACAACCACTGCAGCTCTCTGCTTTTCTGTCATAGGGTACATGTCCATTATGCTGCATATTTTTCGCTTGAACCCTGACAGGGTGTCTGGCTTGCCGCTGCACTGAGGGAGCCACTTCGCTCCAGGCATATATGGCAGCGTTAGCGGTACTATTGGGACCACAGGACCAGGTGAGGGGCCAGCATTTCCAGCCTGCGTGGCAGCGCCGAGGGGTAAGTCATTAGGACTATCGGCCTGGGCCACATCGTCGACCTGGGCCGCGTTGTCGGCTGGCTGCGACATGTCTGCGCCCCCCCTAGTTAATCGTGGCCTACCTTCTCTGAAGGCTGCAGCTCCGCAGGGCACAGGGGTGTAGGAGGACCTGCGTCGCTGGCGCTCTGACGTCAGAGCGTTCACTGTAGCTCTTCACAGGACCTGCCGCCGCGTCAGCATTGGGGGCGTGTCCAGGACTCAGCGCGCTTTTGCAGGTACGCCCACTAGTTTTCGCGCCATGGCGCTGTAAATGGCGGGCAATGGCGGGCAAATGGCGGGAAATCTTCACCACATACAAAACACAGTCTTTTAGTGAGGCACACAGTACCCGGTGGCAACGGGCACAAATTACTCCGTTGCTGCAGGGCACGAAATCCTGTTCGTGACGCCAAAGATGAGTCGTCCGCCAGGGCTTTGGGGTACTCGGCACCGAGCCCGTTGATGTCTATGGGGGATGTCACGGGTAGCACAGCTCGGTCCGTGCCCTGGGCGCTCACTTTAAATGTGGGATATTTACAGGTGACTCGAATAATGATATGGGGATTCGTGACGCCACTTGTGGTGCCTGGTCAGGATGACCAGCGCTGCTATGCAGATCCACTGGAGGGTTGATATTGTGCAGCTAGATGTTAAGCCTTCCACAAGTAAGGCTGATCCTCCAGGGCAGATAGATATATAGGATTGCAGGACAGATGGGGACCCGGCAGTCAGGGATAATAAGGGAGACACACACATAAGTCACTTTGGTACCTTTACTGTAGATGTTGCAGGCACTCCCCGGAGCACTGTAGGGTGAAGGATGCACATCGAGATTCCTCCACTGGTAGGTGTGTGGCCTCCTGTCCTCTGCCTTTATGTGATAAAGTCCTGACCTGCCTGTAGCTAGGTCTAACTTGGTCTCCGTCTTGCACCTGGCTGATCTTGTGATTGGACCTTCTCCTGAAGCACACAGTCTCTATTTGCCGTGCACGGCTAGACTCCGTTCTCCTGATCCAGCTACGTATCAGCTCTGTGGTACTCCTGGGACTTGTAGTCCTCCAGGAACTCCGGTGTTCTCCTAATGGGTCGTGGAGATCCCTATAGGCTCGGACCCCGGTGTCCGGTGATACTTGCTGAGATGAGCTATTAAGGCTCCACTGTCTCATAAACTTTTCCACTTGCCTTCGGCCTACCTAGATCCTCACACGATCACACACGCTGGCAGTTGGTGGGTTGCCTCTTCGCCGCTCTCTAAGCGTCGGCACGCTTTCCACTGAACTACACTTCTAAATTCAGCTCTGACTAGGCTGGAGTGATCTCTCTGTGTCACTCTTACTAGACTCCACTTCAAAACAACTGAATAACTCTGCAGCCTCTCTGAGGTGACTGAGCTGCGCTGTGCTGCTCTGCTCTCTGACTGAGCTCTGACTGAACTCTCCTAACAGACTCCCAGACCTCTGAGCAGACTGAGAGAAACTGAAACTAAACTTCTTTTTATATGCCTAACACAGCTCCCTCTGGTGGTCTTTAGGATAAGCTGTACGTGTGTGTGTGTATAATGGCCTCTAGTGGGATCTTCTTTCAGTGCACCCTTCTGGAAGATATGGATCTGTGTGGCCCAGCTGCGCAAGGCACACATGTCTCCTGGAAAATGCACAGGAAAGGTAATTGTGAAGCCTGATATTCATTCACAACACACACTTCCCAACACTGCCACCAGAGGGCAACTTAGACTATTTAAGTTAGTGTGACGTAGCAGTGGTTCAGTTCAGTCAGAAGTTCAGTTGAGTTCAGTTTCCTGTCTCAGGACAGGGCAGTTCAGTCTTGGAGGGAGAGGAGATAAGACTGGGATCTGACAGAGCTCCTGTAGCTCACCTCATACAGAAGTGGAGGCTAGTACGAGTGGACAAGTGAGGCACTCTAGCCTAGTCAGAGCTGCAATTGAAGCGAATGAAACAGTTACCTCAGAATAAGCTGTCTGTGTTCTCTAGAAAGTGGAAAGTGACTCTCGGAGCTACAGCGTGTATACAGTCTGACGAAACGTCCTGTGAGCTGCTCTGGACAGAGTCTTGGAAGGAAAGAAGGAAGGGAACAACTGCAGTTCTAAGTGAGCACTGGAAGGAAAGCTGACATCTACTACCGCTGCTACCTGTGCTTATGTTAAGGGCAAGAGCAGGGCGACAGGCGAGTGGAAAAAGAAGGACATGTGACCTAGGTGACAGATCACCTTCACTTAATTAACCGGACACCGGGTCCGAAGCATTGCTAGTACTTCACGGCTAGTGATAGAAATCCGGAGGCCTTGCTGGACTTCAAGTCGCAGAAGGTAGCCCTAAGTGCCGATACGTAACCGGGGGTCAGGAAAGACAACAGTCTAGCAGGGCCCTGCACAAAAGACTAGTTCTATCCAACAGAAGACTCCCACCACAATGTTGGCAGGGCGAAGCTGTCATATTCAGAGTTAAACCTGACTTCACGCAGGTTAAGATTCACACACGATTCAAGGATAAAGGAGGCCTCAAACCTGCTCAGCAATTCCCCGAATGTGCATTCTCCAACCTGACCAGCTTCCCGGGACATACCTGCAACATCTACAAGTAAAGGTATGGAAAGAGACTGCATTGTGTGTGGCTGACTTCTTATCTGCACCCTGCACCACCATAGACTTTGAGGGATCAGTCCCACCTGTGGGGGACTTAACATCTAGCTGCCATAACATCCCCTCAGAGATTTACCCTGCAGCGCTGGTCAATCAGATCAGATACCACAGGTGGCGTCACGAACTATTACTAAAATCCCCTGTAAATATCCCCCATTGCATGACCGCCCAGGGCCACGGACCGAGCTCTGCTGCCAGTGACATTCCCCATAGACTTCCATGGGCTCGGTGCCGAGTACCCCATAGCCCTGGTACACACATGTGGTGCGCATCAGATCCAGTCACAGCTGGGCTCCACATACACACTTTTACAAACAGGTGCACAGAAGTATGATAATACATATAGATAACAGTAAATCTGTAGACATTTTATTACTTACATATTATGTCCCTCTGATGTCCTCCATCATCAGTAGCTCCATCTTTGTGGTCTTCTGGCTGTCCATCCATCAGCACTTACTGGACAGATCTCCAGCTGTCGCCAGTGCTTCTGTCTTTTCACTACCTCTGATAGCTGCAGAGAACAGCCTCCATGCAGTCAGCGAATCTGTCACTTCTCTTCATTCTGAGAAGTTCTGGCAGGTGCCTTACCCATGTGAACATCGACCATTCTGAGTGGCTTCAGAACAACTCTGTGACCATTCTTCACTGGCCCAGCCAGAGCTCTGACCTAAACACAATTGAGCATCTCTGGAGAGACCTAAAAATGGCTGTTCTCCAACGTTCACCATCCAACCTGATGAAACTGGAGAGGATTTGCAAGGAAGAATGGCAGAGGATCCCCAAATCCAGGTGTGAAAAAACTTGTTGCATCATTCCCAAGAAGACTCATGGATGTACTAGCTCAAAAGGGTGCTTCTACTCAGTACTGAGCAAAGGGTCTGAATACTTATGACCATGTGATATTTCAGTTTTTCTTTTTTAATAAATTTGCAAAAATTCCTACATTTCTGTTTTTTGCAGTAAAGATGGGGTGCAGAGTGTAAACTAATGAGAAAAGAAATAACTTTTTTGCATTTACCAAATGGCTGCAATGAAACAAAGAGGGAAAAATTTAAAGGGGTCTGAATACTTTCCGAACCCACTGTATGTAGGTATATAACCCTGCCTATATGTCTGCGTCTGTATATATGACTATATGTGTTTCTCTGAAACACCAAGAAATTAGAGTAACCATAAACCATCAAAAACATGGAAAATAAAATAATCATATTTATTGAGAACACATTAAAAACAAAATATATACTATATGGAGCATTATATGTGGCCCCCAATACTGTGTGGAGCAATATATGGGGCTCATTATACTGTATGGAGCAATATATGGGGCCCATTGCACTGTATTGAGGCCCATTATACTATATGGTGGACTATATAGTGTCCATAATACTGTATGGAGGACTATGTGGTTCCCATAGTACTGTATGGAGGACTATATTGTCCGATCTAAAATGAAAAATCTGCAGTCACTCGGTGTGACTGCAGACTTTTGAATTTCTCCAGTGCACGCACTGCGTGCTGCGAGGATTCGCCGGTTTCTGAGCTACCGTAAAATTTACAATAGATATCCCTCATGTAATGTAAGAAGTAAGTGAAATCTTTGGCATTGTACTATACCTATATTTCTTATCTGTGCATCATCAATCATGGTATGTGTTAAAGGGTCCACTGAGACTCCCACGAAAACCTGGAGCCAGCCCTGACTTGACCATAAGGGTACATGCCCACGATCAGGAATTGCTGTGGTTTTGACGCTGTGTAATAATGAAGTGTCATAACCGCAGCGGCCAGATGTTACAGCATAGTGGATGGGATTTCGAGAAATGCCATGTCCACTATGTGTGTAAGTGCATCTGTGAATCACTCGCGGAAACTGACATGCGGCCAGGGTTTACGAGCCGCAGCATGTCAATTTCAGAAATTTCCACAATAGATATGCATTGAATGTGGTAAATCCGCATGGTTCAATGAACAAATGCGGATTTACCTGCCTGATTAGAATGCAGCAATTTGGACGCAGCTAAAATACGCAGCGTCCAAAGCGCTGCTACTTCCTGATCGTGGGAACGTTCCCTTAGTCTACAAGATACAGTATATTGATGACATTTATTGAGGGTAGTTACAATATAGAAGGCACTGGGCATTTAGTGATGACAGATAAATATATATATTCTAATACGTATCTGCTTCCCTTTCTCGGGTACAATGCATTTGATGCATATGAGATATGGAAATGTTATTGCATCAACAGGAAGAATAATACACACTGTTCACAGAATTGAATTTGTTCTGGAAGGAAATGTGGTGATATATGAAGGGATGAGCTTAACTGTACATTGATCTGTGCTGAAGATAGCTGAGGGATTTCATGATTTAGCACAGTTGCTGCTATGACAATAGAGCAAGAAACAATGTACCAATAAATATGTCACAATTTTCACTGATTGATGGAAGTCCTGTTGAGAGAAGAAACCGCAGTCATTTAAAAACAGTGTGAGTTATGGATGCTACGCTGGGGCAGATTTGGTTTATATCAGTGGAAATTACTTACAGCCAGCACATACAAAACCAAACCACAATTTGAGTAATATCAAATATTTAGTAAACAGGATTACTTTGGAGCACAACATCTGTACAATGATTTTTTTTTAAATCTACGTAAATGAACTAATTAAAGAGGACTTTTCGTCAGATCAAAAGTGGCCATTTGTGCTCTTACTTTATTCCATTTGTTTCCCTGAGTATGCCAATTATTTTTTCTCAAAATCTGCCATACAGCTCCAGAGATATGGGCCTTTTTATGTAGTGTTAATTTGAATGGTCTGTACAGTGGGGCGTGGCTGTCAGGATTCTCTGGCGGGGGTCTTAAGGCTGCTCTGCATTATTAAACCATGGGCCACGCCCTTTTGGTAAAGACCATAAAATTATCCCTAAATGAAAAGGCCCATATCTATGGAACCATATGGCAGATTTTAAAGAAAAGAAGGAAACAGAATAATCAGGGGAGAAATGGGAATAAAATTAAAGCAAAAACTTGACTACTTTTCTCCTGGTGACAAGGCCCTTCATAGTGCAAATCAGGTTGCCTAAGCTTAGTAGCCCTGAGGTCAGAAACATACAATCTATTGTGCTGTTTAGCATTATTTACCTGGAGAGTTGCTATTCTCTGTAGAGCTGGAAAGCAATTTCATGAAAACTGTTCCAGAAGTAACTGTTCAGTAAAAATGTAGTGCTCATCACGTTTGTCTGTCACTTGAGTCAACACCTTATTGTGCTATTTTGCCTATCAATGTCTATAGGCGCATCAATATATACATTGCAAGGTTTTTACTGGTATGTAAAGCATCACCATTATTACACAAACTGGTGTGAATTTTGCCTAATCAGATCAACATCCTTTCTAAAATATATTATAAATGTGTCTCGGGATTGTTGCCTTATACACTTCTCACAGTAGCACAAGCAATAGGCAGTCTAGCAGTGTCGTGTTGAAAAACGGCTCTTGAGAAACTTTAGAGATATGAACCGTACCACTGGTTCTGCGTGAACGTAATGTTAAACTGTTAGTGTATTTTCAATACTAACTTTGGCCTGGTTATTGTTATGCTTACTGATATAGCGCCAACATATTCCACTGCGCTTTACAGACATCATCATCACTGTCCCCACTGGGTTTCAAAATCGAGGAAACAGTGGTTCATTCATTTTTCCAAAGTGGCCCAGGAGCCGTTTTTTTTAACACAAAAATGCCAAGCTTCTTGTTGCTCATGCTACTGTGAGCGGCCTATGTGGCCTACATATGCTACTATGGTATGAAAGTATGTCTGGATTGTTTCCCATCAAGCTCATCTGGGACATCATTGATCAGCAATTGCAAAGGGAACTGCCAGCAGTGGATCTTGATGATGTGCATGTTCAAGTGCATTCAGTGTTGTGTGGAAGAACATTCCTCAGACAACCATTGTTAACTTCATTGATAATATACTGAGGCGTATAAGAGCATGTATTTCTGTGTGTGACGCTCATAAGCAATATGAAATAAATTGAGATGTTTTGTAAATTTTGTTTCTATTTTTGATCATTTGAATATGATTAGCATATCTATTGATCTTGTGATTTCCATAATTCAACAACTTTTCCTTCTTGAGGAGTGTAGGGTCTCTGTTATGAGAATGTGAAAACAATAAAAATAATAGTAGTGCAGAAATTAAACATATTTTTAAGTATTTTCATTCCTTGCAGTGTATGAATATTACATAATAATGATACAAAATTTTAAAAAATGCTCAATAACTAGTAAATTTATTTTAAAGGGTTTAATCATTAGTGTTATATAAAAGAAGGCAAATTTAGGGGACAAGTAATGTGATCTGCAAATGGTGCTATGAATGTTGGTTGCAAAAGAAAGCTGGAAAAATATATTTTTAAATTTAATGTTAAGTCAAAGCTGCTCATATTGAAGTTTGGAAAACAACATCTTCACTTATCACATCAGGGAACTGCAGTTTGTGACTGCAGTAAAGATGACAGATTAAATAATTTTCATTTCACAGGTCAGAGTGCAGCCATGTGGAGTATACAGGTGTCACGGGTGTGTCAGAGGCTGCAGACAGTCACACAGCATCTGGCTGCAGAAGGTCTCTGCGATTGGCTTTGCAGACGCCTTCCTAGTCCTTCTGACTCTTGGACCCAGTGGCAACCTCCCCCTGGCTCTAATTGACACACCTGGACTGGGTGTTTATAGACTTCTTGTCTGCTTTTGGGAATCGCCGGTGATATTTCCATTTTCCCCCTGGTGAGGCTTGGAGCTATGGCAGTCGGCTGTCTTCCTCCTGGGTGTTGCTGGAGGACATCTGTGTTACCTCTTTGAGTCTACTCAAGATAAGTGTCCCTTTTTTTTGTCTATCCCAGCTGTCTTTAGCTGTAGTGGGGATTGACTAGTGCGCACCCCGTCCTTCCCTAAGCAGGGCTTATTGCCGGTGTCAGGTAGGGATTAGGTTCCTGGTCGCGATAGGTGCAGAAACTATATAGGGAAGTTTAGGGCAGACAGGGTTACTTTAGATCTGCCTAGGGGTCCCCACTCCCCCCTTCCCTAGTGTTGGGCTCCCATGCCCTCATCCCTTCATGTTGCACTTAGTTTTCTCACACTGTGCGTGACAACAGGTGCCTCGACCACTCTTGGCTCCTGGACAAATGTATTGACTCTGTGATTGAAGGGCATGTGCACAAGATGTCTTTTCCAGGCAAGTGAACCTGACTAGGATTTCATCTGGAAACCACTTCAGGAAACACCAGCATTTTAATTTGTCTATAATTGTCTTTTTTTGTGTTTTTTGGTAGTTGTAGCTCTTTTTTGACATTGATGTTTCTGAGCATTTTTCAGGCGTCTTTTTTGTTGGTGTATTCTGGACATTATTTTTTAACCCCATTCAACAATGAAGAAACCGCTAGCAGTTTTTCAAGACACATTGATAAAACTTTCAAAAAGATGCCCAGTTGTCTTCCGAGTGTTTTCAGAGCCTTCCCACAAACTGAAAAAGAATGTATGGTGTATCTTCGAAGCGGAAAATGCCTGAAGAATTGTCAGGTCACTTCTTTTAAATGCATGTCATTTTTGGAAACTTGAAGAGGCTAAAAGACGTTTAAAGGAAATCTGTCACCACTTTTTTTGGGAGATCAGATAAAAATATCATTCAATTCAGTCTCTCCTATGCATTATACAAAGGGGGGGAGATACGGACAATAAGCCCCACCCATCGGACCGGACCGAGGATATTTACATACACCGCGGGAGGATTAAAAACGGTATTTATGGATCATAGGTGGGGAGTCAAGGGGTATCAAAAGTACTTGTCTAATGCATAGAAGTGACTGAATTGAATTATATTTTTATCTGATATCCCAAAAAAGTGGTGACAGATTCCCTTTAACATATGAACAACATGTGCTTTTTGCAAGAAAAAATTTGGAAGACCAGCTCCAAATCTGCCTGAAAATAAACATGTGAACATTCCCTATAGCAAACTGCACCAATACGGTCAGTAACTTTGTTGGCTAGAGCAGTAACAACTGTACTGGTTTCCATGAATCATACATGGCCTATCAATATGTGTAGATTATAAATATTTTTATTGCTCTCTCTATCACAAATCTGTGTTTGTTCCTACAGTTTCACAGAAAATGACCTCAATTCTTGTGGGAGTTTCCTGGGAATGTTGTGAGAATTGTCCTTAGTGTACATTATAAGACCTCAATGTTTTCTGACTCACTGATCACATGGAGAAATAAAAGTATTATAAAAAATATGCATAGTCAAAAATGCGCAATTGATTGACAAATATGCAATATACGTGTGTGGTGGGTCCCTGAACGTATACCCTTAAGGTAATACTCCCCTGTATATAAACTTATACATGTATGATCATTGTATATAATATGCATTTGGGAATTCATTCTTGATCATTGGATAATCCTAGGTGGATATTTTTTAATGTATATACAGTGTGCCTATGTATACATTTTATATACTTAAGTTAGTCATGAGTGGCACATTAGTACCTTGTTCTTTGCTATACTTCTCATTTTCTCACTATATTTATCTGAATATTATGCATTATGCATTATACCATGATATTTTCTGAGATATTCATTAATGTATAATATAGATGATTTTATGGATTACTATATCTATCATTGATCTACAGGATTTAGTATACTATATTTATTTGTGCAGGATATTCACACTCTTTCCAGGAACACTCATTTTTAGTCTCATCTGTGCTATCTCGTTATGTTTTTATGAAATTTGCGTATGTGCTTCACTTTTATTAATTAAAAAATGATTGTTTATTTTATTTGGACTGAGTAAAAGTTTTTTCTTAATTGGAGTTTTATATATAAAAAAAATGTGTAGTCAAAAATGTGCAATTAATTGACAAATATGCAAATAAAGCATAAACCTCCACAATGGCTTCCATCTGGGACTTCTGTATAAATCCCTAAAAAACATTCATGTACCCATCTGAAACTCAGTTTGAGCTGTGTTTGTCTCATGGCTCCATCAGGTGTATGTCTGAATCCTGTTGTTTTAGAGATTCAGATGGAAGTTCTGGATGGATGCCATAAAAGCACAGCTGAACAAAGTTTGAATCTTGCCTTAGACGTCCAACTCTACATATGCAAATTGCCTCTTCAAACAAAGAGGACTTGTACTCTATAGCGCCACCTATTGGAAGTAGCGATCCTACAAGTCACAATCAACCCTTTAACGAGTCTTGTAATATGACTTAGAATAGAATCTGATTTGGCTTTTATCCTAAGTCATATTACAAGACTCGTTAAAGGGTTGATTGTGACTTGTAGGATCGCTACTTCCAATAGGTGGCACTATAGAGTACAAGTCCTCTTGTTTGAAGAGGCAATTTGCATATTAAAATTTCCCAGAGGAGCATTGCACGGCGAATAAGCCTCCTTACCTCGACATGCCAGAGCTGGTATATCACTCTCCACAAGGAGAAACCTTACCCCCTCAACTCTACATAGGTATTTTCAATTGTCTTTTCATGTGTGACTGGTTTGGGAACCAAAGACTTAAAAACAATGGTTTTGTAGTCTCTGCAACTATAGTAATAATTCTCTATGGAGCAGAATAGTATATGTAAATGGTAAGTTTGACGGCCACCTATAGGAGGCCTGAAAGCCACATGTGGTTCAAAAGTCATGGTAGGGTAACATTGCACTGGTTTACGTAAAAATATTTATGCGGCACTCTTGTGGTTGGAGTGGATGGTGCTCAAGTAGGGTTTCCAACCCGTATGTGCTAACAAATTGAAGAACTTGGCACTCAAATGGAGCAGATCGCATTCCACAAGCGCTGGTACTGTGGTTCCTCCTTTCTAGCATTCAGTTCTGATGAAGGTCTGATGTAAGACCGAAAAAGTTAAACCTTGAATGCAATACTAAAAGGAACTTTATTTCACCACATCTCCATTTGTGTGCCAAGTTCTTCAATTTGATTGTACTGGTTTACATTGGTCATGCCATGTATTTTGAAAGCAACTGGTGGGAAAATTACTGTCAACGGAGCCTGGGTGAGCGCGTCCGCCCCGACGCACGTTTCGGATCTACCTTCTTCAGGGGACCTAATGCACCGCCACATTACCCTTGTTTAAATAGTGTTAAAGTCGCCCGGCTGACATTGTGGTGGAGCCTTCTTTTGGACAAAACTAAGTCCTCTATGGCTGATCAGGCCTGACTCCTGTTCTTCCTGACCCCGGTTACGTATCAGCACTGAAGGGCCCCTCTGCGACCTGAAGTCCAGCAGGGTCTCCGGTTTCTCCCACTAGCCGTGAAGGTACTAGCAAGCTCGGACCCGGTGTCCGGTTGTGCAGAGTGGAGGTAAGCTATCGTTGCTATTTCTCCTCAGTCACTCTCTCCCTTTTTCCACTTGCCTGTCGTCCTACTCACACCTTTAACATAAGCACAGGCAACAGTAGGTGTCAGCTTCCTTCTCTTCACCGCTCTCTAACAGTACCTCAGTTGACTCGGTGTTACAAGTACTGCAGTTCCCCTTCCTTCACTTCTTTCTTAGGCTCTGTCCGAAGCAGCTATCAGGACCTTCCGTCAGACTGATCTGTGCACACTCCGAGAGTCACTTTCCACTTCCCTAGGGAACTAACAGTCAGCACGTTCTGAGGTATCAGTTTGTTTCTCTGCTTCTGTCTCATCTGACAGGAATCTCCGTCTGTCTGAACTCTGCTCTGAGCTCTGCTCTGACAGGAAATCAACTCCAAAAGACCACACTGCTGCGTCTTCTCTGGAATGTCTCAAAATGTCTACTGCTGCATCTCTCCACACCCTTATATACTCTAAAGGGCTCCCTCTGGTGGCACTATAGGGAAATGTGAAGTGTGAATGAATATCAGGTGATTGTGAATTACCTTTCTGTGCATCCTCCAGGGAACATGTGGCACCAAGCGCAGCTGGGCTACACAGGTTAACTAGTGGGACAGTTTTATAGGGCTGGTTGTTACGGACGTGGCAATACTAAATATGTGTACATTTATTGTTTTTTTTAATTTACATAATAATAATAATGTGTTTATTGGGGAAATATTTTTTTTTAACTTATTTAGGGATTTTTTTTATATATTTTTACACGTTTGTTTTTTTTTTTACATTTTTACATTGTCCCAAGGTGGGACATCACTATATAGTGTCAGATCGCTGATCTGACAGTTTGCAGAGCACACTGTCAGATCAGCGATCTGACAGGCAGTGCTGGAGGCTTCTCAGCGCCTGCTCTCAGCAGGAACTGACAAGCTACCTCCCTGCAGGACCCGGAAGGACCCAGCGGCCATCTTGGATCCGGGAGCCTGCAGGGAGGAGGCCCTTGGAACAACGCTCTGAGGGTCTCAGGAAAGCACGCAGGGAGCCTCCTCCCTGCGCGATGCTTCCCTATGCCACTGGAACGCTGCGATCATGTTTGATCGCAGTGTGCCAGGGGTTAAAGTGGCGGGAGCGGTCCGTGACTGCTCCTGGCACTTAGTGCCGGGTGTCAGCTATGAGAATCAGCTGACACCAAGCCGCGATCAGCTGCGCTCCCCCCGTGAGCGCGGCTGATCGCATATGATGTACTATTACGTCCATGGGAATTAAGTCCCAGGGCACATGGACGAAATAGTACATCTGATGGCAGAAAGGGGTTAAGCTCCATGGGACTGTAGCCAAACTCCCTGGACGTGGCAGCAGGAGGAAAATGATGACAAATCAAAGAGACAGATAATACGAATGGTAACAAAAGAGCCCAGAAAAACTTCTAAACAGATTAAAGGTGAACTTCAAGCTCAAGGAACATCAGTATCAGATTGCTCCATCCATCGTTGTATGAGCCAAAGTGGACTTCATGGGAGATGACCAAGAAGAACACCATTGTTGAAAAAAATCATAAAAAAGCCAGACTGGAATTTGCCAAACTACATGTTGACAAGCCACAAAGCTTCTGGGAGAATGTCCTTTGGACAGATGAGATAAAAATTGAACTTTTGGCAAGGCACATCAGCTCTATGTTCACGGATGGAAAAATGAAGCTTATCAAGAAAAGAACACTGTCCCTACTGTGAAACATGGAGGAGGCTCTGCTATGTTCTGGGGCTGCTTTGCTGCATCTGGCACAGGGTGTCTAGAATCTGTGCAGGGTACAATGAAATATGAAGACTATCAAGGGATTCTAAAGAGAAATTTGCTGCACAGTGTCAGAAAGCTTGGTCTCAGTCGCAGGTCATGTGTCTTGCAACAGGATAATGACCCAAAACACACAGCTAAAAACACCCAAGAATGGCTAAGAGGAAAACGTTGGACTAATCTGAAGTGGCCTTCTATGAGCCCTGACCTAAATCCTATTGCGCATCTTTGGAAAGAGCTCAAACATGTTGTCTGGAAAAGGCAACCTTCAAACACGAGACAACTGGAGCAGTTTGCTCTTCAGGAGTGGGCCAAAATACCTGTCGAGAGGTGCAAAAGTCTCATTGACAGTTACAGGAATCGTTTGATCGCAGTGATTGCCTTAAAAGGTTGTGCAACAAAATATTAAGTTAAGGGTACCATCATTTCTGTCCAGGCCTATTTCATGAGTTGTTGTTTTTTTTTTTTTTAATTCTGTGGAAGCATGGTTGAAAAGCAATGTCTGACTTTCATTTGTTCATTTCCATATATTTTTGAGTTATCATTACTTTTGTCAGATTCAAGTTATTTCTGTCACCATTGTGGGTTTTTCTGTCATTAAACGAGGGGTACCAACAATTTTGACGTGTGTATACGACAGTCGCTGTAGATCACAGGTTGTAATACACAATGTATTACAATTAGGTGTATTTATCAATACTGTCAAATGCTTACACCATATGTGGCCTGCAATGCAGTTTTTTGCAGTCCGTGTAGTGCTGACCAGAAATCCAGCTGATCGCATGACAGTGTCACATGCAGGCTGCCACCAATGAGTGGCCACTCGCCAGCTGCAGCCTTTACTATTCCATCAGGGCGCACGTCCACTCTGACGTAATATTGATGACTTGCAGCTAAAGAGCATCAATATCAGGGAAGTAATGCTTATTTTATTTTAAAGCATTATTACCCTGTCCCCCAATTTGCTATAAAAATACAGACAACCTCTTTCACATCTATACATGTGGTTATAAACATAGGCAATAGGGTAACAGACCAATATAATCTTAATCTGAATAATTTTTAGTATGTATTGATGTAAAAATTACAATAACATTACTCATAACATACAAGAAGAGTCATTAGATACTCTATGCCAGTATAGTTAAGTGACATACCGTATATACTTGAGTACAAGCCTAGTTTTTCAGCTCATTTTTTTGTGCTGAAAACGTCCCCCTCAGCTTATACACGAGTCATTGTCCCAGAAGATGGTGGGGGAGGGGGACCAGCGGAGCAGCGGGTCACAGGAGGCAGGAGCTGACGGCTGCGTCTAAAGCCTGTGCCCGCTGCTAAAGAGATATTAATATTCACTGCACATGCAGTGAATATTCATTTCTCTTATAGCACACACAGTGTCAGCCGCAGCCGCCGGTTTCCAGCAGCGGCCGTGTTATCACGAGTGCACGCTACTTAAGAGTTATGAATATTCACCTCTCTCCATTCCCATAGGCGAGGAGTGGAGTGAATATTAATTGCCTTAATGAGCAGAGACACGTGATGGCCCAGCCGCTGGAGCTGCTGGCACGAGAACAAGATGCAGCGAGGGCGTGCAGGGAAGGTAAGTAGGATTTGTTTTTATGCATTTCTCATGGGGCCCATGCATAAAAGAATAGGGATGAGGAACCATGCATACCAGGATAGGGATGAGGAGCCATGCATACAAGGATGGGGATAAGGAGCCATGCAGACAAGGATGGGGATAAGGAGCCATGCAGACAAGGATGGGGATGAGGAGCCATACATACAAGGAAGGGGATAAGGAGCCATGCAGACAGGGATGGGGATAAGGAGATATGCAGACAAGGATGGGGATGAGGAACCATGCATACCAGGAGAGGGATGAGGAGCCATGTATACCGGGATAGGGATGAGGAGCCATGCATACTAGGATAGGGATGAGGGGACTTTGCATAGCCGGCTTATACTCTAGTCAATTAGTTTTCTCGTTTTTTTGTGGCAAAATTAGATGCCTCAGATTATACTTGGATCGGCTTATACATGAGTACATAGAGTAAGTAGTAATTTAGCTCTAGAACCAACTTAAAATTAAATACATGTTCAGAAAGATGCAAGCTTTAGTCTGTCATTCATGCCAGCTATTTCAATAAGATCACTCATCAATGGCAATTATTTGGGGACAACAAACTGCTAACTAAAGTCATTTGGCCTGTTCTCTGCATTGATTTTCTGAGTGTACTGCTTTTTCACTTTAATAATTTTTTCAGCTATGAACAATAAATCCATGTACGCATTAAATTCAAGTGCTGTTAACCATTTGTAATTGCTGAGGCTCAATCAAATTACCATATGATAGAGAAAATTGGAGTAAAATATGATAGGCATGTGAAATAAGAAGCTGAATAAACCCTAAAGGGCAGGTAATCTTCAGAGCAATTATGGAAATGCAGATGCATGTGTATTACTGCCAGTTCTGTTTTGCAAAGATAGACGTCGTGTTGTATTTGACAGAGGAATTACGGAAATAAACCAGAGCAAGACCTATCTGTCTATAGGCCAAATCTTGTTTTTCAGTAAACAGAATACATATATACAGATGCTTCTCACAAAATTAGAATATCATCAAAAAGTTTATTTCAATACAAAAAGGGAAACTCATATAGAGTCATTACAAGCAGTGATCTATTTCAAGTGTTTATTTCTGTTTATGTTGATGATTATGGCTTACAGCCAATGAAAACCCAAATGTCATTATGTGTCGACCCGCCACCACAATTGTGGGTTACCAGGGCAATGGGGTACTCAGAGCCGAGCCCGTAGAAGTCTATGGGGATTGTCACAGGTAGCTGTGGCTCGGTCTGTGGCCCTGGCGGTCTGGCGTATGTTGGGGATATATTTACAGGGGATTGATTTATGTACAGTTCGTGACGCCACCTGTAGTATTCTGGTAATTTGTACCAGCGCTGCTATAGATCTCTG
Organism: Oophaga sylvatica; assembly: GCA_033576555.1. Taxonomy (NCBI): domain Eukaryota; kingdom Metazoa; phylum Chordata; class Amphibia; order Anura; family Dendrobatidae; genus Oophaga; species Oophaga sylvatica. The sequence continues at coordinate 290,169,495 of JARQOD010000002.1, forward strand.
AGGGGATGGTGATGCAGCTAGATGTCGGGTCCCCTACAGGTGGGACTGGTCCCTCAGATCGGGAGTTAGGTAGGGATTGTGCAGGCATGCAATAATAACTCAGTCTCACACGGTCAGCGTCTTTCCATACCTTTACTTGTAAGATGTTCAAGCAGGTCCCAGGGAGGCTGATGGGGTTGATGGAGGATGAGCTTTGAGGCAACAGCTAAGCAAGTTAGGGGCCTCCTTTACTGTCCAATGAAGATGAGTACGACCAGCCTGAAGCGTAGTCCCCTCTATGATTCCAGCTTATCCAAAGCTGTGCTTCCCAGTCAGTTTAGTGTTAGGAGTCTTTCTATGAGGGAGCTGAATTCTTATTTTGTCCTGCAGAGACTCAAAGTCTTCACTTCCCCTGACCCCAGTTACGTACTGACTATAAGGGGGTGTTTGCCGCGACCTAGGGTCCGGTAAATCTCTGGTTTTCTCTTCACTATGCTTGTAGCTAATAGTGATCCTTCGGTCCCCAGTAACCGGTAGCAATGTGCAGGACTTTTCCAAGTCAAAAGCACTTTTCCAATTATCTTCCTTCCACTTTGCCCTTCGATTTGCTCAACTCTTAATAGCTAGTTCAGTCTTTCTTCCAGTGGGGCACAGCTCTGACTAGACTAAGGTGAATTAGACCACCTGTACCAGCCTCCACTTTCTGAACTGAAGACAGGCTCAAACTGGACACGTCTACTCTGTCCAAGGACAGGAAACTGACTGACTAAATCACTCCCTTCCACACCCCTGCTGGGGTGTCAGAAGTGTACATGATGTCATGAAGAGACCTTAACTGTTACCTCTCCACTCATCCTCCTGGTATTGTGTACCAGGGCTACACATTCCCCCATGGTAAACGACAGCACTCCCGGGCTGTAAAATACAAAAGAGACATTTTTTGCTTATGCATGAAAACATTAACAATAACAGTAATGCGTCCCATCCGGGAGGTGAGGATGTCTTGAACGTTGCGAACAATAACATTATAGAAAATACAAATATTAAATAGCATTTAATAAATATACAGTATACTTGTGAAGGACCCGCACCAAACCTTCAACGTGGGTCCTGGGTGGGCTGCAGGACATCCGATTGCAGACCTCACTCAGTGCCACACCACACGGGTTTTTGGTTCAGAGTAAGTCAAGGTTTCATGTGAAACCATTAAAAAGAAAGGCACAAAGTGCAACTATTTACAGGATACAGTTTTTGGGCTGGCTCAGTCCTCAGCCTCTGAGTCCATTGTTAAACGAAGACATAATAGGAAAAACACATTTATATATATAGACTTTTTACAATGTTCACATTAATTCGTTATAACTACTGCTGATATCTAATGGGTAACTTCCCTTTTGTGATTCGCTCTGATCTACGTGGTGTAGCTTCAGGTATAACAAGTTGCGATCTGTCTGCACTGCGTAACGGCAAACTATAGAACTGCCTTAATCTTTCTATGGATCTGGCAAGCGTACTGATGGCTGGGCGGTGTGAGTCAGCTGCACCAGGGATCCCATAGTATGGGGCGCTGCTTCTGATGATCCATCTTGAGGTTCCACAGGTTGAGGTGTTGCTGGGATGGGTAACTCCTGAGCGGGCTCAACTGGCACCACAGGCACAACTGGAGGTAAAACTTCCTCTTGTGGCTGATAAAACTGCAACACTGGAATTATCACAGCATCTCCCAGTCGGGGCCAATCCGCAGGAAAATCTCCCAGATCTGTGTGTAGGACCTCTTCCTTTCTTTCTCCTTGATTGAGGACAGGGTTCTTTTCACAACGCTTTAAGTGTTCTGGACACAACTTCAAATGATCTCTGGACACAGTGGTTGTTGTTCTTCCTCCGTCTTTACTGACGACACAAACTTTTCTGTTGTCGTACTTAGAATCTTGTATGACGTAGGGTTCTTGCTCCCACTGATTATCCAATTTGTGCATCTTCCTTTTTCTTTTTAATACTACCTCTCCAGGCATCAAAGGCTTGGCAGGAGCATTTCTGTTGTAAACATCTTCCTGTTTCTCCCGTGCCTTATTGAGACTTTCCTCCACACAGATTTGTACTCTTCTGTACTGCTCTTGCCGATTGACGTCCCAGTTTTCCACGGCATCGTCTGCCTCCGGTTCTACCACTCCAAGTTCTAGATCCATTGGTAGTTTTCCGGGCCTTGCTCTCATAAGATAGGCTGGAGTGCAGTTAGTTGAGCTTACAGGTATATGGTTGTACAAATCAACCAAATCAGGTAGTAAATCCGGCCATCGATTCCTGTCTTCCAACGGTATGGATCTCAACAAGTCAAGGACAATATGGTTCATCTTTTCGCAAAGACCGTTGGTTTGAGGGTGGTATGGTGTCGTTCTAATTTTCTTGCACCCGTACATATGACAGAATTCCTTGAATAAATCGGCTTCAAAAGCAGGTCCCTGATCGGTTAAGACTTGCTCGGGATACCCATGCGGTCTGCAGAAGCTTGCTTGAAAGGTCTTCGCGGCCGTCACTGCGGTCTGGTCCTTAACTGGAACAACTACCAGAAATCTGGAGTAATGGTCTACCATGGTCAAGGCGTATGAGTATCCAGATCTACTTGGCGACAGTTTGACATGGTCCAGGGCCACAATCTCCAGGGGACGAGTCGTCCGGATAGGTTGCAGGGGTGCCTTCTGACTACCGTAGTCCTTTCTTCTGAGACCACAGGGTCCACAGTTCCGACACCACCTCTCGATGGAGCTGCGCATCCCTACCCAGTAGAACCGGCATCTCAACAGGGTCTCCAGCTTTCTCCAGCCAAAGTGTCCTGCTTGATCGTGGTACGCTTCCAACACCATTGGGACGTCTGCCTTGGGGACCACGATTTGCCAGACCATTTCATGGGTTCTGGGGTTGACGTATCTTCTGCACAACTTCTCACGGTATAGGAACAACCTGCTTTTCTCGTTCCACAGGAGCTTGGCTGACATAGGTGCATCCTTTTCCAAGGAGGAACCTTCCTGTTTTAACAACTCCTTGATGCGGCTGACCACTGGATCACTGTCCTGAGTCTCTTTCCAGCTGTGATGGGGTAAAGGATTTAATGTTGCACCATACTGCTTTCTGTGGACTCGATGCTCGTGGACTAACCCCATTTCGATGGAACGCGGGTAGCTCAATTTCTTCCAGGTCGTCCGATTCTTCTTCCGTATCAGAGTCATGCGGCATTCGGGACAACGCATCAGCATTAGCATTCTTTCGACCTGCCCGGTACTTGATAGTAAACTGGTAATTGGACAACCGGGCCATCCATCGCTGCTCCATGGCACCCAGCTTGGCGGTTTCCAGGTGCGTTAACGGGTTGTTGTCTGTGTACGCCGTGAACTTATTGGAGGCCAGATAGTGCTTAAATCTTTCAGTAATGGCCCAGACCAGCGCCAGAAACTCCAGCTTGAAGCTGCTATAATTTTCCGGATTCCTCTCAGTTGGCCTGAGTTTTCTGCTGGCATATGCGATGACTTTTTCTTGTCCATTCTGCTTCTGACTGAGAA
>JARQOD010000002.1:290173127-290216778 GCA_033576555.1 Oophaga sylvatica
GGGATGAGGAGCCATGCATACAAGGATGGGGATAAGGAGCCATGCAGACAAGGATGGGGATAAGGAGCCATGCAGACAAGGATGGGGATGAGGAGCCATACATACAAGGAAGGGGATAAGGAGCCATGCAGACAGGGATGGGATAAGGAGATATGCAGACAAGGATGGGGATGAGGAACCATGCATACAGGAGAGGGATGAGGAGCCATGTATACCGGGATAGGGATGAGGAGCCATGCATACTAGGATAGGGATGAGGGACTTTGCATAGCCGGCTTATACTCTAGTCAATTAGTTTTCTCGTTTTTTTTGTGGCAAAATTAGATGCCTCAGATTATACTTGGATCGGCTTATACATGAGTACATAGAGTAAGTAGTATTTTAGCTCTAGAACCAACTAAATATAAATACATGTTCAGAAGATGCAAGCTTTAGTCTGTCATTCATGCCAGCTATTTCAATAAGATCACTCATCAATGGCAATTATTTGGGGACAACAAACTGCTAACTAAAGTCATTTGGCCTTTCTCTGCATTGATTTTCTGAGTGTACTGCTTTTTCACTTTAATAATTTTTTTCAGCTATGAACAATAAATCCATGTACGCATTAAAATTCAAGTGCTGTTAACATTTGTAATTGCTGAGGCTCAATCAAATTACCATATGATAGAGAAAATTGGAGTAAAATATGATAGGCATGTGAAATAAGAAGCTGAATAAACCCTAAAGGGCAGGTAATCTTCAGAGCAATTATGGAAATGCAGATGCATGTGTATTACTGCCAGTTCTGTTTTGCAAAGATAGACGTCGTGTTGTATTTGACAGAGGAATTACGGAAATAAACCAGAGCAAGACCTATCTGTCTATAGGCCAAATCTTGTTTTTCAGTAAACAGAATACATATATACAGATGCTTCTCACAAAATTAGAATATCATCAAAAAGTTTATTTCAATACAAAAAGGGAAACTCATATAGAGTCATTACAAGCAGTGATCTATTTCAAGTGTTTATTTCTGTTTATGTTGATGATTATGGCTTACAGCCAATGAAAACCCAAATGTCATTATGTGTCGACCCGCCCACCACAATTGTGGGTTACCAGGGCAATGGGGTACTCAGAGCCGAGCCGTAGAAGTCTATGGGATTGTCACAGGTAGCTGTGGCTCGGTCTGTGGCCCTGGCGGTCTGGCGTATGTTGGGGATATATTTACAGGGGATTGATTTATGTACAGTTCGTGACGCCCCCTGTAGTATTCTGGTAATTTGTACCAGCGCTGCTATAGATCTCTGAGGGGATGGTGATGCAGCTAGATGTCGGGTCCCCTACAGGTGGGACTGGTCCCTCAGATCGGGAGTTAGGTAGGGATTGTGCAGGCATGCAATAATAACTCAGTCTCACACGGTCAGCGTCTTTCCATACCTTTACTTGTAAGATGTTCAAGCAGGTCCCAGGGAGGCTGATGGGGTTGATGGAGGATGAGCTTTGAGGCAACAGCTAAGCAAGTTAGGGGCCTCCTTTACTGTCCAATGAAGATGAGTACGACAGCCTGAAGCGTAGTCCCCTCTATGATTCCAGCTTATCCAAAGCTGTGCTTCCCAGTCAGTTTAGTGTTAGGAGTCTTTCTATGAGGGAGCTGAATTCTTATTTTGTCCTGCAGAGACTCAAAGTCTTCACTTCCCTGCCCCCAGTTACGTACTGACTATAAGGGGGTGTTTGCCGCGACCTAGGGTCCGGTAAATCTCTGGTTTTCTCTTCACTATGCTTGTAGCTAATAGTGATCCTTCGGTCCCAGTAACCGGTAGCAATGTGCAGGACTTTTCCAAGTCAAAAGCACTTTTCCAATTATCTTCCTTCCACTTTGCCCTTCGATTTGCTCAACTCTTAATAGCTAGTTCAGTTCTTTCTTCCAGTGGGGCACAGCTCTGACTAGACTAAGGTGAATTAGACCACCTGTACCAGCCTCCACTTTCTGAACTGAAGACAGGCTCAAACTGGACACGTCTACTCTGTCCAAGGACAGGAAACTGACTGACTAAATCACTCCCTTCCACACCCCTGCTGGGTGTGTCAGAAGTGTACATGATGTCATGAAGAGACCTTAACTGTTACCTCTCCACTCATCCTCCTGGTATTGTGTACCAGGCTACACATTCCCCATGGTAAACGACAGCACTCCCGGGCTGTAAAATACAAAAGAGACATTTTTTGCTTATGCATGAAAACATTAACAATAACAGTAATGCGTCCCATCCGGGAGGTGAGGATGTCTTGAACGTTGCGAACAATAACATTATAGAAAATAAAAAATATTAAATAGCATTTAATAAATATACAGTATACTTGTGAAGGACCCGCACCAAACCTTCAACGTGGGTCCTGGGTGGGCTGCAGGACATCCGATTGCAGACCTCACTCAGTGCCACACCACACGGGTTTTTGGTTCAGAGGTAAGTCAAGGTTTCATGTGAAACCATTAAAAAGAAAGGCACAAAGTGCAACTATTTACAGGATACAGTTTTTGGGCTGGCTCAGTCCTCAGCCTCTGAGTCCATTGTTAAACGAAGACATAATAGGAAAAACACATTTATATATATAGACTTTTTACAATGTTCACATTAATTCGTTTATAACTACTGCTGATATCTAATGGGTAACTTCCCTTTTGTGATTCGCTCTGATCTACGTGGTGTAGCTTCAGGTATAACAAGTTGCGATCTGTCTGCACTGCGTAACGGCAAACTATAGAAACTGCCTTAATCTTTCTATGGATCTGGCAAGCGTACTGATGGCTGGGCGGTGTGAGTCAGCTGCACCAGGGGGTCCCATAGTATGGGGCGCTGCTTCTGATGATCCATCTTGAGGTTCCACAGGTTGAGGTGTTGCTGGGATGGGTAACTCCTGAGCGGGCTCAACTGGCACCACAGGCACAACTGGAGGTAAAACTTCCTCTTGTGGCTGATAAAACTGCAACACTGGAATTATCACAGCATCTCCCAGTCGGGGCCAATCCGCAGGAAAATCTCCCAGATCTGTGTGTAGGACCTCTTCCTTTCTTTCTCCTTGATTGAGGACAGGGTTCTTTTCACAACGCTTTAAGTGTTCTGGACACAACTTCAAATGATCTCTGGACACAGTGGTTGTTGTTCTTCCTCCGTCTTTACTGACGACACAAACTTTTCTGTTGTCGTACTTAGAATCTTGTATGACGTAGGGTTCTTGCTCCCACTGATTATCCAATTTGTGCATCTTCCTTTTTCTTTTTAATACTACCTCTCCAGGCATCAAAGGCTTGGCAGGAGCATTTCTGTTGTAAACATCTTCCTGTTTCTCCCGTGCCTTATTGAGACTTTCCTCCACACAGATTTGTACTCTTCTGTACTGCTCTTGCCGATTGACGTCCCAGTTTTCCACGGCATCGTCTGCCTCCGGTTCTACCACTCCAAGTTCTAGATCCATTGGTAGTTTTCCGGGCCTTGCTCTCATAAGATAGGCTGGAGTGCAGTTAGTTGAGCTTACAGGTATATGGTTGTACAAATCAACCAAATCAGGTAGTAAATCCGGCCATCGATTCCTGTCTTCCAACGGTATGGATCTCAACAAGTCAAGGACAATATGGTTCATCTTTTCGCAAAGACCGTTGGTTTGAGGGTGGTATGGTGTCGTTCTAATTTTCTTGCACCCGTACATATGACAGAATTCCTTGAATAAATCGGCTTCAAAAGCAGGTCCCTGATCGGTTAAGACTTGCTCGGGATACCCATGCGGTCTGCAGAAGCTTGCTTGAAAGGTCTTCGCGGCCGTCACTGCGGTCTGGTCCTTAACTGGAACAACTACCAGAAATCTGGAGTAATGGTCTACCATGGTCAAGGCGTATGAGTATCCAGATCTACTTGGCGACAGTTTGACATGGTCCAGGGCCACAATCTCCAGGGACGAGTCGTCCGGATAGGTTGCAGGGGTGCCTTCTGACTACCGTAGTCCTTTCTTCTGAGACCACAGGGTCCACAGTTCCGACACCACCTCTCGATGGAGCTGCGCATCCCTACCCAGTAGAACCGGCATCTCAACAGGGTCTCCAGCTTTCTCCAGCCAAAGTGTCCTGCTTGATCGTGGTACGCTTCCAACACCATTGGGACGTCTGCCTTGGGGACCACGATTTGCCAGACCATTTCATGGGTTCTGGGGTTGACGTATCTTCTGCACAACTTCTCACGGTATAGGAACAACCTGCTTTTCTCGTTCCACAGGAGCTTGGCTGACATAGGTGCATCCTTTTCCAAGGAGGAACCTTCCTGTTTTAACAACTCCTTGATGCGGCTGACCACTGGATCACTGTCCTGAGTCTCTTTCCAGCTGTGATGGGGTAAAGGATTTAATGTTGCACCATACTGCTTTCTGTGGACTCGATGCTCGTGGACTACCCCATTTCGATGGAACGCGGGTAGCTCAATTTCTTCCAGGTCGTCCGATTCTTCTTCCGTATCAGAGTCATGCGGCATTCGGGACAACGCATCAGCATTAGCATTCTTTCGACCTGCCCGGTACTTGATAGTAAACTGGTAATTGGACAACCGGGCCATCCATCGCTGCTCCATGGCACCCAGCTTGGCGGTTTCCAGGTGCGTTAACGGGTTGTTGTCTGTGTACGCCGTGAACTTATTGGAGGCCAGATAGTGCTTAAATCTTTCAGTAATGGCCCAGACCAGCGCCAGAAACTCCAGCTTGAAGCTGCTATAATTTTCCGGATTCCTCTCAGTTGGCCTGAGTTTTCTGCTGGCATATGCGATGACTTTTTCTTGTCCATTCTGCTTCTGACTGAGAACTGCTCCCAGCCCTTCATTACTGGCGTCGGTGTACAACAGGAACGGTTGGCTGTAATCAGGATAGGTTAAGATCTCATCACCTGTAAGGATCTCTTTCATCTTTTGGAATGCTTCAGCCTGTTCTTTACCCCAGTTAAAGGGAGGGTTTCTGCTCTTTAAGGATTGTCCTACCAGGAGGTCCTGTAAAGGAGCTGCCTTCTTCGTGTAATCTTTCACGAATCTCCTGTAGTAACCCGTTAGTCCCAGGAACTGTCGCACTTCCTTAAGGTTCTTCGGCTCCGGCCACTTCTGGATGGCAGTGACTTTCTCTGGGTCTGGCGCTACTCCTTCCGAACTGACGATGTGCCCCAAGTATTGTACCTTCTGTTTGAGTAGATGGCATTTTGAGGGTTTTAATTTCATCCCGTACCTGGACAGGGACTCGAATACTTCTGCCAGGTGCTTCAGATGGTCCTCATAAGTCTTGGAATACACGATGACGTCGTCTAGGTATAGCAGCACGGTTTCAAAATTGAGATGTCCCAGACAGTTTTCCATCACTCTCTGAAATGTTCCTGGGCACTACTGAGCCCAAACGGCATTCTGTCGAACTCACAGAGCCCCATTGGGGTGGTGAAAGCCGTTTTCTCACGATCCTCCTCAGCCACAGCCACTTGCCAGTAACCACTAGTCAGATCGAGGGTAGAAAAGTAGTTAGCCGTTTTCAGAGCAGCTAATGATTCCTCTATACGTGGTAACGGGTATGCATCCTTGTGTGTTATGCGGTTCACCTGCCTGTAATCCACACACATTCTCATACTACCATCTTTCTTTTTAACCAGAACTAGAGGGGCTGCCCAGGGGCTACAACTATCCCTTATCACCCCAGCTTTCTTCATGTCATTCAACATTTCTTTAGCTTTCTGATAATGAGCTGGAGGTATGGGCCTATACCGCTCTTTGATGGGAGGATGACTGCCAGTAGGGATATGATGTTGTACTCCCTTAATTGTCCCAAAATCAAGTGGATTTTTGCTAAACACTTGGGCGTACTCTTGCACCACCCGTAATACCCCTTGCTTCTGGTGAGCGGGAGTGGTGTCCGTCCCAACATGGAGTTGCTGACACCATTCCGCCACCTGGGTTGCTGGGTCATTGTCCTCCTCTATTTGACAGGAGTCTAAGGACTCAGCCGGGAGAATAGAATTATTATCAACAGCATGAAGTTTAGCAATGGTTGCATAACGGGGTAAATTTACCTCATCATCTCCCCAATTGAGAAGCCGTACCGGTACTCTTCCATTCACCACTTCTACTACTCCTCTAGCAGTCATAAGTGTAGGTCTATGTTCTGAATGGTGGGGTTCTACTACAGCTTGGTAATTCTGTCCTCTCAGACCTATGGCTGCCCTGCACCAAATGATCATTTCACTCATTGGGGGTATCACAATAGGATCTGAGTCAGTGACCCGTACATTACCAATTTCGCCGTCGGTAAGCTTCGCTTGCTGCTGACACACCAGGGCCCGGATCTCTCTTTGGATTACTCCTCTCTGCCTTGGTCGGGCAATCTCAGCGAGCTGTTGGAGTAAGAACACAACTTCTCCCAAACAATTACCGATAATGTTAGTACCCAAAATGATATTTAAACCGTTCTCCTCATTTACAGTCTTTACTACCAGAAGCCCTTGGTCTTTCAACTCCTCTCTGCCCACCTTTACATCTACACATTTTGTTCCGAGTACTTCTACAGGAAGACCATTCGAAGCATACACAGTAAAGTCAAGGCTCGGAGGTTTAAGACTGTCCATTGACCAGTACTTGGTATATAGAGCATCAGGTATTAGGGTCACCTGGGACCCAGTGTCTAACAATGCTGGAACAGCAATACCATCTAGAATAATAGACAGGTAGGGTCGTCCACCCACATACCTGCGGTTCCAGTCTAGGGGGCCTGACGGGTATTCTCCTGGGTGTTGGCCCTTGGACCCAGGTTCTGCCCGTTTAAAGGACACTGTGTAGACAGATGACCTTTCCGGTTGCAGCGGTAACAGATGATCTCTCGACGAGAAGGGTGTTGATCAGAGGTTGCTCCTGGGGGTGGCGTTGTCCTCCTCCGGGGGGGCGACGTCTTCTTTCTTCTCCGGTGCATCCACGGAACGTCCTCTGGGCAGTCAGCTAACAAGATCTTCCCTTCCTCTTCTTTCCGCAGCTGTAGGGCACTCATCACAGTGGCCAGATTTTTAGTCAGCTGGCGCACCTCTGAGCGCAGACAGTCCAATTCACTAGGAGGTGTCACCTGCGCTTTGGCTTCAGCCACTAGCGGGGAAAAGGGGGTTACTGCCGGTTCCGGAGTGACTTCAGCCTGATGATGTTGGGTGGCCACCTCAGGTTTGCCCAGGGGCCGCAGCCCTTTTATTGCCATGTCTTTTAGGGCATCAAAGGTAGCATCAGGATGATCTAAGGACCACCAATTCACAGTTCTGCGTTCCTTGGGGATCTCAATCCCTGTATAAATTGTTCTTTCAGCATTCTATTCTCGTCGATAGCATTTAAATTGTTAATTTGCTTGAGGGCTCTCAGGGCTCCCTGTAGTCGGCAAGCATAGTCCCGGATGCTGTCACCTGGCTGTTGTGAACAGTGATAGAAGGCCATCCGGAGATCCGTTTCTGTGCGGTCTTCAAATATGGCATGTAGCTTAAGGAAGATCGCAGGTACCGACTCCTGATCAACGGTATCCCAAGTCTCCACTTCCCTCTCAGCAGCGCCAGTTAGCTGCCCTATTAGCACAGCAGCTTTTTGTCTCTCAGGCATAGAGTACATTTCTAAGATGCTGCATAACTTCCGCTTGAAGCCTGCTAATGTGCCTGGCTCACCGCTGTATTGGGGAAGCCATTTCGCCCCAGGCATATATGGGAGCGTTAGTGGCATGATCGGGACTACCGGACTGGGTGCAGGGCCTGCGCCCCCATCTAGCGCTACAATACCAGACGGTGCGGGATTGGGGCCTCCGGCCGGGGCCGCACTGTCAGCCGGTTGTTGTGACATCTTAGCGCCCCCTTGGTTAAACGGAGCCTACCGGTTTCAGACGCTGCTATTTCACAGGCACCGCAGTGGGAACAGGACCTTCGTCGCAGGCGCTCTGATGTCAGAGCGTTCACTTCCTGTCGCAGGACCTGCAGCTCTATTTTGCGATGCAATTTGCGATGCGGATTGCAATGCAGATTGTGATGCAGTTTGCTATGCGGATTGTGATGCAGATTGCTATGCAGTTTGCGATGCGGTTTGCGATGCAGATTGCGATGCGGTTTGCTATGCAGTTCGCGATGCGGTTTGCAAAGCAGATTGCTATGCAGTTTGCGATGCGGTTTGCGACGCAGATTGCTATGCAGTTTGGGGTGCAGGTTGGGGGCGTGTCCAAGACTTTGCGCGCTTTTTCAGGTCCGCCCACCTTCTTCTCCAGCGCCTGAGGGCGCGAATATGGCGGCAAAATGGCGGATTTTAGCGCCAAACAATAGCAACAGTCTTTTTTCATCAAAACACTCCACAGGCACACAGGGCTCGCAATGCTGCAAGTTTCGTATCCTGTTCGTGACGCCAAGTTTTTGTGTCGACCCGCCACCACAATTGTGGGTTACCAGGGCAATGGGGTACTCAGAGCCGAGCCCGTAGAAGTCTATGGGGATTGTCACAGGTAGCTGTGGCTCGGTCTGTGGCCCTGGCGGTCTGGCGTATGTTGGGGATATATTTACAGGGGATTGATTTATGTACAGTTCGTGACGCCACCTGTAGTATTCTGGTAATTTGTACCAGCGCTGCTATAGATCTCTGAGGGGATGGTGATGCAGCTAGATGTCGGGTCCCCTACAGGTGGGACTGGTCCCTCAGATCGGGAGTTAGGTAGGGATTGTGCAGGCATGCAATAATAACTCAGTCTCACACGGTCAGCGTCTTTCCATACCTTTACTTGTAAGATGTTCAAGCAGGTCCCAGGGAGGCTGATGGGGTTGATGGAGGATGAGCTTTGAGGCAACAGCTAAGCAAGTTAGGGGCCTCCTTTACTGTCCAATGAAGATGAGTACGACCAGCCTGAAGCGTAGTCCCCTCTATGATTCCAGCTTATCCAAAGCTGTGCTTCCCAGTCAGTTTAGTGTTAGGAGTCTTTCTATGAGGGAGCTGAATTCTTATTTTGTCCTGCAGAGACTCAAAGTCTTCACTTCCCCTGACCCCAGTTACGTACTGACTATAAGGGGGTGTTTGCCGCGACCTAGGGTCCGGTAAATCTCTGGTTTTCTCTTCACTATGCTTGTAGCTAATAGTGATCCTTCGGTCCCCAGTAACCGGTAGCAATGTGCAGGACTTTTCCAAGTCAAAAGCACTTTTCCAATTATCTTCCTTCCACTTTGCCCTTCGATTTGCTCAACTCTTAATAGCTAGTTCAGTCTTTCTTCCAGTGGGGCACAGCTCTGACTAGACTAAGGTGAATTAGACCACCTGTACCAGCCTCCACTTTCTGAACTGAAGACAGGCTCAAACTGGACACGTCTACTCTGTCCAAGGACAGGAAACTGACTGACTAAATCACTCCCTTCCACACCCCTGCTGGGTGTGTCAGAAGTGTACATGATGTCATGAAGAGACCTTAACTGTTACCTCTCCACTCATCCTCCTGGTATTGTGTACCAGGGCTACACAATTATCTCAGTAAATTTGAATAATTAACAAAATAAGCCTGCAAAGGTTTCTTAAGCATTTAAAAAGGTCCCTTAGTCTGTTTCAGCAGGCTCCACAATCATGGGGAAGATTGCTGACTTGACAGATACCCAGGGTAAACCACAAAAGGTCATTGCTAAAGAAGCTGGCTGTTCACAGTGCTGAGTCCAAGCATTATTAATGTAAAGTTGAGTGGAAGGAAAAAGTGTGGTAGAAAAAGGTGAACAAGCAACTGGGATAACCGCAGCCTTGAAAGGTTTGTTAAGAAAAGGCCATTCAAAAATTTGGGGGAGATACACAAGGAGTGGGCTGCTGCTGGAGTCATTGCTTCAAGAGCCACCACACACAGAGGCATCAAGAACATTGGCTCCGATTGTCTCATTCCTTGTGTCAAGCCACTCATGACCAATAGACAACGCCAGAAGCGTCTTACCGTGACAACTAGTCTAGTGACCAGAGATAACCCCCGGGTCATGTACACGGCAGTTCTCATGATAACACGGCAGTTCTCGCAATAAGTTAAGTTATCGCGAGAACTGCAGTGGGCGCAGACTTCCGGCGGAGGGGCAGGTAAGAACTTTATTTAAATTAGTAGACATGCGTAGTAAGTTTCGTTTACGCAGTAATTTCGCATGTGACTAATCATTAGATGCGGTTCTACCGCATCTAATGATAGTCTATGGTAAATTTACCATTATAAACAGACATGCTGCGTTCTGGAAAGACGCGGCGCAGGTCCGTTTACGCGGGTCTGCTGCCTGAGTCTTTTAACGCATAGTGGAGATGGGATTTCATGAAATCCTCTCCACTATGCTGTAACATCTGGAGGCTGCGTGTTCGACGCTGCGGCTGTACGCAGCGTCAAACATGCAGCATTTCCTGACCGTGGAAACATACCCTAGGGTAAGTTTCCACAGTCAGGATTGGCTCAGTATTTGCTCAGGATTCAACACAGGTAAAATCTGCACCAAATCGCAATCAGAGGTCACTGGCAGGTAATCTGTGTTTTTGATGTGTTTTTTTCATGCGGATTTGTATGCGTTTTTTTGTAAGCTAGATAAAGATATATTATTTAACCAAATAACATTGTCCAACGCAAAATATAAATGGAAAAAAATCAGGCAGCACTCCAGTTCAAGGAAAAATTTTGGGCTTTAATCCAGCACCAAGTGGTGCAACGTTTCGACCTCACAACACGGTCTTTGTCGAAACGTTGCACCACTTGGTGCTGGATTAAAGCCCACAATTTTTCCTTGAACTGGAGTGCTGCCTGATTTTTTCCATTTAGACAGATAGATATGGGATAGACATTGCGTTTAAGGCCGGGGTCACACTTGTGAGAAACTCGTACGAGTCCCACACCTCAATACCAGAGTTCAGCTGCATAGAAATGCATGCAGCTGCACACTCCGGTCCTGAGTGCCGGGAATTGAGGTGCGAGACTCGTGCGAGTTTCTCGCAAGTGTGACCCTGGCCTTAAACGCAATATCTGTTTAATTTAAAAAAAATGGAAAAAAAAATTGCGTGGGCTCCTGCGCAATTTTCAAGTGGGAAAGCCGGCGACTGAATATCAGCCCTCAGCTGTCACACTGTCTCTGTATACAGGAGGACCGGGGTCTATGCTGACCCTAAGCTGGGGTCCTGACTAATCCCTCTACCTGGAGGTACTGTTGATGGTACAGAGGTCCAGGCCGCCAGCGTAACCCTATCTCCTGTGAATCCCTAACCACTGTAATCCAGTCCTGAGAAGGACCCTGATTACCACCACAGGGAACAGGAAGGTAACTGCCTTCACACACAGTATAAGACGAACGAGACAGTACAAGGGGTAAAATAAAAGACCACCTTGCATACAAAACTATCACTACAGAGGGAACACCAACGGGTAAGGAGATAAATAATAAAGCGAGGAGAGGAGAAAACCACAACAGGTACTCTTAGCTTTAGACTTCTCAATACGATCCGCTCTGCTGGTCTGCATGAATGCTTTCACCGACACTTCCCCAGCAGACAGGCAGGTATATGAAGGAAACCAATTACCACAACATTAATTGCAGCTGAGCGAGGCTGGTCTAGTCCAGCACAGAGAGAGGAAGAATTAACTCCCTCAGTGCCGAAAAACACCCAGCACCAGAACCTCAGCTGTGAGAAGTCAGGGTGTGCAATCGCGACGATCTTCGCAGTGACACACCCGTGACAGTACCCCCCCTTCTACGAGGGGCCTCCGGACCCTCAGGGCCGGGTTTATCTGGGTGAGTAGTGTGGAAGGCCCGAACCAATCGGTCTGCATTAATATCCGACGCAGAAACCCACGTCCTCTCCTCAGGACCATACCCCCTCCAATGAACAAGGTACTGAAGGGACCAGCGATTCAGACGTGAATCGTTGACTCTCGACACCTGTAACTCCAAGTTACCATTGACCACCACAGGAGGAGGAGGTAAAGGTGAAGGTATCACCGGCGCCACATACCTCTTAAGCAACGATCTGTGGAACACATTATGAATTTTAAATGTAGGAGGGAGGTCAAGACGGAATGCAACCGGATTAATTATAGCACTGATCTTGTATGGCCGATGAACCTGGGACCCAGTTTCCAGGAGGGAACCTTAAGTTTTATATTTTTGGTAGACAACCATACCAGATCGTTCACACTTAGGTCCAGACCAGACACTCTCCTCCTATCAGCCATACGTTTGTATCGGTTCCCCATAGTACTCAGATTATTCAGCACTCCTCTCCACACTGAAGCAAGTGACGACGAAAATCGTTCCTCCTCAGGAACCCCAGAAGAGCCCCCCCTATTGAAAGTACAAAACTGGGGGTGAAAACCATATGCCCCAAAAAACGTGGACTTACCAGTGGACTCGCTCCGCCTATTATTTAGAGCAAATTCCGCCAGAGGCAAGAAAGAAGCCCAGTCCTCCTGGTTCTCTGACACAAAACACCGGAGATATGTCTCCAAGCTCTGGTTCAGACGCTCTGTCTGACCATTGGTCTGCGGGTGAAAAGCCGATGAAAATGACAACTGCATCCCCCGCCGTGTACAAAATGCTTTCCAGAATTTGGACACAAACTGAGACCCCCGATCCGACACCACATCGGAGGGTACCCCGTGAAGCCTTACAATCTCCCCAATAAACACCTGCGCAAGAGTTTTAGCATTAGGAAGAGCAGGAAGAGCGATAAAATGTGCCATCTTGCTGAACCTGTCCACTACAACGAGTATGACTGTTTTACCCGAAGATGGCGGGAGGTCCGTAATGAAGTCCATAGACAGATGAGTCCACGGACGCTCCGGGATCTTCAAAGGTAAGAGGGTCCCCGACGGACGGGTATGTGGGGTCTTAGAGCGCGCACAAACCTCGCAGGACGCGACAAAAGTTACCACCTCTTTATGTAAGTTAGGCCACCAAAACCGACGCGAGAGGAGATCCTCAGTTGCTTTACTCCCTGGGTGTCCTGCCAAAGCTGAATTATGGTGTGCCTCGATCACCTTTGTCGCAACTGATTTGGAACAAACAGTCTCCCTGGAGGTCCTACAGGGGCGTCCCCCTGAGCCTCCAATACCTCCTCCTCAAGCTCAGAGCATACTGCCGACACCACCACCCCCACCTGAAGGACCGGAACCGGGTCCTCCGTATTCCCAGCCCCTGGGAAACAGCGAGATAAGGCATCCGCCTTAACATTTTTTGAGCCAGGACGATATGTGACGACAAAATTAAACCTGGTAAAAAACAACGACCACCTAGCTTGTCTGGGATTCAGACGTTTAGCGGACTCTAAATATAGCAGGTTTTTGTGATCGGTAATGACGGTGACCGGTGGACTGCCCCCTCCAAAAAATGACGCCACTCCTCAAAAGCCATCTTAATGGCCAAGAGTTCCCTATTGCCGACATCATAATTCCTCTCAGCGGACGACAATTTTTTAGAGAAGAAGGCGCACGGATGCCATTTACCAGGGGACGAACCTTGTGACAATACTGCTCCCACCCCTACCTCGGAAGCGTCCACCTCAACAATGAACGGCTGTGACGCATCAGGTTGAATAAGTATGGGTGCTGAAGCAAAACATTTTTTCAAAGAGGAAAACGCTTGACAAGCCTTGTCAGACCACTTTGAAAAATCCGTCCCTTTTTTAGTCATGTCTGTGAGAGGTTTAACTATGGACGAAAAATTACGAATGAATTTCCGGTAGTAGTTAGCAAACCCCAGGAAACGTTGTAATGCCTTAAGATCCTCTGGCAGATCCCACTCAAGAACTGCCCGCACTTTCTCAGGGTCCATACGAAAACCGGATGCTGACACCAGGAACCCTAAAAACTGAAGTTCCTGTACGGCGAACACACACGTCTCCCATTTGGCGTACAGTTTATTATCCCGCAAGATCTGTAACACCTGCCTAACATGCTCCTGATGAGACACAAGATCTGGCGAGTAAATTAGGATATCATCCAGATATATGACCACAAACTGTCCCATTAGGTGGCGAAAAAAGTAATTTACAAAGTGTTGAAACACTGCCGGGCAATACTCAGACCAAATGGCATGACAAGGTTCTCATAATGCCCCTCCGGAGTGTTAAACGCCGTCTTCCACTCATCCCCCTCCTTCATCCTAATCAGATTGTACGCCCCCCTGAGATCCAACTTAGAGAACCATTTGGCACCCACGATCTAATTGAAGAGATCGGAATAAGTGGGAGCGGATACGGATCTCGGACCGTAATCCGATTAAGCTCACGGAAATCCAGGCAAGGGCGTAGGCCTCCATCTTTTTTCTTCACAAAGAAGAACCCCGCGGCCACCGGGGAAGATGAAGGTCTAATATGCCCCTTAGCCAGACTCTCTGAAATATAATCCTTCATGGCCTGTCTCTCAGGACCAGATAGGTTATACAACCTAGATTTCGGTAACTTGGCCCCAGGGAGCAAGTTAACAGCACAGTCATACTCGCGATGAGGAGGTAGTTCTTGATACCCTTTTTCCGAGAATACATCCTCAAAGTCCACCAGAAATGGAGGTAATGCCCTAGGAGCGACCGCACCAATGACCGTATTCATGCAGTTTTTTATTACAGAAATCGCTCCATTGGGTTATCTCTCTGGATTGCCAATTAATAACCGGGTTATGCTTAGTTAGCCAAGGCAGGCCCAGCACTATAGGAGTGGGAAGACCCTCCAACACATAACAAGTAGTGTTGAGCGATATTGCTCGATATCTAAAAATATCGTATCGAAATTGTATCGCCGATAGCACTAAATATCGTCGATAATCGATTTCGATAGCGGAAGTCCCATGTAAGTCTATGGGAACAAAATATCGCAACAAAAAAAACCCTTTCTTACGTTGTAAACACAAAATATACACACATAGAATACATATATATATATATATATATACATGTCATTGTGACATATATATATACATATATTTATAGTTTATACACTTCTACATAGTAAAATAGACTCTGATTCAATTGCCGGGTAAAGCCGTGACATACCCCATAGAAGTCGACGGGCTCGGTGCCGAGTACCCCAGAACCTCTGGCTTTGTGCGACTCAACTTGGGCGTCACGAACAGGATTCTGTAGCTCGCTATAAGCGAGTCCTATGTGCCTGAATTGAACTGGTTTTGTGCTTGAGAATTGCTAAAATCATCAGAGAATGTATTTGCCATTTTTCCGCCATATCTGCGTCACGACGAGGCACTGGTGAAGAAGAAGGGCGTGCTCTTCATGGGTGTACTGTACACTCACTCAGTGACGCGAAAACGATGGCTCTAAATGGTGCCCCACAGCTCTTCAGTTCCGCCTCCTCATCCTCCTCAGTGTGTGGAAACTAACACGAAGGTCCCGCCTCCCTACAAAAGAGGGGCCCTCTCCAGATGCTAATGACACATGTGACTTGGCAGAGATGGCTAATGGACACGAGCAGAAGTGTGAAGGGATGGAGCAGTCAGAGCTCTCCCCCCACGGAAGCGACCCGATCGCCACGGAACCACCGTTGGGCACCCGGCCTGGAAACCCTCCTACGCTGCAAGAAGCGGAGGATACCCTAAGAGGCCTGGCCCGGCACCGGGAGGAGGTCGCCAGGATGGAAGCGAGCTGGCGTGCCCTAAAACTAAACTTGGAGCGGCGCCAATCCCTCTTACCTGAAGTGTCTGTACCGGAAGGTGAGGCACCCGTTCTAGTAGAGGAGTCCTTGCAATGTGATCCGGTTGACGTTGTCGCAGTGGAGGCACCCGTTCCTGCAAAAACCGCAGCACCGTCAGCACCCCAGATCCCGCTGTCTGCCCCCGTCGCTGAGACAGAAGAAGCGACACCCGTCCTCATGGAGGAGGCCGCGCAGGCACCAGAGCACTACCTGCCTGTACCGGAGCCCCGACTGTCATCTGATTTAGAGCCGTCTGCTTCCTCCGCAGGGGAGCGCCGCCAGGACTGGGGGGCGACAGGAGAGCTGCCGCAAACCGGACACTGTAAGCTGCAGTGGAGTGGTGGAGACATGGAGCAGCTGGTGGAGGAGAATTTCAACCGGCGTCAGGAGGAAGAGTGGAGACGTTGGGAACGGGAAGCAGAGCGACAAAGGGAGCAGCGAGAATCCCAAAAACTTCGGCAACGTAACCTGGAGAAGGACCGGGCAGATAAGGACCGGATGAGAAAGGATAAAGGAACCCTGTGTGAGCCGCGGCGTAAGGGTGCAGTACGGAGCTTTAAATTGAAAGGTGGGTGGGGCTTCATCAAGGAGCCTGGACTTTATTTAGAAGTCTTTGTGAACCGGCGGGACGTGGAGGCTCACCTCCCAGAAGGACACCCGGGGAGGGACCTGTTGCCAGGAGACTTGGTGACTTACACCCGACACTGGGGTTACAATGGATGGTACGCCCTAAATGTTACCAGGTGCGATCCCTACTCCCCAGTGTGTCAGGAACCTGTGAGACCCTCGGAGCCTTCAGCCTCCCACATCCAGGCCTCTGCAAAAGTGCCCACCCCACGCCGTAAATCTCCCAAGCCTCCCTCAGTGGTCTCCTCAGCAGCCCCAGCTATGGACATGATAAGTATAGCTGGCCCGTACCCGGCGCCTGTTAGGCCCCCTGGGGTTCGTTCAGTCCGGGACATAGGGCTCCAGACCCGGAGGGAGATGAAAGAGGTGGCCACACAGACCCAGATAGCGGGTCACGACTTGACTGTACAGGCCACACGACGTCATCAGGTCCTGGTGGTCCTTGGTGCCTCGGATGTTTGGCAAGCATCAGAAGAGTACCAGGTGGTACCTGGAACACCCCTGCCAAAGAAGTATAAATAACCCGGACAGGGTCCCTGTATGTAAATAGTTAAATTGTTGATAAATAGTTAAATTGTTTATGTACCCGGACGGGTGAATGTTTATAAAAAAGTTTTTTAATTTAATAAAAAAAAAACACAGTTTTCATTACTTTTATTACAGTCTCATCCTGCGACGCCATCGATCTCCTGTAAAAAAATGAAAAAAAAACCAGCAGTATACCACCTGTCTGACGCAGTCCATAGTAACGAGTGTCCCACGACGATCCAGCTCTGCTACATCAGAATCCCGGCGCAGCACAGCTGATTACCTGCTTCCCCGGCGGTGACATCATCGGACTGGTTTACGGCCGGGATTACCCTGCAGTCACTGCAGTTATCGCGAAAAACTGCATGTGACCGCCAGGGAGAAGATAATGGCGGCCATCAAGCAGTCCAGGACGTGACCGCCGGAGATCTTCTGCCAGGTAAGTGCCGCTGACTCCTGACAGACCCGACCGACGGACACTCACAGTGACAGTGACAAATCCGATTACGGTATTCGATAAGACGAAAATATCTAAACGAATTATCGAAAGGCCGATAGAGCTAATATCGGCCGATAGCCGATATTTGCATTATCGTATCGCTCAACACTAATAACAAGACAACAGTTCTTTATGTAGCGCCCCCACTTGAAGATCTATGTTATGCACAGCTTGCACAAAACTTCCCTGACCGAGAGGTCTGGCGTCGATCGAGAATATGGGGACGGGTTTAGCCAACCCACTCAATCGCATACCTTGAACCCGGGCAAAGCGAGCATCCACCAGATTAGCCCCGGCCCCACTATCCAGAAGAACAGATATCCTCTCAGTTTTCGCACCCACCACCACCTCCACTGGTACGAGAAACTGAGATGAACTTAGGGACGAAATACATACTCCCAGATTGCCGTCCACCACACAATCTGGGATCAATAGTTTTCCGGCGACTTCTCACTCTGCAAAGGACGGGATGGACACCCCCTAATAAAATGTCCCTTTTTTCCACAGAAGAAACAACTTCTTGTTTTGTGTCGCCCCACCGATCCCCTCCCCCAGAATGATGTCCCTCCTAATTGCATAGGCTCATCTGGACTGACCAGGGGAACCTCCGTATAAGGGACCCTTGAGGAAGGTGGAGTCATCAGAGGGGGCGAAGTTACCCCGCACCTCTCCCGAAGACGTCTGTCAATACGAATAGCAAGGGCCATAGCGGCTTCCAGTGTCGTGGGAGGGTCATACTGCGCCAACACATCTTTTAATTTGTCAGATAAACCTTGACAAAACTGGCTCCTAAGAGCCGGGTCATTCCACTGGGTGTCCGTGGCCCACCTACGGAACTCCGAACAGAATTCCTCTGCCGGACGATCTCCCTGCTGTATCTTACGTAACTTAGTTTCAGCAAGGGAGACCCGATCCGGGTCATCATATACAAGACCCAGAGCTGCGAAAAATCTATCCACTGACTGGAGAGCCGGGGAGCCCGGGGGAAGAGAGAACGCCCAGGATTGGGGGTCCCCTTGTAGGAGTGAGATGACAATTCCCACCCTTTGATCTTCACTCCCCGATGACCGAGGTCGCAGCCGAAAGTACAATTTACATGCCTCCCGGAAAGCAAAAAATTTGTCCCGCCCTCCAGTGAACCTGTCCGGGAGAGCTACTTTAGGTTCAGGTCTGGCTTGCTCCGGGGGGTACAAAACCTTAGACTTAACGTCCCTCAGCTCCATGGACAAACTCTGCAACTGCTGAGCTAGACTGGCTACTGGATCCATGGTGGCTGGGGAGAATCTTTAGTGTGGTCGGTGAAAATGTCACGCTGTCTCTGTATACAGGAGGACCGGGGTCTATGCTGACCCTAAGCTGGGGTCCTGACTAATCCCTCTACCTGGAGGTACTGTTGATGGTACAGAGGTCCAGGCCGCCAGCGTAACCCTATCTCCTGTGAGTCCCTAACCACTGTAATCCAGTCCTGAGAAGGACCCTGATTACCACCACAGGGAACAGGAAGGTAACTGCCTTCACACACAGTATAAGACGAACGAGACAGTACAAGGGGTAAAATAAAAGACCACCTTGCATACAAAACTATCACTACAGAGGGAACACCAACGGGTAAGGAGATAAATAATAAAGCGAGGAGAGGAGAAAACCACAACAGGTACTCTTAGCTTTAGACTTCTCAATACGATCCGCTCTGCTGGTCTGCATGAATGCTTTCACCGACACTTCCCCAGCAGACAGGCAGGTATATGAAGGAAACCAATTACCACAACATTAATTGCAGCTGAGCGAGGCTGGTCTAGTCCAGCACAGAGAGAGGAAGAATTAACTCCCTCAGTGCCGAAAAACACCCAGCACCAGAACCTCAGCTGTGAGAAGTCAGGGTGTGCAATCGCGACGATCTTCGCAGTGACACACCCGTGACATCAGCTGTCTGCGTAGCCTTTACTGGCTAATAAAATAGGAAAGCCCCCCAAAAAAATGACGTGGGGTCCCCCTATAATTAATAGCCAAAAAGGCTATGCAGACAGCTGCGGGATGATATTCATAGCCTAGGAAGAGGCCATGGATATTGGCCCCCCTGGCTACAAACACCAGCCCGCAACCGCCCCAGAAATGGCGCTTCTGTAACATGCGCCAATTCTGGCACTTAGACTCTCTCTTCCCACTGCTGGGTAGCAGTGGCATATGGGGTAATAAGGGTTAATGTCACCTTTGTATTGTAAGGTGACATTAAGCCCGGTTAGTATAGAGAGGCGTCAATAAGATACCTATCCATTACTAATTCTACAGTATGAAAAGTGTTAAAAAAAAGACACAGCCAGAAAAAAGTATTTTAATTAAATAAAGCCCCACACAGTTTTGCCATTTTATTATACGCCTAATTCCCCAAAGCTCTCGATCCCTGAAAAAAAAAAAATAAAGTAATAAACAAACACAAATACCGTACTTCCTGTAGGACGTAGGCCTTAATAACGAGTGTCCCTCGATGAGTACAGCTCTGCTACATCTCGATGCATGACATCCAGAGATAGCAGAGCTTGTAGATGACCACTGGAGATCTCCGGCAGTCACCTGCACTGTAGTTCTCATGGTCAGCTGACCGTGAGAACTAGTCTAGTGACCGGAGATAACCCCCAGTCACGTGCATGGCCGTTCTCGCGGTAACACGGCAGTTCTCCCGGTAAGCTAAGTTATCGCAAGTGGACGCGGACTTCCGGTGGCGAGACAGGTAAGAACTTTATTTAAATTAGTAGACATGTGTAGTAAGCTGTGTTTATTACGCATGTGACTAATCATTAGATTCGGTTTTACCGCATCTAATGATAGTCTATGGTAAATTTACGGTGCGTCGACGGAGCGGCAATGCATTGTAAATAGACATGCTGCGTTCTGGAAAGACGCGCCGCATGTCCGTTTACGCGGGTCTGCTGCCTGCATCTTTTAACGCACAGTGGAGATGGGATTTCATGAAATTCCCTCCACTATGCTGTAACATCTGGATGCTGCGTGTTTGACGCTGCGGCTGTACGCAGCGTCAAACACGCAGCGTTTACTGACCGTGGAAACATACCCTTACAGTACAGACCTCAGTCAGTGCTTTAGTTCTGTTCCCAGTCACAATTCTCCTCCTCCTTAAGGAGCAAACAACCACATGTGATAGCTCAGGAACAAGCAAGAATTTCAACAGCGAGTAAATTATGAAGTTTCTTTATTTCTCAGACACTTAGCAATGTTTTAATAATCTGTTTGCTGAACAGCCACTTTAATTCTTTTAACATGGTAGTTTTTTGTATCTTTAGAATGTTATCTATTTGGAACATAAAATTACTCATAATTTTGGAAAGGTGCCAACAATTTTGTACTGCCTATTTTGGGGATTTTGTGTAAAATGATGTCCAATTTCCCTTTTTTTCAGTTTTTTTTGTGTTGTTCAAATACACACAAACGAAATATAAATGTGTCTAAGATTAATTGCAATAATTTTATACTTCATCTTCTGGAACAATTTCAAGGGTGCCAACACTTTCGACCATGACTGCAATAATCCAGTTGCAAATCTTTATTCATTTCATAGGGTAATGCATTGAGAACAATAAAACATAAAAATTATCAATGTAAATCAAAATTAATATGCCATAGAGATCTGGATTTTGAATGATACTCAAAATCAAAGTGGAACATCAAATTACAGGCTGATCTAACGTTAGTGGAAATGCCTCAAGGCAAGTAAATGATGCTCAGTACTGTGTGTGGACTACACGTGCTTGTATAACCTCACTACAAAGCCTGGGCATGCTCCTGATGAGGAGGCAGATGTTCTCCTGAGGGATCGTCTCCCATACCTGGATTAAAACATCAGTCAACTCCTGGACAGGCTGAGGTGCAACGTGGCGTTGGTGTATGGAACAAGACATGATGTCCCAGATGTGCTTGATTGAATTCAGGTCTGGGGAACTGGCAGGCCAGTCCACAGAATCAATGCCTTCATCATACAGTAACTGCTGACACACTTCAGCCACAAGAGGCCTAGCCTTCTCATGCATCAGAAGGAATCCAGGGCCCACTGCACCTGCATATGGTCTCACAGTGGGTCTGAGGATCTCATCCCGTACCTAATGGTGGTCAGACTACCTCTGGCTAACACATGGAGGGCCTCTCCACACAATTACTGACCCACTGCCAAACTAGTCATGCTGAATGATGTTGCAGGTAGCAGAATGTTCTAAACGGCGTCTCCAGACCCTATTACATCTGTCACATGTGCTCAGTGTGAACCTGCTCTCATCCATGAAGAGCACAGGGTGCCAATGTTGAACCTGTCAATCTTGGTGTTCTCTGGCAAATGCCAATCGCCCTGCACGGTGTTGGGCTGTAAGCTCAATACCCACTTGTGGACATCAGGCCCTCATACCACCGTCATGGAGTCTGTTTTTGACAGTTTAAACAGACACATGTATGTTAGTGGCCTGCTGCATGTCATTTTGCAGGGCTCTGACTGTTCTGCCTTCATAGACGTTGACACGGTGTGCAATCTAGCATACAGCATAAACCATCATTCTATCTTCCAAATAAGCAGACTGTCCTCTGTAGTCTAACTTGTTTATTGGTGAACAGTATAGAACATGCGCTGTAAAACTATAAAAATACAAATGACATAGATAAGTATTGGGCACACAGCTGACACTTTACAATTAACAGGAAAGTATACAGTATGATGCAACTTTAACATGGGAAAACACAGGATTCTAATAACATCTCCTATGCACTGGCTGCTATACAGTTAATAGCCTCCTAAACACTGAATTGCTAGAGAAGATATTGATCTTACCAGATATGCTTTAGCAGGATAGCAAACTCAAGTTGGAGAGGTTACAGGAGAGCACATGAACACATGTATTCACTGAAGTACACAGAAAATGGAGCTTCTTCTTCTCAGCATACCTTGCTTCAATCACACAATGCAACACTCTATCTGCTGGTTAAAAGCACAGGCTATAAATTCAGCCACCACTAGATGGTGCTATAACAAACAAAACCAGCACACAATACAAAACATACTGCCCTGTACTCAGATGGGCAGAACACTCCCCGCTTGGCATCAACTGATGCCATATACAGGCTCTTTTGGCAAATGCAGTAAAACTAGTTCTGCAACTGGTCTGAGGAATAGTTTACTCTCCCCAGCCTTCCACACTTTGACCTCGACCTTGCGTACCTTCTCATCTTTGCTTGGTAATACTTTGGTGATGAGGCCTAGTGGCCACTCATTTCGGTGTGACTGGCTGTCCTTCATGAGCACAACATCACCTGGTTTGATGTTCGGCTTGTCTATCTGCCACTTCTTCCTAGGCTGTAAGGTAGAGAGATATTGTTTTTTCCATCTGTCCCAGAAAGTATTGGAGAGACTTTGAACTTGTCTTCATTGACGTCTGTAGAGGTCCTTGTTGCCAAATTCTCCCAGTGGAGCGCTGGGAGTGTTGGTTTTCTGAGTGAGTAGCATGGCGGGAGTGAGAATGGTTGGATCTTCAGCATCACTGGAAAGCGCAGTCAATGGTCTGGCATTTATGATGGCCGAAACTTCTGCTAAGAATGTAGTCAAACCTTCGTGTGTGAGTCTTGTGCTACCTTCTTGCAAGAAGATAGAGTCTAAGATTCTGCGTGCTATTCCTTTCATCCTCTCCCAAGCACCTCCCATGTGAGAAGAGTGTGGTAAATTGAAGGTCCAAGTGCATCTCTGCTCACTCAAGTATCTTTCCACACTGATAATGTCTAGATTGGAAGGAATTTGAAGTTCTTTCACTGCTCCTATGAAATTTGAACCTCTATCAGAGCGAATGTGTTTCACTGTGCCTCTGATGGCAATGAAACGTCGGAGTGCATTTATGAAACTTGAAGTGTCCATGGATTCAATTACTTCGATATGGACTGCTCTGATGGACATACAAGTGAACATAACTGCCCAGCGTTTTGCGCTGGCTTGGGCTCTTCTAGTGTGCCGTGTAACCACAGACCACGGCCCGAATACATCCAGTCCGACGTTGGTAAAGGGAGGATCCATACTAAGTCTGTCTGATGGGAGCCATTTTTGGGTTTTGAGTCACGCCACGGAGTTTGCGACAAGTCACACAGTTGAAGATGAGTTTACTCACACATCTCTTTGCTCTGACTATCCATAGACCAGCAGTTCGTAGATTCCCTTCGGTAAACAATCAGCCTTGATGTTTCACCAAAACATGATGGTGCTGTACGAGCAGAGTAGTGACATGATGATGACCAGGAATTATTATAGATGTTTTTCCACAAATTCCAACTTAGCTTCCTGAAGACGACCTCCAATCCTTAACAGCTCATTTTGGTCAATGACTGAATCAAGCTTTTTCAAGACACTATCTCTAGAAATGGGTTGTCCCTTGTTGAGGATGTCTATTTGTCTGGGGTAGGCTTCCCTTTGCACAACACGAAGTATTGTAACCTTGGCTCTTTCCAAGTTGAGGGCAGTAAAAGCATGCTTGCAGTGATGCCAACCTTTACAAGATCTCTGGCTTGCAGGTAATGCTGACTTGTAGGAATGGCCACATGAAGTAGACAAGCAATGGCTCGAACAAGTGACTTCCAGGTTGAGAACCTGCTGAACCGATGAGATTCCAGGTAATGACTTGAAATCCCTGTATGCAGAGCAGACACTCGAGGACGGAGCTCCCCGACGGCATCTGGATCCACCAGTTCGAAAGTCTCAGGCCTGTCGATGTCGGGCATCGAACGGGACAAGGAAGCAGGGCCTGTGAACCAGGTAGTGTCTTTAAGATGACTTGAAGCAACGGATCTAGTCGCATGGTCCGCAGGATTGAGGTGAGTAGGTACATAGTGCCACTGACTAGGGCAGGTAGATCTTCTTATCCTCAGTATCCGGTTGCTGACATAGACATAAAAGCGTCGCGTTTCATTGCAGATGTATCCCAGTGCCACCTTGCTATCAGTGTAGAACTCTGCTTCTTTGGTCTCCAGATTCATCACACCTGAGATAAGCTCGGCCAACTCAACTGCGAGGACAGCAGCGCAGAGTTCCAGTCTGGTTACCGTGTGTTCGCGGAGTGGTGCCAGTTTAGTCCGGCTCATCACAAACCCGATGTGGCTCTGTTCATTGACATCTATGATTTTGAGGTATGCTACTGCTGCGATTGCTTTGACTGATGCGTCGCAGAAGATACAAAGTCTTTGTGTCTTGACTTTTGTGGATGGCACAGGAGCATACGGTCGATTCACGTGAAGGTCGGTCAAGGCCTCGAGAGACCTCTTCCACTCTGCCACAGGTCTGCCTTTTCTGCTGGCAGTGGATCATCCCAATCAGATGTTTCTTGGGTGAAGTCTCTTAGCATCATTTTCCCTTGGACAGTAACTGGAGATATGAATCCCAGGGGGTCGTATAGACTATTCACGAAAAGAAAGAACTCTGCGCGTGAAGGGTTTCTCGTCTTTACTGATCTGAAAGGTGAAGGCACCCGTCTTCAGATCCCAAAGCAATCCAAGACTCCGCTGCATGGGAAGAGTGTCGATGCTTAGGTCTAGGTCCTTTAGATTGCTGGA
Source organism: Oophaga sylvatica (assembly GCA_033576555.1). Classification (NCBI taxonomy): domain Eukaryota; kingdom Metazoa; phylum Chordata; class Amphibia; order Anura; family Dendrobatidae; genus Oophaga; species Oophaga sylvatica. Next base: position 290,198,040 of record JARQOD010000002.1, read on the forward strand.
GTAGTCTTGAGAGGGAAATGCTTCCATCAACTCTCGACTGTTGGAGGAAATCTTGTGTAACCTTAGGTTAGACTAAGCGAGCATTTCTTGAGCCCTTTTTAGTAGACTGATTGCAGCCTCATTTGTTGGTGTGGACTTCAGTCGTCTACGTAGAAGTCCTTTTCTACGAAGGATCTGATGTCTGAACCATACTTTTCTTCGCCTTCTTTGGCAGAATTACGGAGGCAGTAGATAGCGACTGCTGGGGAAGGGCTGTTCCTGAAGATGTGTACCCTCATCCGGTACTCTGTGATGTCTTTGTCTGGGTCGTTGTCCCGGTACCAGAAGAACTTCAAGTAGTTTCTGTGTTCCTCTTTGACGAGAAAACAGTGGAACATCTGTTGTATGTCAGCCATAAATGCCACCGTATCTCTGCGGAAAGAAAGTAGTACTTCCAGAAGTCTGTTGTTGAGGTCTGGGCCCGACAGTAAGACATCATTTAATGAGACATCTTCACATTTGCCACTTCAGTCGAATACCACTCTTATTTGACCTGGCTTCTTGGGATGGTATACTCCGAAGATGGGCAGGTACCAACACTCCTCTGAGGGCTAAAGTGCAGGTGCAATCTCTGCGTGGTTGTTCTGGAATATCCTTCCCATGAAGGTAAAGAAGTGTTCCTTCATCTCAGGTGACTTCTTAAGCTTGTGTCTGAGGGAGATGAATCGGCTGTAGACCAGTTCCCTGTTGTTGGGTAGGCGCCTTCTCTGAGGTCGAAATGGTAAAGGTGCGACCCAACTGTTCGATTTGTCTTTCACTATTTGTCTATCCATGATGTCCAGGAACATCCTATCTTCTATGGACATCGCTACCTTGTCCTCTTTCTTTGTCCTGTGGAAGACTGTACATCCTATGTGGTCTTGTTCACCTTCACAGGCGTTCGTTGGTAGGTACTGAGAAAGGGCGAGGTAGGGGAGCGCTGATTGGCAATTCCTTTACCAGCAGACTATTGTGACATGGCCGGAAGAGAGACGGACGTCCATTTTCTAGTGTGCTGGTGAGCATACTGTTGACTGAGGCCAGCTTGTGTGCTCCTCCTAGACAGACGTCTCATATGACGACCCATCCAAGGTCGAGCCTCTGAGCGAACGGAGCATTTCTGGAGCCGTTTATATATTCTCTAGTCTTGTGGACTCGTAGTATAGCTCTTCCCAGGAGTAGGGCTATTGGGCTTCTTGATCCAAATCAGGTATCAGGTGGGCTATACGCTTCAGATGGGGGTGATGTGTCGCCACCTCCGGTGATGGTATCTCTGACCTGTTGTCGGGAATCTGGTTGCACTCTAGGATGGTTGGTAGCGATAGGCAGGTTTGGCCATCTATGAACTCCAACTTGTATCCGGTTGCTTTTCTCCCCGCCATCTCAATGGTACCTGAACACGTCCTCAGGGAGTAGGGAGTACCAGGGCCCACAATGCTGAAGTTGTCAAAGAAGATGGACCTGGCTAAAGACCTGTTACTTTGGTCATCCAATATTGCATATATCTTGAGGGCTTTGTCCTTGCGGCCTGCAGGGTAGACTCGGACAAGGCAGATTTTTGAACAGGATCTTCCTCCTGTGAGTCCCTTACAGATCTCCGTACATTGAGAGCTAACCACAGGGGTATCTTCATCAGTGTTCTTCTAGTGTTTTTCTGCTTCCCATCATGCTCCTCTGCTTGTGACAACACTCGTGGAAGTGGTCCAGGGTGCAAGCTTGTATTGTGATCCGTGCTGCTGCATTCTGCACATTTCACGCTAGCTTCACAGTTCCTGGCGAGGTGAGAGGTTGTGGCACAACATTTGAAGCAAATGTTGTTCTCCTTGAGGAAACCTTTGCGATCCTCCAAAGACTTCTCCCTGAAGGCTCTACATTTTAGTAGAGGATGTGGTTTCTTGTGTAGAGGACACTGTTTACTGACATCAAGAGGGTTGTTCTCATCTGGAGGGGGTTTACTCGCATTGTGAGGAGGGCCTGTGGAAACAATGTTAGTTTTGTTGACTGCCACGGGTGTCCTACTGGGTTTGACACCGGGGGCAGTGGAACATGACAGAGTGAAGTCAAAACTAGGGTCATTTCTGATCTTAGGTTGTTGGGTCACAAATTCTACAAATACAGTGAAAGGAGGGAATGGTACATTATGATTTTGTTTATACCGTGAACCATATGTAACCCACTTTTCTTGTAGGTTGTAAGGAAGTTTTTGTGCTATGGGATTGACACCCTATCGGTGTCCAAGAATGCCAATCTGGGCAAGTTTCCATCCTCCTGGGCAACCTGTAACTCTATCAATTAATCACTCAATCCTCTAAGCTTTTGATAACCTTTAGGTCCTATCTTAGGAAAATCATCAATTCTTTTGTATAAAGCATTCTCTATGACTTCTACTGACCCATAGCATTCATCAAGTCTTTCCCACACTTTGCGTAGACCTATGTGTGGATGCTTTATATTGATGTCTCTTAGTCTTTTGGCATGCTCGACCGACTCACTTCTGAGCCACTTTACTAGGAGATCTAATTCCTCACTATTAGAAAGGGCCAGACCATGAATGGCGTTCCGGAACGAGGCTCGCCATGACCTATAGTTCTCAGGTTTATCAGTGAACTTTACAAGTCCTTTTGTAATCAGTTCTTGGTGGGCAAGGAACTTTGTAAAGTCTATGGTGGCTTGGTTAGTGCTGGCACGAGCTGGTCTGTTATAGTCATGTCTAGTGTGTGGTGTATCACCATACCTGTGAGACGCTTCTGACTTCGTATAGTCTGTGCAGTACCTTCTCGGTGAAGGAGGTGTCTCTTTAATGCGGGATGGGAGCTGTACCTTCTGCTCAGTGCAACAGCCGCTGTGGTCGACAGCTTTGCGCTGGACGACTCCTTGTTTGTGGTAACGAAGTTCGGGGTTGGATCGCTGGTAGCCGGCATAGGCTGGTCGATGTGGTGCATCAGGGCTGTCATCCATGCCGGAATGTTGACGGACGTACTCTGCGACCAGCTGCGCTGGATCTTGCTGTCCTAGATCTGGTCCGCGAATGTTGCTTGTTATGATTTGGTAGCTGAGGAGAGCAGGCAAAAACAGCAATACACCAGAGAGGTTGGAATCTACTGGATTGCAGTACCCTGACTAACCACCACAACTAAAGGCAGCCGTGGAGCGTTCCTACGTTGGTCCTAGACGCCTCGTCACAGCCTGAGAGGTTAACTACACCTAAAGATAGAAAGAGGAAAGCTATCTGCCCCGGAGCAGATCCCCAAAGAACATAGGAAGCCCCCAAACATGTAATGGCGGTTAGACAAGAGGAAATACAGACACAGACAGAAAATAGTATGAGCAAACGTTGGGGCCCAATCTACCTGGACAGAAAAGGATAGGAAGGACACTTACTGCAATCAAAAAAACCCTAAAAAATACCAACTCTACTAATTGCAAAAACACCTGAGATCACACGACCTCTACCACCTAAATTAGTTCTCTGGTGTCACAAAACTAAGCCGCAGCCACTGAAAAAACGGGAAAAGGCAAATGAACAAATAACAGTGGCTCAGATAAACTGAGAGGAGCACAAGCCCCGGAGGGGACCTGGCTGACCTCCACAGAAGTGCAGGGAACAATGCAAAAAGCAAGCACAAAAATAAAAGCAGAAAATATCCTATCTGATAGCAGAAGATGCAGGCAAGACTCAGCAAGCTTCCAAGTGAACCAGGAACCACAGTTGAGACAAGAACAATTGATCACCGGCAACCATTATGGGAGGGAACCTCCCTTATATAAGACCAGTCTGTAACTCCTGATTGCCAATCCTCATTGAATGGTTCAGTACTGTTTGTAACCACCAGAGGGAGCTTCTGCTCAGAAATCATTTCTAACACATTCACAACAGTACACCCCCCTTGAGGAGGGGTCACCGAACCCTCATTTGGGCAACCAGGTCGGTCAGGATGAGCTCTGTGATACGCACGGATCAGTCTCCGAGCATGGATGTCCGAAGCAAACACCCAAGAATTGTCCTCCTGACCATAACCTCTCCACTTAACCAAATACTGGAGTTTCCGTCTAGAAAAACGAGAATCCAATATTTTCTCAACCACATACTCCAGATTGCCCTCAACCAAAACAGGGTCAGGAGGCGCAGCCATAGGAACTACTGGCTCGACAAACCTCTTCAATAAGGACGTTATGGATCTTAAATGTCCCTGGAAGAAGTAAACGAAAGGAAACAGGATTATGAATCTCCAAGATCTTATAAGGTCCAATGAACCTAGACTTAAACTTAGGAGATGCAACTCTCATAGGGATATTTCTTGAGGACAACCAGACCAAGTCCCCCACTTCAAACCGAGGACCATCAGTCCTATGCCGGTTGGCAAACCGCTGGGCCCTCTCCTGAGAGAGGGACAACCTCTCCACTACCTGGTCCCAAATCTGCTGCATACGCTCCACAACAGAGTCAACACCTGGACAGACAGAAGCCTCCGTCTGTCCCGAAGAAAATCGAGGGTGAAACCCAAAATTGCAGAAAAATGGAGACATCAAAGTGGCAGAGCTAGCCCTATTATTAAGAGCAAACTCAGCCAAAGGCAAAAAAGAGACCCAGTCATCTTGATCAGCAGACACAAAGCATCTCAGATAAGTCTCCAATGTCAAAAAGTCCTCCAAAATCTGGAAACAAACTGGACTCCTCTGTCAGACACAATGTTCTCAGGAATGCCGTGTAACCGAACCACGTGCTGAAGGAACAAAGGCACCAATTCGGAGGAAGAAGGCAACTTAGGTAATGGCACAAGATGTATCATTTTGGAAAACCTATCACAAATCACCCAGATAACGGTTATTCAACCAAAACAGGGTCAGGAAGCGCACCATAGGAATACTGGCTCGACAAACCTCTTCAATAAGACGTTATGGATCTTAAATGTCCCTGAAGAAGTAAACGAAGGAACAGGATTAGGAATCTCAAGATCTTATAAGGTCCAATGAACTAGACTTAAACTTAGGAGATGCAACTTCATAGGGATATTTCTTGAGGACAACAGTACCAAGTCCCCACTTCAAAACCGAGGACCATCAGTCCTATGCCGGTTGGCAAACGCTGGGGCCCTCTCCTGAGAGAGGGACAACCTCTCCACTACCTGGTCCCAAATCTGCTGCATACGCTCCACAACAGAGTCAACACCTGGACAGACAGAAGCCTCCGTCTGTCCCGAAGAAAATCGAGGGTGAAACCCAAAATTGCAGAAAAATGGAGACATCAAAGTGGCAGAGCTAGCCCTATTATTAAGAGCAAACTCAGCCAAAGGCAAAAAGAGACCCAGTCATCTTGATCAGCAGACACAAAGCATCTCAGATAAGTCTCCAATGTCAAAAAGTCCTCCAAAATCTGGAAACAAACTGGACTCCTCTGTCAGACACAATGTTCTCAGGAATGCCGTGTAACCGAACCACGTGCTGAAGGAACAAAGGCACCAATTCGGAGGAAGAAGGCAACTTAGGTAATGGCACAAGATGTATCATTTTGGAAAACCTATCACAAATCACCCAGATAACGGTTATTCTCTGAGAAACAGGGAGGTCGGAAATGAAATCCATAGAGATATGGGTCCATGGTCTCTTGGGCACAGGCAATGGCATCAACAAACCACTAGAGCGAGAGCAAGGCTTGGAGCGAGAGCAAGGCCACAGGACTGCACAAATTCCCTGACGTCACGAGACAAAGTTACCACCAAAAGGACCGACTAACCAAGTCTCTGGTACCAAAAATTCCGGGATGACCGGCCAACGCGGAACAATGAATCTCAGACATCACACTCTTTTTCCACCGGTCTGGGACAAACAATTTCCCAATAGGGCAGCGCTCGGGTTTATCCTCCTGACACCCTTCCAGAGCCAGTCTCAAATTGGGCGAGATGGCGGAAAGAACTACACCCTCTTTCAAAATAACAGCAGGATCAGATAACTCAGGAGAGTCCGCAAAGAAACTCCTCGAGAGGGCATCCGCCTTAACATTCTTAGTGCCAGGAAGAAAGGAAACCACAAAATTAAAACGTGTGAAAAACAAGGCCCACCTGGCCTGTCTAGGATTAAGTCGCTTGGCTGATTCCAGATAAACCAGATTCTTATGGTCCGTGAGGACCACCACCTGATGTTTGGCTCCCTCCAGCCAATGTCTCCACTCTTCAAAAGCCCACTTCATGGCCAATAACTCCCGATTACCCACGTCATAATTACGTTCAGTTGGAGAAAATTTTCGAGAGAAAAAGGCACAAGGGTTACTTTTAGAGGTCTCTGGTAGTGTTGAGCGATACGATACCGCAAGTATCGGGTATCGGCCGATATTAGCTCTATCGGCCTTTCGATACTTAGTTTCGATATTTTCCATATATCGTATACCGGAATCGGAAGTTCCCATAATTCTTTGAGAGGCAATGTGATTTTAGTCAGCCAATGAGGAATCCTAAGAAGTGTGGGCACATCCTGTACTGCTGCGGTCATGTTAACTAATGGCATGGCTGTGATTGGATGCTGAAATGATGTCAGAATGCACTATAAAAGGCGCCGCCGCCATTTTAGCGTCATTGTGCTGTGAATTCAGTAAGGGACAGAACGCTGCTGTGCTGACTCTGAGGGACAGTTAGAGATTGCGATTTAGTGTACTGTGCTGTAGGCAGGCTAGCACCAACCGCTGTGTAAAGCTTCCTTTTGCCTGCAGTGTTGTTTTAACAGCTCTGCAAGGTGTGTGTGAGTGCAGGTGACGCTGCAGTTTGCTCTGCATGCAACGCTGTCTGTAGGCATCTGCACGTGTCACTCACAGACTCTTTTTTTTTTCTTCAGTGTAATTCTTGCAGCTCCATGCAATTTAACTATTAGTGTGACGCGCTTCCATCCGTATCCAATACATTGGTTGCAAACACTATAGAAGTAGACAAAGGAGTAGCCTTTCACAGATTGTGAACAGTTGTGTTTCAGTGTTCACTTCAGTCTGTGTTTTTTATTTTTTGAGTGCACATCACGCTCCAGTTACTTGTTCAAGCACTGCTGCTTGTACTCTGCTGAGCGTGTCTCAGTGCCTCATCCTTTTCATTTATCTCCAATTGGTTCTGCTCCATTCCATTTAAAATATAATCTATTAGTGTGACGCGCTTCCATCCGTATCCAATACATTGGTTGCAAACACTATAGAAGTAGACAAAGGAGTAGCCTTTCACAGATTGTGAACAGTTGTGTTTCAGTGTTCACTTCAGTCTGTGTTTTTTATTTTTTGAGTGCACATCACGCTCCAGTTACTTGTTCAAGCACTGCTGCTTGTACTCTGCTGAGCGTGTCTCAGTGCCTCATCCTTTTCATTTATCTCCAATTGGTTCTGCTCCATTCCATTTAAAATATAATCTATTAGTGTGACGCGCTTCCATCCGTATCCAATACATTGGTTGCAAACACTATAGAAGTAGACAAAGGAGTAGCCTTTCACAGATTGTGAACAGTTGTGTTTCAGTGTTCACTTCAGTCTCTGCGTAATAACCACACTTAGGCCTTATAACTTTTCTGACTTTCTTTATCAATCTACCAAGATGAAGAAGTCAGTGAGTAAGGCACGTGGTCGTGGCCGTGGAGTTTCAGCAGGGAGAGGACGTGGGGATTCTGTGGCTGCTGCCGCCCTCAGTGACACAGCATCCACCAGTTTTACCCATGAGCGTTCCTTTATGCGCACTTTGGTAGGAGCTCGGCGTGCCCCCCTGCTGCGGGAAGAACAAATTGAAGCCGTTGTTGGTTGGATGGCAGCCAATGCATCGACTTCAATTCCTTCCACCTCCTCTCAGGAACACAACACTGTTGAGCAACCATCTGTCTGTTCACCGCCTGTCAAATTGCCCAGGCAGTCAGAGAGTTCTGTACAGGAGCCAGCTGAGTCTCAGCTTCTGTTCTCAGAATCTGTTGGCTCGCAAACACGGGCACAGGCAAGCAGCATTCTGCAATTTGAAGAAGAGGGAGTATGCAGTGATGCGCAACAGCCATGTCTCTCTCAATCTGAAGAGGCGGGTGAGCCAGTGCCGATGGACAGCACACCGCAGAACGCATCTTATGATGATGATGAGACTCAGGTGCCAGGTTTTGTGGAGCATGGTGCTGCCCAGACCATCCAACAGCAGCAGGTGTTGAAGAGGGTAGTGGAGATGATGAAGTCCGAGACCCAACATGGCGTGAGCAACAGGAAGGTGGTGGGAGCAGCTCTGAGGAAGAGATTGTCCCAACGGTACAAAGAGGAGGGAGAGGTAGGCTGCAGACTCGCTTGCCTGTAGCCTCCAGTTTGGCACCTGTTGGGAGCAGTTCTCTTAGAAATGTCAAAATTGGCGCTCCCATGACTTGCACTGCGTGGTCCTTTTTTGACAGACTTGTAGATGATATTTGCTATGTTCAATGCAAGCTGTGTAAGCAAAAAGTTAAAAGAGGTAAAAATATCAGTAACCTGAATACCACAAATATGTGGAAACATGTATGGACAAAGCACGTAGCTGAGTTACAAAGACACACTGTAGATGTAGGCCAACCTACAGCAGCACCTACATCTTCAGGTCGTGTTCGAGCCTCTACCTCCAGCTCGCACACACCTGGTTCGGCTTCCTCACAGGATCTCCATGGAAGAACCTCGGTCACTGTTGTCCATAGACAAACTGTTATTCCACCCACAGCAGCAAGTTCACAGTCATCGTCACACTCCCAGAACAAAAAACAGCCATCGGTACCACAGGCATGGGATAAAAGACGGCCATACTCGGCAAACCATCCACGAGCACAGGCTCTGAATGCTGGCATTGCAAAACTCCTGTCCCTTGAAATGCTGTCATTCAGGCTGGTGGAGACTGACAGTTTCAGGAACTTTATGGCATTGGCAGTCCCACAATATAATGTGCCAAGCCGATTTTATTTCAGCAGGCAAGCTGTCCCTGCTCTGCAAAAACATGTCGAGGGAAACATTAAACATGCGCTACTAAACGCCGTCAGTAGCAGGGTCCACCTGACCACCGATGCGTGGACCAGTACCCATGGCCAGGGACGATACCTTTCCCTCACTGCCCATTGGGTCAATGTTGTGGAGCCGGGTACAGATCTTGCCAGTGGCGCTGTACGTGTTCTGCCAACTCCAAGGATTGCAGGAATCCAGTCTGTACACATTGATTCCTCCTCCTACTCCAGTTCCTCAGAATCATCGCTGCACGAGCCGTCACGGTATACCTCCACATGGACCCGTGAACGCTTACCTGTTGCGACCGATATGAGCACAGCCGTGGCCAAACGTCAACAGGCCGTCCTGAAATTAATTTCCATGGGGAATCGAAGCCACACAGCGCAGGAGCTCTGGGATGCCATCAAGCAGGAGAGCGACGTGTGGTTAAAGTCAGCTAATCTCCAGCCAGGCTTGGTAGTGTGTGACAATGGCCGAAATCTGGTGGCAGCTCTGGGCCTTGGCAACCTCACTCACATACCATGTCTGGCACATGTGCTCAACTTGGTCGTGCAGAGTTTTTTGAGGGACTATCCGGATCTTGATGCACTGCTGCACAAGGTCCGCCTAGAGTGCGCTCACTTGTGACGTTCCAGCATGGCCAGATCGCGCATTGCAGCTCTGCAAGTCAGATTTCGCCTTCCTGAACATTGCATCATATGTGACGTACCCACCAGGTGGAATTCCACGTTACATAAGTTGGAGCGGTTGTGTGAGCAGCAGCCAGCAGTAATGGAGTATCAGCTGCAACAGGCGCAATCAACTCGCAATTTGCGCCGTTCACACTTCACCACTACTGAGTGGGCCTCTATGAAGGACATCTGCGACGTTTTGCGTGCGTTTGATGTCTCAACGCGGATGGCGAGTGCAGATGATGCACTAGTCAGCATGACTGTCCCCCTTATCTGCCTGCTTCAGAAATCACTGAAAGCACTAAAGGAAGAGGTTTTGGAAGAGGTGGAGGATGAGGAGTCACAAATTCAATGACCTTCAGGACAGTCAGCGCAACGTGGTTCCTCACAAAGGGCTGGGCAGGGCTCACTTTGTGAGGAGGATGAGGAGGAGGAGGAGTCAATGGAGGAGGAAGAAATCCCTACAGAGGGAGGTACACAACGCTCTAGTCAGTATGTAGAGCGAGGGTGGGGTGATGCAGAGGAGGCAGAGATGACGCCTCTTCCAGAGGACAGCCTTTGTTGGCCAGTTGGGAGTCTGCAGCACATGGTTGATTTCATGCTTCAGTGCCTGAGAAACGACCGCCGCATCGCCCACATTCTCACCACGTCAGATTATTGGGTGTACACCCTCCTAGACCCTCGCTACCGGGACAACTTACAAACCCTCATCACACCGGTGAACCGGGACCGTAAAATGCAGGAGTACCAAGACACACTGGTGCAATCCATACTGTTGTACATTCCAGCCGAGAGAGCTGCTGCTGCTGCTACTGCTTTACAAAGCAGCTCTGTGCGTCGAGGCAGTGTAGACACCTCTACAACAAAGGAGCAGACAGCCCCTCTGCACAGGGCAAGAGCTGTATGTTACAAATGTGGAAAAGTTTTGTGACAGCGCCAGCAAGGTCTACACCATCCGAGACGGCTCCAGTCACCAGGAAGAAACGTTTCCGTAAGATGGTGACAGACTACTTGGCTTTCCCTCTAAGTGTACTCCCAGATGCCTCTTCCCCTTTCAAATTTTGGGTCTCTAAGTTGGATACATGGCCAGAGCTTAGCCAGTATGCATTGGAGGTGCTGGCTTGCCCTGCTGCCAGTGTATTATCTGAGCGTGTCTTTAGTGCTGCAGGTGGTGTAGTAACAGACCGTCGCATGCGACTATCCTCAGAGAATGTAGACCGGCTTACTTTTCTGAAAATGAACAAGGCATGGATCTCACCTGAATTTGCCTGTCCGTTTTCAGATTAAATAACTGTTTGGCAACGTTTTCCCTGTCTCCTGTTATGTTCATCTTTCTACCACCTGAACTCTACTCCCTGGGCTACAACACCGCCATTTGTTGCTCGTAAGTAATTGGCAGGGGTACTGACTCATGGCCAGCCTGGTTACAGCACGACAGCTGTTTCCTGGCAGTGTGAACGTCAATTATCCTCCAATAAGTTGTGCTGTCGTGTTGCATTCGGTTAGCCGACTCTATGGTGCCTGCAGTTTAGGTGATTCCTATGTGTGCTGTGGGATATGTAAATAAAGGCGGTTTCCATTGTGACAATAGGACAAGCACCCACTGTAGGACTGTGTGATTCGGTAACTGCGGACGGCTTGCGTCCTGTCAACTTACATTTTCATGGGTGCGTTCTTCTACCCGTCCGGGGTTCAGTACCGTCAACTGGTTCTCCCCAGTGCCTTTGGCCTAGGTGCCTCCATCTCCGTATCCGAGTTCCACCAACGTCTGCTGGTCCTTGGTAGTGCTTTGGAGCACAGGTACCTCCTGCTTAGTAACCGTGTCACAGTAACGTCAGCTGGTACTTGGTTGTGACATTGCCTCTTTTCCTTCTGCTACCCGTCCGGGGTCCAGTACCGTCAACTGGTTCTCCCCAGTGCCTTTGGCCTAGGTGCCTCCATCTCCGTATCCGAGTTCCACCAACGTCTGCTGGTCCTTGGTAGTGCTTTGGAGCACAGGTACCTCCTGCTTAGTAACCGTGTCACAGTAACGTCAGCTGGTACTCGGTTGTGACATTGCCTCTTTTCCTTCTGCTACCCGTCCGGGTTCCAGCACAGTACAGCTGGTCCTCGTTACTTTCATTGTCTCTTGCTCCATCTGATACCCGTCAGGGTTCCAGTAACGTCAGCTGTTTCTCGGAAATTAGACGACCTTAAAGACCACCCAGAAGAAGATGACGACAACAAGGACGACGAGCATGAAGCCAACCAGCCTGAACACCATCACAAAGAAAAAATAAAAGATTACCCAGAAGAAGATCACCAACAGGACAAAGAAGGTTAAGACAAACTACAAGATACAGAACAAGAGACAGAAGAACAATAAGCAGAAGATCAAAAAGCAGAAGAACATGAAGTATAAGACCAAAATGAAGAGCAAAATATATGCTCTAAATTCTAAGCAGAAGAAGACTAAGCAGTGTATGGGGGTGAGTCCGTTCCTCCTCGTGGTGCCCCTGGAAAATGCCTGCTGCTGCAGGCTAAACTGAACACGGACAAATACTGTTGTAATTTAAATCTTTTGTGACAGCAAGAACGGAAGGATGAACAATTCATACTTTTACAGATTACAAGTACAGGAATCTCTGTCACAAATAAGAATATGATGAAGAAGATGAAGAGGAAGAAGATGAAGAATTTGAATATGAAGAAGATTAATTAGTTTAATAATAACAATATGAGTAATGTAAACAAAAACATGAATAGCAAGAAGTTTAAGAAGAAGATTAAGAAGGTGAAGTTGAAGAATAATTTGATGAGAAAGATGATGCTGCTGCTGAAGATTATGAAGGAGAAAGTGTGGCACTGGCAAAAGTTAAAAAGGTGAAGAGCATGGAAGTTGTGAAACATACATATTTGCCAAAATAGAAAAAAGGTTAACAACATTGTCAATTTGTTAGTCAATCCAAACGTATTTCCAAAAAAAAATATATTAATGCTATTCCAATGCATTGGGTTAAACATGTATGCCTTTATTGTCTCCTCAACCTCCCCAATACATTCTACATTAGTCTTTGTTGTTTTCCTTCATGTACAATTAACCAACAAGGCAAGAATGGTTTTTTTTAATGTCGATATTTGGTTCCCATAGACTTACATTGGACTTCCGGTATCGGAATCGGATATCGACGATATTTAGTGATATCGGCGATACCATTCCGATCCGATATTTTTAGATATCGAGCAGTATCGCTCAACACTAGTCTCTGGATCTCTTTGGGACAAAACGGCACCTGCCCCAATTTCAGAGGCATCAACCTCCACCTGAAATGGCAGAGAAATATCAGGCTGCCGTAGAACAGGAGCAGAAGTGAATCTCTGCTTAAGTTCCTGAACAGCAGAGACTGCCTCAGGAGGCCAATTCACCACATCAGAACCCTTTTTGGTCAAATCAGTCAATGGTTTAACAATAACAGAGAAATTACCAATACATTTACGATAAAAATTGGCAAAACCCAAGAATCTCTGAAGAGCCTTTAATGAAGTAGGTTGGACCCAATCACAGATGGCCTGAACCTTGACCGGGTCCATTTCAATAACAGACGGAGACAAAATGAATCCCAGAAATGAGATCCTCTGTACGCCAAAAAGACACTTTGATCCCTTCACATACAGAGCATTCTCTCTCAAAATCTGGAACACAGTCTGAACATGTTTCACATGAGAGTCCCAGTCATTGGAAAAAATCAAGATATCATCCAAATAAACAATCAGAAATTTATCCACAAAATCCCTGAAAATGTCATTCATGAAGGACTGGAAGATGGAAGGAGCATTAGTGAGCCCAAAGGGCATCACTAGGTACTCAAAATGCCCCTCTGGGGTATTAAACGCCGTCTTCCATTCATCCCCGTGCTTAATGCGAATAAGGTTATACGCCCCCCTGAGGTCAAGCTTGGTAAACCAAGTAGCACTTTTCACCCTGGAAAACAGGTCAGAAATCAAGGGTAACGGATATTGATATTTCACAGTGATATTGTTCAAGAGACGATAATCAATACACGGCCTTAATGAACCATCCTTTTTGGCCACAAAGAAAAAAACGGCACCCAAGGGTGAAGAGGATGGTCTGATATGACCCTTCTCCAATGACTCCTTGATATAAGACCGCATAGCGTCATGTTCAGGTACAGACAAGTTAAAAAGGCGACCTTTAGGGAATTTACTACCAGGCACTAATTCAATAGCGATAGAACAGAGAGACAAAAAAAGAACGACCAAAAAGTCCCAAATAGTTAAATGTACAAAAGATTTTATTAATTTGACAAGAACAAGTGAGCAAAACAAGGGGTGAAAAACTCAGCCAAATGGACACATGTGGGACAAAAGGACGCACATGGGATAAATATGCATGATAGTATATTGCTATATGATAGCTATATCACTGCAATGATGGTACCAGGATTTAATACTGTCACAAAGTATCAAAAAAGCTAGCATGGCCATAATGTGCATATAGGAATAGATTGGTGAAACACTTATTAGAGACTATTGCTGGATGCAAGATGATGCAAATAACTTAGACCAATATCGATATAAATCAAGACAATGTCAAAGTTTAAATTACCTGGTGTAAATAAGCAGAGAGCACCCTGTGCGTCCACCCCAACGCGCGTTTCGGCGTGTGCCTTTTTCAAGGGGTGATAGGAAAGGGAACGTGGGGGGTATAAAAAGGTTTCAGCCACCAATGTGCGGCGCCAGAGTGGATCACATGATCCATGACAATGATGACCATCCTGGCACAGGTGTGTATAATAACAATAGAAGGTAACATCTAATTTAAGTGCATGCATTGAGTCATCATTGCACATAGGGCATAATGTGATCGTCAGTACCCTGGCAAAAACACACAAAACATAATATGACAGCCATGGTGTGAATCGGCATGCTGACTACGTCATTCCAGAGCGCCCGTGCATCGTGTGTGACGCGCCAGTGTAGGCACAGCCAGAGACGCACCCCGGCGTCGGCGTCACGTGCCGGGCGACGTCACAGTCATGTGATCCGTCGTCACAGCAACAAGGACGCCGAAGGCAGAGAAGCATGTCAGCGGTCCCCACACCAGCGCGTTCAGATGGTAAGCGCTAAGGAAGGAACACAAGGAGAATGGCAAATGATCAATAACAGTGCATTAGTACCGATATAGTAGTAAGGATGCACAATGACTACTGGATGTAGGAACTATGATATTAAATTATATCATTGTAAAAATAATTAGATATATGAGCACAATTAGTCGCAAATAATGGCAAATAAACGATGCCAATGCAATGGTGCCGATATAGTAATGAGGATTCACAATACTAATAGATGTCAAAATTATGATGTAACATTATAACATTTATGCATAATAATTAGATATATGTGAACCCAAGACATGTAAAATAGTAACATATGACAGAATAACAAAAGAATTCTCAATAACTAATAGATGTCAGGATTATGATATTACATTATATCATTATGCATAATAATTAGATATATGTGAACCTAAGGCATGCTCAATAGTAACATATACCAAAATAACATAAAGAAGATAAATATAATATAATCAAATATATATATAACTCAATTGAGATGCCATATGTGCTTCAGCAGTATGATGATATTCACACACGAAGGAAAGTAGTGGTATTCTCCAAAATTTCACATCATGGATGCCAGTATCTTATGGCAAAGGAACATGTTGTCAACATTGGTGGATGAAAGCTAGATTAAAATACATAAAATTAGAAATGGTTAAAACACATGTGTGCAAAACAGCAGAACAGACGTATCTACAATCACTTAAAGAAAAGGGGCAAAGCTGATGGTTTCATTTAGACCTTTGGGATGGACAGTGTCCAGAGCCCAGATCCATTTTGTCTCACATTGGGAAAGTCTTTGATTCAAATTGCCACGAATGCCTGGATCAATCATGTCGATTCCCTTGACCCTGAATACAGAGCTGTCACAGGCATGGTGCAATTTAAAATGGCGTGGTATGGTCCTAAGCGTGGATGGATCTGTGTCGACCCGCCACCACAATTGTGGGTTACCAGGGCAATGGGGTACTCAGAGCCGAGCCCGTAGAAGTCTATGGGGATTTTTGTCACAGGTAGCTGTGGCTCGGTCTGTGGCCCGGGCGGTCTGGCGTATGTTGTTGGGGATATATTTACAGGGGATAACTATATACAGTTCGTGACGCCACCTGTAGTATTCTGGTAATTAGTACCAGCGCTGCTGTAGATCTCTGAGGGGATGGCGAGGCAGCTAGATGTCGGGTCCCCTACAGGTGGGACTCTTCCCTCAGGTCGGTAGTTAGGTAGGGATTGTGCAGGCATGCAGTAATAACTCAGTCTCACACAGTCAAAGTCTTTCCATACCTTTACTTGCAGAATGGTAAAGCAGGTCCCAGGGAGGCTGATGGGGTTGATGGAGGATGAGCTTTGAGGCAAACGGTTAAGCAAGTTAGGGGCCTCCTTTAACTCCAATGAAGCTGAGTACGACCAGCTTGAAGCGTAGTCCTCTCTATAATTCCAGCTAATCTTTAGCTGTTCTGCCCGATCAGTGTTGTGGTTGGAGCCTTTTTATGAGAAAGATGATTTCCTATATTGTCGTGCACTGACTCACGGTCCTCACTTCCCTCTGACCCCAGTTACGTACTGACTATATGGGCTTATCCGCCGCGACCTAGGGTCCGGTAGATTTCTGGCTATCTTATCACCTTGCTTGAAACAAAGATGATCCTTCGGTCCCCAGTAACCGGTAGATTCGTGCAGGTATTCTTCACCTATAGCACTTCCTTGCTTTCTTCCACTTTTGCCCTTCGACTTGCTCAGTTCTCAGGAGATATTTCAGCCTGTCTCCAGTGGGCACAGCTTTGACTAGGCTCGGGTACGTTAAAGTACCTATACTAGACTCCACAATTTGAAGCTGAAGATAGAGCAGAGTCCATAAGACGTCTTGTCTCTCCTAAGTCTGGACACTGACTAACTAAATCTCTCCCTTCCACACCCCTACTGGGCGTGTTTGAAGGTACATGATGACATGAAGAACACTTAACCTTTACCTCTCCACTCATCCTCCTGGTATTGTGTACCAGGGCTACACATTCCCCCATGGTAAACGACAGCACTCCCGGGCTGTGGAATACAAAAGACATTTTGTTTATGCAATAACATTGGAACAATAACATCTTCCCATCCGGGAGGTAAGACTACTTTAAACGTTACAAACTTGATAGAAATATACAAATAGTATCAAATGTCATTCAATAAATAAATTTACAAGATACTTGTGAAGGACCCGCACCAAACCTTCAACGTGGGTCCTGGGTGGGCTGCAGGACATCCAAATGCAGACCTCACTCAGTGCCACACCACACGGGTTTTTGGTTCAGAGGTGAGTCAAGGTTTCATGTGAAACCATTAAAAAGGCACAAAGTGCAACTATTTACAGGATACAGTTTTTGGGCTGGCTCAGTCCTCAGCCTCTGAGTCCATTGTAAACGAAGCTTGATAGGGAAAAACACATTTATATATATAGACTTTTCACAATATATTCACATCAATTCGTCATAACTATTGCTGATATCTAATGGGTAATTTCCCTTTTGTGATTCTCTCTGATCTACGTGGTGTAGTTTCAGGTAAATCAATTTGCGATCTGTCTGCACTATGAAACGGTAAACCATAGAACTGCCTTAATCTTTCCATGGATCTGGCAAGCGTACTGATGGCTGGGCGGTGTGAGTCAGCTTCACCAGGGGATCCCATAGTATGGGGCGCTGCTTCAGATGATCCATCTTGAGGTTCTACAGGTTGAGGTGTTGCTGGAAGGGGTAACTCCTGAGCGGGTTCAACTGGCACTACAGGCACAACTGGAGGTAAAACTTCCTCTTGTGGCTTATAAAACTGCAACACTGGAATTATCACAGCATCTCCCAGTCGAGGCCAATCCGCAGGAAAATCTCCCAGATCTGTGTGTATAACCTCTTCCTTTTTCTCTCTTTGATTGAAGACAGGGTTCTTGTCGCAACGTTTCAAGGGTTCCGGACATAGTTTCAAATGGTCTCTAGACACAGTGGTTGTTGTTTTTCCTCCGTCTTTACTGACGACACAAACTTTTCCGTTGTCGTACTTAGAATCTTGTATGACGTAGGGTTCTTGCTCCCACTGATTATCCAGTTTATGCATTTTCCTCTTTCTTTTTAATACTACCTCTCCAGGCATCAAAGGCTTGGCAGGAGCATTTCGGTTGTAAACATCTTCCTGTTTCTCCCGTGCCTTATTAAGACTTTCCTCTACACAGATTTGTACTCTTCTGTATTGCTCTTGCCGATTGACGTCCCAGTTTTCAACAGCGTCGTCTGCTCCGGTTCTACCACTCCAAGTTCTAGGTCCATTGGTAGTTTTCCAGGCCTTGCTCTCATCAGATAGGCTGGAGTGCAGTTAGTTGAGCTTACAGGTATATGATTATACAAATCAACCAAATCAGGTAGTAAATCCGGCCATCGATTCCTGTCTTCCAACGGTATGGATCTCAACAAGTCAAGGACAATATGGTTCATTTTCTCGCAGAGACCATTGGTTTGAGGGTGATATGGTGTTGTTCTTATTTTCTTGCACCCGTACATATGACAGAATTCCTTGAATAAATCGGCTTCAAAAGCAGGTCCCTGATCGGTTAAGACTTGCTCGGGATACCCATGCGGTCTGCAGAAGCTTGCTTGAAAGGTCTTCGCTGCCGTCACTGCAGTCTGGTCTTTCACTGGAACGACTACCAGAAATCTGGAGTAATGGTCCACCATGGTCAAGGCGTATGAGTATCCAGATCTACTCGGTGACAGTTTGACGTGGTCCAGGGCCACAATTTCCAGGGGACGAGTCGTCCGGATAGGTTGCAGGGGGGCCTTTTGACTACCGTAGTCCTTCCTTCTGAGACCACAGGGTCCACAGTTCCGACACCACCTCTCGATGGAGCTGCGCATCCCTACCCAGTAGAACCGGCATCTCAACAGGGTCTCCAGCTTCCTCCAGCCAAAGTGTCCTGCTTGATCGTGGTACGCTTCCAA
>JARQOD010000002.1:290216878-290421033 GCA_033576555.1 Oophaga sylvatica
TATTATGTGGCCCATCCTGGTATATATGTTCCCCCATCCTGGTATAATGTCCGCATATATGTGCCCCCTATCCTGGTATATATGTCCCCATATATGTTCCCTGTCCTGGTATATATGTGCCCCCCTATCCTGGTATAATGTCTCCAATATATGTGCCCCATCCAGATATATATGTGCCCCATCCTGATATAATGTGCCCCATCATGATATTTATGTCCCCCATATATGTACCCCATCCTGGTATACATGAGCCCCATCCAGGTAAAAATATGCCCCATCCTGGTATATATGTCCTCCATATATGTGCCCCATCCTGGTATAATGTGCCCCATCCTGGTATTATGTGCCCATCCTGGCATTATGTGCCCCATACTGGTATATATGTGCCCACATCCTGATAAAATGTCCCCCATATATGTGCCCCGTCCTGGTATATATGTGCCCCCCTATCCTGGCATATTGTCCCCATATATGTGCCTAATTTGCCCCATCCAGGTATATATGTGCCTCATCCTGATATAATGTACCCAATCCTGCTATTTATGTCCCCCATATATGTGCCCCATCCTGGTATAATGTGCCCTATCCTGGTATATATGTCCCCCATCGTGGTATATATGTCCCCCATATATGTGCCCCATCCAGGTATATATGTGCTCCATCCTGGTATATATGTCCCCCATATATGTGCCCATCCTGCGTGCTCTGTTTTGTCTTACATTAAGAAAAGGTACTACTCACCTTCCCCCGCGTTCCCACCTGTGTCTTGCTGAGGGTATTTTACGCATTGCTCATTTTTTTATGCCATTTTGGTGCAGATATGTTTTGACCACGCACCACAATTGTGGGTTACCAGGGCAATGGGGTACCCAGAGCCGAGCCCATGGAAGTCTATGGGGTTGTCACAGGTAGCGGTGGCTCGGTCTGTGGCCCTGGCGGTCAGGCGTATGTTGGGGGGTATATTTACAGGGGATAGATATATATATACAGTTCGTGACGCCACCTGTAGTTCTCTGATCACTAAGACCAGCGCTGCTGTAGATCTCTGAGGGATGGTGAGGCAGCTAGTTGTCGGGTCCCCTACAGGTGGGACTGGTCCCTCAAAGTCTATGGGATTTATGATGTCGGGTGCAGGTAAATAACTCAGTCTCACACCATCCAGCGTCTTTCCATACCTTTTACTTGTCAGATGATAAGGCAGGTCCCAGGGAGGCTGGTCGGGTGGAGGATGTGCTTTGAGGCAACAGCTGAACAGGTTATGGGCCTCCTTTACTTTCAATATTATGAGTTCAACCAGCATAAAGCGTAGTTCACTCCAGAATCTCCAGCTTCTCCAAGCTGTACTGCCCGGTCAGTTTTGTGGTCGGAGCCTTCCTTTGAGAGAGCTGAGTTCCTACTGTTGTCCTGCAGAGACTCAAGGTTCTCACTCTCCCTGACCCCAGTTACGTACCGACACTCCAAGGGCTGCTTTCTGTAACCTAAGGTCCAGTAAGCCTCTGGTTTTTCTATCACTATGCCTGGAGCTATAGTGACGCTTCGGTCCCCAGTGACCGGTGACAATGTGCAGGATAATCCAATCCTAAGGCACTTCTGAATTCCTTCCACTGCGCCCTTCGCCCTGTCCGCGCTTGTAGCATAAGCACTCCACACTTCCAAAAGCTATACAGATTAGTCCCTTCTTGCTTCTTTCCAGAGCTTGCTAACAGGTGCTCAGTAATCTTCTAGTTCAGGAGCACGTCTCTGAACTCCACTGTCCTTAGGACAGGAGACTGAAGGTCCCTGCTGCACACTCCTCCCTCTTACTGCACAGACTTCACACTGTCTGCTCTGTCCGAAGACAGGAAACTAGACTGAACTGAACCCCAGACTGCATGTCCCTAGCCTATATATCCTGTGGGTGTGTCTAAGTGTGTGTTGGAGTGAATGTTTATTGAGCATTAAACTGTTACCTCTCCGCACATCCTCCAGGGTACTGCGTGTGCCTTCACACCAGGGCTACACAGATAAAAAGCAGCGTTTTTTTAGCACACACGTATTTTCACATGCATTTTTCGGACTCTACATAGACTAACCAAAAACGGCACAGTTCAACTGCGTCTCTAACCACACAGTGAGCATGAGATGCAGCATTCATTCTATGTGGGAACCATGGGCGTACCCAGGATCAAAACTAGGGGGGGGCAAGCCAATGTCACATCTTATACAGGTTACATCATATACACTGTACATTATCCTGCATATTAGGTATGGAGCATTAGAACTGTTGTATATTGTATAATACAGCAGTGTATGCGACACTACGCGGTATATACCATATATTATACATGGCAGTCGCGCTCATGCCAGGAGTGGTACAAGCAAGTCCGAGGATTGCAGTGCGATCCTCGCATGAGTTATACGGCCGTCTGTCTATGCCCTTGTTATAATAATACTGAAATATTAATCTATTATTAAAGTATTAAGGAGCTCACAAGTAAAAAAAAGCCCCCTACCTCCCCTGTCCCCCACCCACACCCCAACAGCCCATCATCTCACATGCACCCCTTAGTGTTCTGTCCCACTGACCCCACAATACCCCCATCCTCTCACATGCACCCCTCAGTGCTCTGTTGCCCCTCCACACTTCAGTCCCCACAATACCCCATCCTCTTACATTCAACCCCAGTGACCTGTCCACCCTCCCTCACAATACCCCATCCTCTCACATCAACCCCTGTGCGCCAGCCCCCACAATATCCCCATCCTCTCACATTCACTAACCAGTGCCCTTTATCCCCTCCCCCACAATACCCCATCCTCTCACATTCACTCTCTGTGCCCTGTTGCCCCTCCCCCACAATACCCCCATCCTCTCACATTAACCCCCCCAGTGCCCTAGCCCCCACAATAACCCATACTCTTACATTCACCCCAGTGCCCTGTACCCCTCCCCCACAATACCCCCATCCTCTCACATTAACCCCCCCAGTGCCCTAGCCCCCACAATACCCCCATCCTCTTACATTCACCCCAGTGCCCTGTACCCCTCCCCCACAGTACCCCCATCCTCTCACATTCCCCCACAGTGACCATGACATGCCTGAGCAGAATGAATTTAATAAATTCCATCCCCTCTTACCATGAAGCTTGCAGGCAGTGGCTGAGGCAGGAGCAGGAAGTGTCCAGTGTCTGCACACAGAGGGCACTAGGACCCAGTGTGGCTGAGACAACCAGAGCCTGCAGGGCAGAAAGTGAAACTACAGCTGCTGCCGGCCAGGAAGAAGCTCCTCTGGTGAGACAGCAGCTCCGTGCACTGCGCACACAGACAGGCCCTGCAACCTGTGGCAGAGGGAGGCGGCATGGTGCTGCTCTCTCTGCTCTCTTTCATTGTGTGCCCCTGCTTCTAGGGAGGGGCAGCTGCCTCCCCTGCCCCATGGTGGGTACGCCCATGGTGGGAACACAACCTTATAGCGCTCTATTATATGTGTTAATTGCTACGAGGCTGAAGTTGGTTTCTTATTCGGCAAATTTTTCTTTTCTGTTTTTTATAGGTTTATCAAGAAAAAATAAGCATCACAATAATAAAAAGCAATGCAGCAAGGCAACCTGATGTGAATACACTTAAAATCAGCGACAAAAATTATAAAACTGGCACAAAAATGGGCATGAAAATGGGCACCAAAGGGCATTAATGAAAGAGTTAAATGACTCTGTGCCACTGATATCACACTGCAGACGTATAGATCAGGGAGCCCCACATCACACCCAGGTCCCTCTAGCCTGGCCCAAATGGGGTCTGGGCATCAGAATTGGCATCAAAGTGGGCACACAGTCGATTTTCACAGGTTTAAATAAGTAACTGATGTTTTTAAGGGATTAAACGACTTTGGGCCACTGATGTCACACTATGAATACACAGATATTGATGCCCTGCATCAAACATAGGTCCCTCCAGCCTGGCCCAAATGGGTTCTGGGCATCAGAATTGGCATCAAAATGGGCAAACAGCCAATTTTCTCAGATTTGAATAAGTAACAGATGTTTTTAAGGGGTTAAACGACTTTGGGCCACTGAAAAAAACGCCTGACACTTGCATGACAATTGCGTTACACTCATCCAAGTCTCCTGCATCAAAATTGGACTGATTTTTAAATCGCTAGTGTATCTCCAGCCTTACTGTGTATGTAATGGTTCTGTGAGATCATTGGCCCAAGGTCATCTAACCCCTTAAAGGGAATCTGTCACCCCATTTTTTGACCATCAGCTGTAGCCACTTACATCAGGGGCTTATCTACAGCATTCTGTAATGCTGTAGATAAGCCCCCAATGTCACCTGAAAGAGAAGAAAAGCGAGTTATATTATACTCACCCAGGGGCGGTCCGCCGTCCGGTCCGGTCCAATCGGCGTCACGGTCCGGTCCGGGGCCTCCCATCTTGTAGCGAAGCCGGCCTCTTCTTTCCGTCCAGTCGCGGCTCCTGCGCAGGCGCACTGATCTGCCCTGGTGAGGGCAGAGCAGAGTACTGCAGTGCGCAGGCGCCGGACCTCTCTGACCTTTCCTGGTGCCTGCGCACTACAGTACTCTGCTCTGCCCTCACCAGGAGCCGCGACGGGTCAGAAAGAAGAGGCCGGCTGCATCACAAGATGGGAGGCCCCAGACCTGACCGCGACGCCCATCTGACCAGAACGGACGGCGGACCGCCCCTGGGTGAGTATAATATAACTCGTTTTTTCTTCACTTTCAGGTAACATCGGGGGCTTATCTACAGCATTGCAGAATGCTGTAGATAAGCCCCTGATGGCGGTGGCCTCATCTCATAGGGTGAAAATGAGGTGACAGATTCCCTTTAAAAACATCAGTTACTTATTCATATCTGTGAAAATTGACTGTTTGCCCACTTTGATGCCAGTTCTGATGCCCAGAACCCATCTGGGCCGGCCTGGAGAGACTTGTTTTTAAGGTGGGGCCCCCTGTTCTATACGTCTGCAGTGTAATATCAGTGGCCCAGCCATTTAACCCTTTCATTAATGCCCTTTCGTGCCCACTTTGACGCCCATTTTCGTGCCAGTTTTATAATTTTTGGCGCTGATTTTAAGTGTATTCACATCAGGCTCCTCGCTGCATTGTTTTTTATTATTGTGATGCTTATTTTTTGTTGTTAAGCCTATAAAAAACAGAAAAGAAAAATTTGCCGAATAAGGAACTGACGAATAAGAAACCAACTTCAGCCTGGTTTAATTGCTGGAGGGAGCGGAACTGAGGAATTGCTTGTTAGGCAGTTGTCTTTTACAAGAGGTGAACCGAGCCCATCTTCTTGACTATGGCCGTGCATGAGGTAAAGTACCGGGAGCACCAGCATGCAGGCCATGGAAGCGGACCTGTCACCAGCACCCGGGTAATGGGGAGAGGCAGAGCTGTGGGGACCGACATTACCCAGCCATGGCTGTGAGGAGAGACCCTCCACAATGCAATGTGCGGAGAGTCCCTGAGCCAGAGGAGGGAGACAGACGCCTGGGAGTCGTCACATAGACGGCCGGGCGGTGCCTGAGACACCGAGACAGGAGAGGGCGGAGCGGAGAGCGGCACATCCACACACTGACACCGACCGGAGCCCGGGGTGATGGACGGCCAGCGGGCGCACCGCTCCTGGTGAGGGGCCACTGCATGCCAGCTTGGGAGCAGGTAAGAGCGGGCACAGGCTGCCACCCCAGGCAGTGTCATGTAGGCAGCAATGGGTCTGCGGAGCCACCATCCTCAGCAGCCGGGAGGGGACGGAGGGTTAGGAGAGGATCCAGCAGGGATCTGTATCTCGTCTCCATCTCTGTCAGTGTGCAGGAGGGGATGGAATGGATGTGGAGCCGGAGCCAGATGTGTTACCAGGAGCGGCTGATGGCCACAAGCTTGGCACTGGGAACCGTGCCCACACTACTAGCTGGAGCTGATTCATCTAGCACTGTGCTGTGAAATCGGGGAATTTGTGTGAAAAAGTCTAAAAAAAATCAACTATAATAATGAACGTAATCCTAAATATTAAAAATAAATAATTGCAAAATCTTTTCTATAGACAGATGTTATGGATTCTTGGAAGGATTAAATAGATTTCTACTAAAATATGGTCATAAAACTGAGATACACGCTACAAAAAGGGTTAATGTGACCTCTAGTAACGGGTGCAGTGACAGTCGGCTACTCCCTGCCATATGCCACCACTGACCTGTATAGCCTGTACCTATACACTTACTGTGGGCACATCGCCAGGAGCTGCTTTGGTACAGAAGATTTACATTTTTATATTGAAAATATTTACATTCAGTAAAGTGCAGATACAATAACTGTATCCAGCCTGCCATAAACCTACGCTGCCTACACAGATGTGCCAATGGATAAGCCCTTGTGCTCCCTAAGCAGTCATTTATTCAGATCAGGGCAATCTGTGGGCACTCTCCATACCAGTGGATGAGTTATATTGTGCCCATTACAATGTATGGTCTGACAACTGGAGAGATTCTTTCGTCAGCTCTATACTCTGGCTCCTAAACACAGGGTTTTGCTACATGAAGGCACATGCACAAGGGAATGACAATGTCCTAATGACCAACATTCAATTTAAATATATAATTAATACATATATTTATTATTACTAGATGCCTGCTCTGTAACATTTACTGCATCTACTTTTACTTTTTGGTGGTGATTATATCATTGTAGCAGTATTATTCGTTATCATTGAAGATAAAACATATGGAGCAATGAAATACAGTGGTACAATGGAAGGCGACTGCACTCCAAGTTTGTTGCAAAAAGGCATATTAATCCAACACGTGACGTTTCCACTACTTCAGCCTTTTTGTAGCATACAGTAATGACCCTCTTTGTGTCATGCTATTGAGACCTCTATATATCTTTTGAGGATATAGTGGTATTCTGTTCATTATGTTTTGCTTAGGTCTGTGGTCATTATTGCTTGTGACTCAGACATGCAATGTCATTATTTTGTGTATGTGTGTGTATATATATATATATATATAAAAAATACATGTGTGTGGGTGTATATACAGTCATGGCCAAAAGTTTTGAGAATGACACAAATATTATATTTTCACATGATCTGCTGCCCTCTGGTTTTTATTGTGTGTTTGACAGATGTTTTTATCACAGACAGAAATATAATAATTGCAAACATATGAGTAACAAAAGCTTATATTGACAGTTAGAATGAGTTAATGCAGCAAGTCAATATTTGCAGTGTTGACCCTTCTTCTTCAGGACCTCTGCAATTCTCCCTGGCATGCTCTCAATCAACTTCTGGACCAAATCCTGACTGATAGCAGTCCATTCTTGAACAATCAATGCTTTAATTTTGTCAGAATTTTTAGGTTTTTGTTTGTCCACCCGTCTCTTGATGATTGACCACAAGTTCTCAATGGGATTAAGATCTGGGGAGTTTCCAGGCCATGGACCCAAAATCTCTATGTTTGTTCCCTGAGCCATTTAGTTATCACCTTTGCTTTATGGCAAGGTGCTCCATCATGCTGGAAAAGGCATTGTTGATCGCCAAACTGCTCTTGGAGGGTTGGGAGAAGTTGCTCTTGGAGGACATTCTGGTACCATTCTTTATTCATGGCTGTGTTTTTAGGCAAGACTGTGAGAGAGCCGATTCCCTTGGCTGAGAAGCAACCCCACACATGAATGGTTTCAGGATGCTTAACAGTTGGCTTGAGACAAGACTGGTGGTAGCGCTCACCTTGTCTTCTCCAAATGAGGCATTTTCCTGATGTCCCAAACAATCGAAAAGGGGATTCATCAGAGAAAATAACTTTACCCCAGTCCTCAGCAGTCCACTGCCTGTACCTTTTCCAGAATATCAGTCTGTCCATGGTGTGTTTTCTGGAGAGAAGTGGCTTCTTTGCTGCCCTCCTTGAGACCAGGACTTGCTCCAAGAGTCTCCGCCTCACAGTGCGTGCAGATGCACTCACACCTGCCTGCTGCCATTCCTGAGCAAGCTCTGCACTGCTGGTAGCCCGATCCCACAGCTGAAACACTTTTAAGAGACGGTCCTGGCGCTTGCTGGTCTTTCTTGGGTGCCCTGAAGCCTTTTTGGCAACAATGGAACCTCTCTCCTTGAAGTTCTTGATGATGCGATAGATTGTTGACTGAGGTGCAATCTTTCTAGCTGCGATACTCTTCCCTGTTAGGCCATTTTTGTGCATTGCAATGATGACTGCACGTGTTTATTTAGAGATAACCATGGTTAGCAGAAGAGAAACAATGATGCCAAGCACCAGCCTCCTTTTAAAGTGTCCAGTGGTGTCATTCTTACTTAATCATGACAGATTGATCTCCAGCCATGTCCTCATCAACACCCACACCTGTGTTAATGGAGCAATCACTGAAAAGAGGTTAGCTGGTCCTTTTAAGGCAGGGCTGCAATGATGTTGAAATGTGTTTTGGGGGATAAAGTTCATTTTCTAGCCAAATATTGAGTTTGCAAGTAATTGCTGTTAAGCTAATCACTCTTTATAACATTCTGGAGTATATGCAAATTGCCATTAGAAAAAGTGAAGCAGTAGACTTTGTAAAAATTAATATTTGTGTCATTCTCAAAACTTTTGGCCATGACTGTACACTGCTCAAAAAATAAAGTGGACACTAAAATAACACATCCTAGATATCACTGAATGTAAGTTTCCAGATACAAATCTTTGTTCATTACATAGTAGAATGCTTTGAGAACAATAAAGCATAAAAATGATCAATGTAAATCATAATGAATATCCCATGGAGGTCTGGATTTGAAACATTCGAAATCAAAGTGGAGAATCAAATTACAGGCTGATCCAACTTCACTGTAAATGCCTTAAGACAAGGAAATGATGCTCAGTAGTGTGTGTGGCCTCCACATGCCTGTATGACCTCCCTACAATGCCTGGGCATTCTCCTGATGAGGCAGTGGGTGTTCTCCTGAGGGATCTCCTCCCAGATCTGGATTAAAGCATCAGTCAACTCGTGAACAGTCCAAAGAAATTCCTCCCCACACCAATACTGACCCACTGCCAAACTGGTCATGCTCGAGGCAGCAGAACGTTCTCCACGGCATCCGAAGACTCTGTCATGTCTGTCACATGTGCCTAGTGTGAACCTGCTCTCATCCGTGAAAAGCACAGGGTGCCAATGTGGAATCTGCCAATTTTGGGGTTCTCTGGCAAACGCCAATCGCCCGGCACGGTGTTGCGCTGTAAGCACAACACCCACTTGTGGACAACAGGCCCTCATACCACTCTCATGGAGTCTGTTTCTGACAGTTTGAGCAGACACATGGATATTAGTGTCTTCTCATTTTGGAGGTCTTTTTGCAGGGCTCTGGCACTGCTCCTGTTCCTCCTTGCACAAAGGAGGAGGTAGCTGTCCAGTTGTTGGAATGTTGTCCTCTGGTCCCCTCCACATCTCCTGGTCTGTCTCCTGGTATCGGCTTCATGATATGGACACTGTGCTGACAGACACAGTTACCCTTCTTGCTACAGCTTGCATTGATGTGCCATCCTGGATGAACTGCACTGCCTGAGGAAATTTTGTGGGTTGTACTGCAGACACTGCCTCATGCTACTGTATCTCTAAGGGTGAGAGCAAAATGCAAAAGTGACCAAAACAACAGCCAAAAAGGATGAGAACAGAGAAATGGTCTGTGGTCACTCCCTGCAGAACCACACCTTTATAAGGGTTGTCTTGCTAATTGCCTATAATTTCAACATGTTGTTTGTTCCTTTTTGCACAACAGCAGGAGAAATTGATTCACAATCAGTGTTGCTTCACAACTGAACAGGTTGATTTCACAGAAGTGTGATTGACTTGGAGTTACATTGTGTTGTTTAAGTGTTTCTATATTTTTTTGAGCCGTGTGGCAGTGTATATATATATATATATATATATATATATATATATACTGTATGTATATATACATATATATATATATATATATATATATAATGTGTGTGTGTGTATATACGTATATACAAAATAATAAAAATTAAAATGCAGATAAAAAATATAGGAGCAAGAATGCAGTGACATGACAAGAATCTGCATAACTAATCATATGCTAAATAGTGGCATGTCAAATTTAAGTATGAGATATCCAAGATGACTGTCTATAAAATGATTACAGTAAATATAAACCTAGCACTCAACTTAAATGCTTTCATAGAAACGTTTATTGTAGTATACAGAAAAACGTTTCGGGCGATGTGACCTTCTTCAGTTACATGTGGTTAATAATGTGCAGCGTACAGATATATAACTGTCAAGTTATTCCATGTATTATTGGTATTAAGGAGAAGCGTCTCTCCACGTGAATAGCAAGCTTAGTAGCGCTGACAGTTAGGGCAAATGTGCCTCTAGACGCGGTGGATAATAAATGGAATAGCTTGACAGTTATATATCTGTATGCTGCACATTACTAACCACATGTAACTGAAGGTCACATCGACCGAAACATTTTTCTGTATACTACAATAAACCTTTCTACTAAAGCATTTAAGTTGAGTGCTAGATTTATATTTACTGTCTACATGGTTTGGGAACCTAAACCTTAGCACCATCTCATAGTTGTGCTCACGGTGTTTTTTCTATATAAAATGATTACAGTCTCAAGTTCAAAGCATAAGTGGATATGAGATATGGAGCATGAAACTCAAAAGTTCAAAACATTGTTACCCTTTTGCGTTATGCTTTAGAAAAGCCAATGTTTCCTAAATTTCACATGCTGGAATAATGCACCTTTTTGCAGCAAACTTGCAGTGCTGCCTCCATCTTCCAATATATCTGCTCTTGTGCGGTGGTCTTCCTGGGATTATCCACCACCAGGCGTGCACCCTGATTAATGCTGCACTAGCCACGACTTGGAGTGCTATTTGTGCTGCAAACTACAATGGAACAATGTGATATGAATGGCTTTTGCATGGGAAAATTATTTATATCTTTGCATGACTGTCTCATAAACCTGATTGGATCAGAGGGGATCTACCCAAGAAGAATCTGCAGATGTCGCTACATACAATGACCCTGCAGTTGCTGTTTAGTACTGAGCTGTGTTGCCAAACAGCTGCTGCCTTGTGCTTCACAGTCACAAATCCCAGAGGTGTGTTTTTGACAGCCAAGACACGGGGTGGAGAGAACTGATCAAGATGATTTAATTCTCAGGAGTCACTGGATTTATTAATGTTTTATTTGCGTTCTGAACCAATACTTCCTCCTTTCATTTGTGTATTACAATGTAGATAAACAGTGGAGTAATCATTAACGAAACATTGTGTAGCAGCTACAATGCTGTATTGTTTTATAATAGGTTGGTATGACATGCTGCCAAATATTTGGATGGCAGTCTGTGAAAAAACTTGTATTAATGTAAAGAGGGCTCTAGCAATTAGGTTCTGAAAACTAATATGATCAAGTAAGGATCATAACATAAAATCAGCCGCCTACTTTGCGCAGATCCTCCTCTTGCTATTGACAGTGGATAGTGGTCAGCATAAGTTCCCTCTAACTGGTCTGTAACTACACGGCCTCGTATGGAGTAAGCTGTGATAAACTGTGGCCCGTTTCATCACACTTGTTTTGGAAGCACTGGAATAAGATTTGCTAAATTCATTAAGAGATGTGCACCTCTTTAGTGAATTTAGCACATCTTTGCACTTCTGCCAGACATATATACTGGGCAGGTACTGGCGCACATTTCTGTGATAATATACGTCGCTTTTGTGGCATAAAGTATAAATTTGTCAGGTGCACTTGGCCATGCCACACCCTGCCCATTTCTCAAAGACAGGGAGTAGGACTGGTGTAAAAATACCAAAAGTCAGAAAATTTGGTGCAACTTTGAATTCTGGCAAAAACTGCTTGAATCGGCCCCAGTGTGTTTTGACATCTTTTTTTCATAGCTTTCTTTAAACGGGGTCTTCCTGTTTCAATAAACTGTTGTCCCCAGGCAGAGTTTAAATTTAAAAAAACATACTGCTTTACTTACACTCCCCATATTCGTCGCTGTTCTCTGCTGCTACCTCGATTTCTGTTTGCAGCGCTGCAGTCAGTCACTGAGCTCGGTGGCTTCTGCTGTCTACATCAACAGAGCCACTGAGCTCAATGATTAGCTACAGTGCTCTCAACAAGACATCAGCACTGCAGACAAACAGGGAGACACAGCACCATACCCATGGAGAGTAAGTAGATTACAGCTTCTAACTTCCTGATGTTTCCAGAAACAACAAATGGACATTAGCCACAATGAACAGACTCCTACCTTTTCTTTTATATTGTTGTATTGATTCCTTTAATGAGCATGTGCAAAAGTCATTGTGATTGGTAAATCCTGTGTTATCCTATGTTATAAAGAGTGTATAGAGGTATTACATGTAATTGTAATCCTGCCTCTGATGAGAAGAAGGCTGCTGAAAACTCTTCCTGATAGCATAGGAAATATGAGTCTAAAAAAGCCACAGTAGTCTGTAGATCAATATTTTGTTTTAATTAAAGATCACAATATGAAAAATAATATTGTCATAAATCACAAAAATGATGTAACACAAAAACCTGATTTGGACAATAAATCATTTTCTGACTACACACTCTCTTTAACCACTGGATACTACGAACACTGGACAATACCTGCCTTTTCGGAGGTGCTCAGACTCACTACTCTAGCCATCAGAATTGGCACTTGTCAAGTTTGTTTGGATCCTCATGCTTACCCATTTTGTTAGTTCCAGCTGCTAGAAACACATCGCCTTGTTTCAACTGCTAGAAACACATCGCCTTGTTCCAACTGCTAGAAACACATCGCCTT
This sequence comes from Oophaga sylvatica, assembly GCA_033576555.1. NCBI lineage: Eukaryota > Metazoa > Chordata > Amphibia > Anura > Dendrobatidae > Oophaga > Oophaga sylvatica. The sequence goes on from JARQOD010000002.1 coordinate 290,229,692, forward strand.
GTTCCAACTGCTAGAAACACATCACCTTGTTCCAACTGCTAGAAACACATCACCATGTTCCAACTGCTATAAACACATCACCTTGTTCCAACTACTAGAAACACATCACCTTGTTCCAACTGCTAGAAACACATCACCTTGTTCCAACTGCTAGAAACACATCACCTTGTTCCAACTGCTAGAAACACATCACCTTGTTCCAACTGCTAGAAACACATCACCTTGTTCCAACTGCTAGAAACACATCACCTTGTTCCAACTGCTAGAAACACATCGCCTTGTTCCAACTGCTAGAAACACATCGCCTTGTTCCAACTGCTAGAAACACATCGCCTTGTTCCAACTGCTAGAAACACATCGCCTTGTTCCAACTGCTAGAAACACATCGCCTTGTTCCAACTGCTAGAAACACATCGCCTTGTTCCAACTGCTAGAAACACATCGCCTTGTTCCAACTGCTAGAAACCCATCGCCTTGTTCCAACTGCTAGAAACCCATCACCTTGTTCCAACTGCTAGAAACCCATCGCCTTGTTTCAACTGCTATAAACACATCACCTTATTCCAACTGCTAAAAACATCACCTTATTCCAACTGCTAGAAACACATCTCCTTGTTCCAACTGCTAGAAACACATCACCTTATTCCAACTGCTAGAGACACATCGCCTTGTTTCAACTGCTAGAAACACATCACCTTGTTCCAACTGCTAGAAACACATCACTTTGTTCCAACTGCTAGAAACACATCACCTAATTCCAACTGCTAGAAACACATCACCTTATTCCAACTGCTAGAAACACATCACCTTGTTCCAACTGCTAGAAACACATCACCTTGTTCCAACTGCTAGAAACACATCACCTTGTTCCAACTGCTAGAAACACATCACCTTGTTCCAACTGCTAGAAACACATCACCTTATTGTTATGAACTGCTACAAGCACTAAGGAAAGATGGGAACTCTGTCCCTACAATAAAACGGAGCTTGATCTCTACGATGTAACGGGGAACCTGATCCTGCGACCAGACCCGCTAAAGTCCTCAGCTAGTCTGAACGAAGACCTATAGTTGCGAGGAAGGAATCCCTACAAGATCTAGGGACTGGGAGAAAAGGTGGACACCTCCTAACAGAAATTGTAGCAGGGAAAATTAAACAGAAAACAAATTACTACGAGATCCTAAGATTAAGCAAAACTGACAGAGTAAGGCACCTAAGCACCCGGCTAGCTTAAGAGTAGATAATACAATGAAGTCCAGCAAAGCCAGAAGGGCGGAGCCAGACTAAATAGGGTAAAAAGGTCATGTGACCAGCAAACTGAAACAAAATCTAACAAGAGGGTTCTAACAGTACCCTCCCTTCTAAGAGGATCCTCCGGATCCCCTAGGACTTAGGCTTATCCGGAAACCTCTTGTGAAACGCTCTAACAAGTCTAGACGCAGAAACATCATCCGCCCTCACCCATGAGTTATCCTCGGGTCCATAACCCTTCCAAGCGACGAGGTACTGCAAACTCCCTCTATACCGTCTAGAATTTAGGATGCGGGAAATCTCATATTGCCCGTCCTCCACCACCAGGGGAACAGTGGCCGAGACGTCTCCATCTGAGACCTCAGCTTTTTTCAAGAGAGAAACATGAAACACCGGATTAATCTTCCAGGAGGTAGGAAGCTCCAACTTAACAGCAGATTGGTTAATAACCTGAAGCACCTTAAAGGGCCCTACAAACTTGGGACCCAATTTCTTAGACGGAATCCTCAAGCGCAGATTCTTAGAGGACAACCAAACCATGTCACCAATAGCAAACAAAACCTCTTGTCGTTTTCTATCAAAATACACTTTAGATCTTTTGTTAGCCTCCTGAAGATTACCACGCACATCAGTCCAAACTCTCTCCAACACACCAGAAAAATTCTCCTCTTCAGGTACAGCCGATCCCAACTTGGAAAATGACCCAAAAGACGGATGTCTCCCAGTACAACAAAAAAAAGGCGAACAACCAGCAGAAGCGGATGTATGATTGTTAAGAGCAAACTCAGCAAGTGGCAGAAACTCAGACCACCCCTCTTGATTATCAGTCACAAAACAACGCAAGAACTGCTCAACATCCTGGTTTTTCCTTTCTGTCTGGCCATTAGACTCAGGATGATATCCGGATGAAAACGACAAATGAACTCCCAACCTGTCACAAAAGGCGCGCCAAAAACGAGCCACAAACTGAGGTCCCCTATCAGAAACAATGTCAGTAGGAACACCATGTAGTCTGACTATTTCCTTGACAAAGGCCTTAGCGAGAGTCTTAGCGCAGGGCAATTTGATGAAAGGAACCAAGTGACACATCTTGCTAAAACGGTCCACGACCACCCAGATGACAGTGAAACCCTCAGAGGGGGGAAGGTCAGTAATAAAGTCCATAGCCAAATGTGTCCAAGGTGCACTAGGGACCTCCAGAGGGCAAAGCAACCCTGCAGCAGGAGTATGAGAAGACTTAGATCTAGCACACACAGTGCATTGACGCACCCACTTAATGACTTCCTTCTGCCATCCAGGCCACCAAAAGCTGCGACCCACAAGTCTCTTGGTCTCAGAGATTCCAGGATGACCTGCCAACCGAGAGTCATGACATTCAACAAACAAATCTCTCCTCAGGGTACCAGGCACAAACAACCTCCCATGCGGCGTGTTAGATGGGGCATTCTCCTGTGCTTTAAGAATCTCATCTTCCAACACGGAGTCCAAAACTGCAATAACAACCCCCTCTTGCAAAATGTTTTCCTCCTCCTCAGTACCCACCATAGGAGAAAAGCTGCGAGACAAAGCATCAGCTTTAACATTTTTAGTACCTGGGATGTAAGTAACGGTAAAATTAAAGCGTGAGAAAAACAGTGCCCACCTAGCCTGACGGGCATTCAAGCGTTTGGCAGCATCAAGGTAGATCAGATTTTTATGATCGGTGAAGACTTGAACGGGAAATTCCGCTCCCTCCAAAAAATGACGCCAGTGTTCAAATGCGAGTTTAATTGCCAACAATTCCCGATTACCGATATCATAATTTAGTTCAGACTCAGAAAATTTCTTTGAAAAAAAGCACAGGGATGTACTCCATCCGTCTTTTCCTGAGACAACACCGCGCCGACCCCCACAGAAGAAGCATCAACCTCAACCAAAAATGGTTTAGTCACATCAGGCTGCGTAAGGATGGGAGCAGAGCTGAACCTCTCCTTTAGCAACACAAAAGCCTCAATGGCCTCAGTAGTCCACTGAACCGCATCAGCACCTTTCCTGGTGAGATCGGTCAGAGGTTTGGCAATCACAGGAAAATTTTTTATGAATTTTCTATAATAATTGGCGAACCCCAAAAACCTCTGTATTGATTTCACACCAATAGGTCTAGGCCAATCCTGCACAGCTTGCACTTTCACAGGGTCCATCTCAAAACCTTCACTGGAGACAATGTAGCCCAAAAAACTAAGTCTCTGTACAGCGAACTCACATTTTTCTAGTTTGGCAAAAAGTGAATTATCACTCAGTAACTGTAATACTTCACGCACACTCCTCCAATGAGACTCCAAATCCGGTGAATAAATCAAAATGTCATCCAAATACACAACCACACTTCTGCCGATCAAAGGTCTAAGGATGTCATTAATAAGATTCTGAAAAAATGCCGGAGCACTGGAAAGTCCAAAGGGCATGACCAGATTCTCAAAATGACCCAGTGGAGTGTTAAACGCAGTCTTCCATTCATCCCCCTCCTTCATGCGCAACAAATTGTATGCCCCTCGAAGATCAATTTTCGAGAACCACTTGGCCCCCACTAACTGATTAAACAAATCAGGAATCAATGGCAGTGGGTAAGGATTGCGTACAGTAATCTTATTAATCTCACGAAAGTCTAGACAAGGCCGTAAACCGCCGTCCTTTTTTTTAACAAAAAAAAATCCAACCGCCACAGGAGATTTGGAAGGCCTAATGTGACCGGCGTCCAAGCTTGTCTGTATGTATTCCTCCAAAGCCTTTCAGGAATAGTCAAATTAAATAAACGACTTTTAGGAAGAGTTGCTCCAGGGACAAATTCAATCGCACAATCATAATCTCTATGAGGAGGCAATACCTGCGATTCCTTATCAGAAAAAATTTTCCCTAAAAATCCTGAATAGGTACAGGTAACTTCCCCTTAACTACAGCAGCAATACGCCCGTTACAACACTTGTCATAACACTTAGGACTCCAGGACTTAATTTCATTGGTAGACCAATCCAGTACCGGATTGTGCAATTTTAACCAGGGTAACCCCAAAATCACCGGTGAGGGCAAATTATTCAAAACTACCAAATCCAAATTCTCTTGATGAACACCATTAATAGTAAGAGGAAATTCACAGATATGGTGAGTAACATTTTTCAAGGGAGAGCCATCCACAGACACCACATTAATAGGAGAAGACAGAAGTTTGGGTTTTAATTTTAGTTTTTCCAAAAATTTCCCATCAATCACATTGAGAGTTGAACCACAATCCACAAATACCCGAAACTCCATTAATTCCTCCTCAACACCAGTGGTAGCAGAAAGAAAGACACCTTTTGTGAGGAACTAAGCCGACCGCCACACGGTAGCCCGGGTATCACAGCTTCTGATACCACCGCCGCTACCAAATGTGACGGACGATCCCTTTCCTCCCACGTCACCAATGGGACGTAACTCCACAGGTACAGCTCTCCGGCGCCCCCTTTGTCTCTCAGGTCAGTAAGGGAACTACACCTAGAGCAAATGGCCGCCGGGGAGGTTGTCCTGTTACCCACTGGGTATTCTAAGATTCGTGATCAGAGTAAAAGCATCAGCCCAAGATTAATTTTATGGTTTAATTTGCCTTAAGGGCGCACTAGATAATTACAGAAATATACAGTAAAGCTATACAACGTAATTACAATGGATTTGCAGTCAGAGAAACAATACAACGATAATGTACAAGGCTAAAAGGTGTAAGCTATAGATCAATATTACCGGGTTGTATGGTCATGGGGAGGCATGGAGCTCTGCGTTCCCCAGGTGAAAGTGTTCAGTTGCTGGACAGTCCCCAATGCATGTGCTGCAGCTCCGTTTGGCAAGTCTGTCCCTTGAGCTTCTGTGTGTGTAAAGGAATGAACACAGGGGTACCTGGCTACAGCTCTTAACCCTGCTAGGCCCCTCCCCTTTTGCTTTGAAGCCCGCATATTAACTGGCCTGCAATTCATATGGAGCAGGAAACAATGGCTTGAGCTTGAGCTATTTACCATACGACTGACCATCTTATTCAGACCCTGGCCTAAACCAATTAGCATGTAAAGGCCTATTGATTCATAGTGGACATCAAAGCTGGTCGTACTGAATATGCTAATAGGCCCTGTGTAGTTAAAAGTCTGTGGCTGTGTGAACTGACAAAATGGAGGCTGGTACAGGCCCTATACAAAATGGTGGCGGTCCCGACCTCACACCTCCCTGCTTTTGAGGGCGCTAGGGGGTATCACATTCCTGTGTTCCCCCGTGCGCCCTACCGCACCCTCTCCTTGCCGGGACAACCCATCAGCGTTACCATGGTCACTGCCTCTTTTGTGGCGAATGGTGAAGTGGTACTGTTGGAGAGCGAGGCTCCAGCGTAGCAACCTCCCATTCGTCCCAGAGACCGTGTGTAACCAGCTGAGGGGGTTGTGGTCTGTTTCCACGGTGAATTGGCGTCCGTACAAGTATGGCTGCAGACGCTGCAGGGCCCACACAATTGCCAGACATTCCTTCTCCATCGTGGAATAGGCCACTTCCCTCGGCAGGAGCTTCCTGCTCAGGTACAAAATGGGGTGTTCATGGCCCGTAGTGTCAACCTGGCTGAGCACAGCACCGAGGCCGAAGTCGCTGGCGTCGGTCTGCACTAAGAATGGCCGCGTGAAGTCGGCTGCCTGTAGTACAGGAGAACTAGAAAGGGCGGTCTTGAGCGCCTGGAAAGCTGTCTCGCAGGCGACTGTCCAGTCGACTGCGACGGGCAGCCTTTTCTTGGTGAGGTCCGTCAGGGGCTTGGCCAGGGCACTATAGTGTGGAACAAACCTCCTATAGTACCCAGCAGTACCCAAAAAGGACATCACCTGCTTCTTGTTCCTGGGGGTGGGCCAGGATGCGATGGCATCCACCTTCCCGGGCTCTGGCTTCAGAGCTCCCCCACCTACCCGGTGTCCCAGGTAGTGGACCTCACTCATACCCAGCTGGCATTTTTCCGGCTTAATGGTCAAGCCTGCTCGCTGGATCCGCCCGAGCACCTGCGCTAGGTGCTCTAGGTGATCCTCCCAGGTGGGACTGAAGATGGCAATGTCATCCAGGTACGCGGTCGCATACCCTTCCAGTCCCTCGAGCAGCGTGTTGACCATCCGCTGAAAAGTGGCAGGGGCATTCTTCATGCCGAAGGGCATCACCGTGGACTCGTACAGTCCGAATGGGGTGATAAAGGCAGAGCGTTCCCGTGCCCTAGGGGTCAGGGGAATCTGCCAATACCCCCTGCTCAGATCCATGATGGTCAGGTACTTGGCCCCGGCCAGCTGGTCGAGCAGGTCATCGATGCGCGGCATTGGGTACGCATCGGTGACGTCACAGCGTTGAGCCCCCTGTAGTCCACGCAGAACCGCGTAGTTCGGTCCTATTTAGGGACGAGGACTACAGGCGAAGCCCACGCGCTGCTGGACGCTTGGATCACCCCCAGCCTCAGCATCTCGTCTATCTCTTGGCGCATCTGCTGCTGCACCTCAAGAGAGACCCGATATGCTGAACGCCGGATTGGGGGGTGGTTGCCAGTGTCCACGTCATGGACTGCTGCCTCAGTCCTTCCGGGCAGGCTGCTGAACAGCTCCCGGAAGGGGTGTAGGGTGGCCCCCAGCTGGGAACGTTGGTCCTCCGAGAGCTGGTGGCCAACCCCCACATCCTCGATGGATCCACCCGCCTTGGCTTGGGTGAGCAGATCGAGGAGGGTTTCTGCCTCTCCTTCCTCTGGAAGGTTGCACACTGGGTGAGCATAAGCCTCCCGCTCATGATGGGCCTTCATCATGTTCACATGGAAGGCCTTCCTCCTTCCACGGGCGTGGTCCAGGGTGACCAGGTAGGTGACGGCGTTGAGCTGCTCGTGCACGAGGTATGGACCCTCCCAGGCCGCCTGAAGCTTGTTTTGTGGTACGGGGACCAGTACCCACACCTTTTGACCCACCTGGTAGGTCCGCTCACAAGCATTCTGGTCGTACCATCGCTTCTGGTCAGCCTGAGCTTGGGCCATATTGTCATGCACCAGCCGCGTCAAGGCCATCATTCGGTCCCGGAAGCGCACGACATACTCAATGACCGACACTCCAGGGTGGCTAAATCCCCTTCCCATGCTTCCTTCACCAGAGCAAGGGGCCCCCGTACACGTCGCCCGTACAGGAGCTCAAAGAGGGAGAACCCCGTTGAGGCCTGTGGAACCTCCCGGTAGGCAAACAGCAGGTGTGGGAGATACCGCTCCCAGTCTCTCCCGTGGGAGTCGACCAACATCTTCAGCATCTGCTTTAAGGTGCCATTGAACCGCTCACACAAGCCATTGGTCTGTGGGTGATACGGGCTGGCCACCAGATGTTGCACCTGTACCTACTTACAGAGAGACTCCATCAGCTGCGACATGAACTGGGTCCCTCGGTCGGTGAGCATTTCCTTGGGAAACCCCACTCTGGAGAAAATCTCCAGTAAGGCAGTGGCCACTTTGTCGGCCCGAATGGACGACAAAGCTACCGCCTCTGGGTACCGGGTGGCATAGTCCACTACCGTTAGTATGAAGCATTTCCCGGAGCGGCTGGGAGTGGACAGAGGTCCAATGAGATCCACAGCCACCCTCGGGAAAGGCTCTTCGATGATGGGCAGAGTTACCAGTGGGGCTTTGGGGCGCGGCCCCGCCTTCCCCACCCTCTGACAGGTGTCACACGAACGGCAGTAGGCTATCACCTCGGTCCTCATTCCAGGCCAGTAGAAATGCTGAGCTAGCCTGGCCCTGGTTTTAGTGATCCCTAAGTGTCCGGCCATTGGAATCTCGTGTGCGATCCGCAACAATTCCGCCCTGAACGGATGGGGCACCACTAACTGTCGGTCCCTGGCCACGCCTCCGGTGAACCCTGCTGGACCGTTACCTGGTACAGCCGTCCCTGGTCCCAGACCACTCGCTCGCGGTCGGACTCCAAGGGAGGCTGTGCCGCCTGTTCCTTGAGAGTCTTCAGGCTAGGGTCAGCTTCCAACGCTGCCTGAAATCCCTGACTAGATATGGCAAGAATTGATGAAACTGCCCTGTCCTCTGTCAGTTCCCCGGGATCTGTCTCCTGGCTACTGTCTGACTCGGCAGCCACTTGGTCAGAGAGGGGGAAACCGTCGGACCTCCGCGAGGCTCCTTGGGCTTCAGCGCTCCCACTCCTGGTAACAGCGGCCACGACCGCTGAGACCACGGGTAGCGCCTGCTTTCCCTCATCCTCTGACCAAGTCGCCGGGTCAGGCAGACTTCCCTGACTTCCTGACATCCCGGATGTGGGGAACTCCTGACCTGGGGTCCTACCTGGTGGCTCCTCTCCCGGGACACCCCCTCCCCCCATGGCCTGTTCCTCTTCCTGCAGGGGCCCTAGACTCAGCAGGCTGGGTTCACTTAGGGCCCTACACTGCTCATAGCAGCCCCTCCCTCCACCTCTGAGCTCTCCCTTACAGCCTCCTCACCTGTCCTCACTGTGAGCCCTGTGTGTGTAGTGTCAGTGCATGGCTTACCATCAGTTTTCACTCCCTCCTCCACTGTCGGAGGCACATTCAATACATTAACATTAGCATTCACAGTAGAGTCATGACATTCTTGGGGAGCCGAACTTGGGGGTTCAGTGGCCACATACTGGGACACTAGCCGCCCCAAATCGGTCCCAAGCAACACATTTGCAGGAATATTTGGCGTTATCTCCCACCTCCCGCATCCCCTCCCGGCGCCCCAGTCCAAATACACCTTGGCAACGGGCAGCGCTGGTTCAATGCCTCCAATTCCGGAGACGGAAAGGGTTTTCCCAGGTACCAAGTCTTGAGGGGACACCACCTCAGGGCGTACCAGGGTTCGTTCAGTGCCTGTGTCCCGCAGTCCCATGACCGCTGAGCGGCCGATGGTGACGGGTTGGTAATTGTCTAGGGACCTCCCACCACCCTCTCCCACACACAAAACAGTGGTCGGTTTCTGGGACAGGGATGGGGCCTTCTGGCGCTGGGGACACGCAGCCTTAAAGTGTCCTGGCTGGTTGCAATTATGACAACGTCTGGGTTCTGTTCCTGGCCTGGAGAGGGTAGCCGGGGGGTACACCCCTTGCACTCTGGGGGCTGGATATGGGGCTGGGGCAGGATTGGGCTTACCCCCTCTCCAGGTGCTGCTGGCAGGCTTCTTTGGCTCCGGCGCCCTGTTGTTGGCATACTCGTCTGCCAGGGCGGCTGTAGCAGAAGCCCCCTTTGGTTTCCGGTCACGGAGGAACTGCTGGAGGTCCTCTGGGCAGTTCCACAAGAATTGCTCCACGACAAACAGTTCCTGGACCTCCTGGCGGGTAGTGAGCTCTAGACCCGAGGTCCAGTGCTCCGCAGCTCTCAGCAGGCCCGCATGTGGTCGGTCCAGGTGTCCTTTGAACCCCGCTGCAGGCTCCTGAACTTCCTGCGGTACGACTCCGGGGTGAGGTTGTAGTGCTGGATCAGGGCCCGCTTGATGCTGTTGTAGTCCTGCTCCTCCCCGGCAGGTAAGTCCCCCAAAACTTCCAGGGACTTACCCCTCAAACAGGGGGTCAGGTACCTTGCCCACTGATCCAGGGCCAGATGATGTTGGAGGCATGTCCTCTCAAAAGCAAGCAGAAAGGAATCCAGGTCTCCATCCTTTTCAAGTAAGGGAAAGTCCTCCGCCCGGACCTTGGAAGCCCTTGTCTCAGGTGGGCCTGGTGCGTCCAGCGGGGCCCGTGCTGAGCCATCTCCAGTCGGTGCCGGCGCTCCGCTGCTCTCTCTGCCGCTGCATGCTCCCGCTCCGCTGCTCTCTCTGCCGCTGCTTGCTCACGCTCCGCAGCTTCACGGCGTTCTGCTTGCACACGCTCCGCAGCTTCACGGCGTTCTGCTCGCTCACGCTCTGCTGCTTTCTCTGCCGCCACCAGGAGTCTGTCATAGGCGGCGTCATTACCAGCCTCGAGCTGTGCCATAGCCGCTTGGAAAATGGCCTCCGATCTGGACAGGCTGGGACGGGCAGGGGGTGGACAGTCCACTGTGAGACTGAGCACGGGGTCGGGCTCCTTGGGGAGCCCTGGCTGAGCTCCCCCTCATCGGTATCGAACCCCTCATAGGCCACAGCATTGGCCTCCCCCTTTGCCCTACTCCTGGTGCCTTCCGCCATCTTGGGAACCTTTGGTTACTGAAACACAGCTGCAACCCTGACCTTGCACACAACTTGTTGTATTTACACTCTGACCGTCTAGTGCTGGGCTGACCTTAAGACCCCAGCAGTGAAAGTACTGCTGGTAGTCTCTAGTGTCTGGGAGTAGGGGTCCCACGCACACTATTACTCTGATCCCACCGCTGCCACCAATTTGTGAGGAACTAAGCCGACCGCCACACGGTAGCCCGGGTATCACAGCTTCTGATACCACCGCCGCTACCAAATGTGACGGACGATCCCTTTCTTCCCACGTCACCAATGGGACGTAACTCCACAGGTACAGCTCTCCGGCGCCCCCTTTGTCTCTCAGGTCAGTAAGGGAACTACACCTAGAGCAAATGGCCACCGGGGAGGTTGTCCTGTTACCCACTGGGTATTCTAAGATTCGTGATCAGAGTAAAAGCATCAGCCCAAGATTAATTTTATGGTTTAATTTGCCTTAAGGGCGCACTAGATAATTACAGAAATATACAGTAAAGCTATACAACGTAATTACAATGGATTTGCAGTCAGAGAAACAATACAACGATAATGTACAAGGCTAAAAGGTATAAGCTATAGATCAATATTACCGGGTTGTATGGTCATGGGGAGGCATGGAGCTCTGCGTTCCCCAGGTGAAAGTCTTCAGTTGCTGGACAGTCCCCAATGCATGTGCTGCAGCTCCATTTGGCAAGTCTGTCCCTTGAGCTTCTGTGTGTGTAAAGGAATGAACACAGGGGTACCTGGCTACAGCTCTTAACCCTGCTATGCCCCTCCCCTTTTGCTTTGAAGCCCGCATATTAACTGGCCTGCAATTCATATGGAGCAGGAAACAATGGCTTGAGCTTGAGCTATTTACCATACGACTGACCATCTTATTCAGACCCTGGCCTAAACCAATTAGCATGTAAAGGCCTATTGATTCATAGTGGACATCAAAGCTGGTCGTACTGAATATGCTAATAGGCCCTGTGTAGTTAAAAGTCTGTGGCTGTGTGAACTGACAAAATGGAGGCTGGTACAGGCCCTATACAAAATGGTGGCGGTCCCGACCTCACACCTTTATTGTTTAAACAAGCTATGCGGGCGACACTGACCTCATTTTTTTTTCTCTTTATTCATTCGAAGCACACAGTTCTTAATAAAATGCTCAGATTTACCACAGTAGAAACACAAACCTTGAGCAAATCTGCGTTCTTTTTCCCGAGAGTGAGGTGCCACTGCTCCAATTTCCATCGGCTCTGCAATGTCAGTACATTCCTTCTCCAAACCTGGAGCTGACAAAGCAGACTTACTCTCATTAACCCTTGCACGCAGTCTCCTATCCACCCGTATGGCCAATTGCATAGCCTCTTGCAAGTTACCAGGTATAGGATAAGCAATCAGCAAATCTTTAACCCTTTCACTTAATCCTGCAAGAAATAAACTTTTCAAAGCAGAATCGTTCCAGCCCACCTGAGTGGACCACCTACGGAGTGATACAATATTTTTCCACATTACCCGATCCCTGTCTCAAACGTCTCAACTCTGTCTCAGCTGATGAAACACGATCCGGATCGTCATACAACAACCCCAAAGCAGAAAAAAAACTATCCACTGATCTAAAGCATGGATCACTAGGCTGCAGAGAAAAGGCCCAGTCCTGAGGTTCTTTGCGCAAAAGTGACATTATAAACCCTATGCGCTGTGATTCATCACCAGAGGATCTGGGTCTCAAACGAAAATACAACAAGCAAGCATTTTTAAAAGAAAAAAAATCTTGTTGTTCACCAAAAAATAAATCAGGCAAACGTACCTTTGGCTCCACGAAATGTGCTCCAGAACAACTACTCACGTGTTGCTGGATTTCAGCCACCTCCAGAGAGAGACCCTGCAGGCGTTCAGCCAAATCCCGAACCGACACCATGATGGAAACACAAAATCTTTCCTTAGAGATTTTTTTTTTCTTTTTTATTTCTGGGCTGGACTTACTGTTATGAACTGCTACAAGCACTAAGGAAAGATGGGAACTCTGTCCCTACAATAAAACTGAGCTTGATCCCTACGATGTAACGGGGAACCTGATCCTGCGACCAGACCCGCTAAAGTCCTCAGCTAGTCTGAACGAAGACCTATAGTTGCGAGGAAGGAATCCCTACAAGATCTAGGGACTGGGAGAAAAGGTGGACACCTCCTAACAGAAATTGTAGCAGGGAAAATTAAACAGAAAACAAATTACTACGAGATCCTAAGATTAAGCAAAACTGACAGAGTAAGGCACCTAAGCACCCGGCTAGCTTAAGAGTAGATAATACAATGAAGTCCAGCAAAGCCAGAAGGGCGGAGCCAGACTAAATAGGGTAAAAAGGTCATGTGACCAGCAAACTGAAACAAAATCTAACAAGAGGGTTCTAACATTTATTCCAACTGCTAGAAACACATCACCTTGTTCCAACTGCTAGAAACACATTACCTTGTTCCAACTGCTAGAAACACATCACCTTGTTCCAACTGCTAGAAACACATCACCTTGCTCCAACTGCTAGAAACACATCACCTTGTTCCAACTGCTAGAAACACATTACCTTGATCCAACTGCTAGAAACCCATCGCCTTGTTCCAACTGCTAGAAACCCATCGCCTTGTTCCAACTGCTAGAAACACATCGCCTTGTTCCAACTGCTAGAAACACATCGCCTAATTCCAACTGCTAGAAACACATCACCTTATTCCAACTGCTAGAAACACATCACCTTGTTCCAACTGCAAGAAACACATCACCTTGTTCCAACTGCTAGAAACAAATCACCTTGTTCCAACTGCTAGAAACACATCACCTTGCTCCAACTGCTAGAAACACATCACCTTGTTCCAACTGCTAGAAACACATCACCTTGTTCCAACTGCTAGAAACACATCACCTTATTCCAACTGCTAGAAACACATCTCCTTGTTCCAACTGCTAGAAACACATCACCTTATTCCAACTGCTAGAAACACATCGCCTTGTTCCAACTGCTAGAAACACATCACCTTATTCCAACTGCTAGAAACACCAACTTATTCCAACTTCTAGAAACACATCACCTTGGTCCAACTGCTAGAAACACATCACCTTATTCCAACTGCTAGAAACACATCAACTTATTCCAACTGCTAGAAACACATCAACTTAAAAAAAACCTGACTGTTCTACTTCAAGCGTGTTTGTACCGTGTGTTCTGCATTTGTATCAATTCGCTATAATAGGGTAATGTCTACACAGGCAGATGCTTCCTCTTTCATTGGCTGTTGGTTTCTTTCAAGTTCTTTTCTTCTTCATCCTCATTTCTGCCCACTTCTATTGCTCCCTGTCAGACTCAATCAGAACTTTGCCCTTTAAGAGGAATTTGGGGAGAGTGCTACATTATATATGTCCTAGCTCTTGCAGAGCCTCTTTTTTGAAGAATAATTTGGCAGCTTTTTGTCGGATACAGTTTTCACAAACAGGTCTTACAACATCTATAATGAATTTATAGGCTGGACACCTACATAATGCATATTTCATAATGTGAATTCTGCTATGGGGAGCTTCATGTCAATCAATCAGTGACTGATGGGTTCTCCCCCTCTCATTATGTTCCTCTTCACCAGGTGGGGTTCTCACACATTAATATCATCAGGGACCTCTAGTAGAGAGCTCTGTATGAATGTAACCATGCACATTTGATGTTACTGATCTGAATTCAGACAATACATTTTTGATCTGCTGCTTTTATTTTCCTTTGTGTCATGTAGAAGACAATATGGAGAATTCTCAAGGCTGAGGTATGTTGTAGTTTAGCTTTGCCAGTGTCTGATGAAATAACATTTCCTGGCCGTTCAGCTAAGTTGTTGGCCTCCGTGAAGCACAATAATTAAGTATTCATGCATTGTGAGGAGGGGGGCAGGCTATATGGGATGCACCAGTAATTAATTCAGCCTGAAAAGCTGACAGTGCGGTTAAGGAGGTGCTGGGAATAATGTGGTGTGTTATTTTAGGACTGACTATTTCTAAGATTGTACAGAGAATTACCATAGATAGTAGCATTAACCCTTGGATTGCTTTGCAAGGTAGTGAATAGACATAAAGCTGTAGATATCGCCAACATTTACTATACTATTTCTGTCTATTGGCAGTTTGCTGTCATTTTCTTTAAATATTTTGCAGAGATGAAAAATACATGTCTGTCTTGTCTTTATATGTAATTGCCAGGTTTTACAAGCCAATACACTTCAGATAGAATGAGGAGCATGAATCTAAGTCTTTCCCTTAATAGAATTGTGTAGAGTACACCAAAAATCAATTTCATAATGCCATGAAACTGATCTGCCTCACTAGTAATACAGTTTATATATCGTGTGCGCCTGAAATATAGTTTAAAAAATGTTCCAATTTGTCATTTTTAATGACATTAGAGGTTGACCCCAATCCTCTCTTTTTGGTTATTGCTTTATTCTTTTTTTCCCAATATCAACTAAAATTTGTTTTCGGTAATATTGCCTTTATTAGCACACCAAAGGAGGTGCAGCACTCTAGTATTGATGCCTTCATTGTCTACATAGAGACACTTCTGTAGATACGAGTGTGACTGTGGCTGGTGTTGTAGCTCATTTCCATTTATTTAAAGGAGTTGTGCACTACTCAGACAGCCCCACCCTGAGTAAAATTACAACACTTATACTCACCTCCAGTGCTGGTGCCATTCCAGCAGTGTCGGCACTCGCTCTCTCGGGGCTTGCGTCACATTGTTATGTCATGCGAGTCCTGCAGCGAATCAGTGCTGATTTCACTGAATCAGACCAAATAGAAGTCAGCTGGCCGCTCACAACCTCTTGAAGGCAGGGAGAATGAAGTCAGTGCTGATTGACTGCAGGGCTCGCGTGATATAATGTGACATGAGCCCTAGGAGAACGAGTACCGACACCACTTGGAAGGGTGACGGCATCGGATGTGATTATAAGTATTGTTATTTTACTCGGGGTAAACTTGCTGATTGAGATGGGGTTGTCAGAGTAGTGGACAAACCCTTTAAGGAATATGTAGCTGCATTATCTGTATGTTTGTAAACAATAAAGGGGTCAGACCCACAAGATCAAACATTGATGGCTGTCCTAGAGACCATTGTAGTCCCTCATTACTTTCTCCCTGAAAACTCATTTAATACAGTGTTTGTATGATAACAGTTTTCACAGACGCTGTTTCTTCTGTGGACAGACACAGCCAATGTGCAGGCTTAAAAGGTACTGTTATTAGTCAATGCTTTCCAAGTGAAATATAGAAGTAGGTGCTGTCCTAGTTCCTTGAATCTAATATGTACCTGAGGAAGGAAATCTTATTACAGCAATAAGTGGAAAGGAACCTTTGACTAATGTGATTTTGAAAATAGGGCATGCTTTGAATCCAAGTAAATGGAATTATACACATTACTGAATGTGCATCTAAGGAGCCTGTAGGCACAAGATGGTCATCCCCTTCAGTGTTTCTCATTAATAACTCATCACCACACCCATTATGATAAGCCTAACCTGAAAAGAACTTATTTTGACACAAGAATCTTAGAAAATCAATACTTGCATGGCAGCTTTTAAATAACCACTCTGGGTTGATCCTCTCTTTTATAATAATTGCAGAGGAGGGAGTGGTGCATGACACTATTCATGCCCCATGGCCTCATTCTCTGCATTAAGCATGAAACAGCTTTGATAAAAAAAAGATTTTCTCAAAATGTTCCTTTAATGTCACTGCTGTTTCAACAAGTTTTGCAGCACAGAGTGGAAGATGGCCTGAAATACAGTGCAGAGCTGCTTTCTAGTGTTTTATTTCACTCAGTGCTGAATTTGTAACTACATTGCTTAGCGAGACAGGCAAGCAGAATTCCCTCATGTCAATGTGTGCTAGTATCCACAGACTAGCTCAGAGACAACTGAAAATTAAGGTAAGGCCTGCAGTGGGATGAAGCTGTTGAAAGGATACAAGCCATATAATGGCCCATATTAGTGTTATTTCTCATGTACACACATTTGGCAGCTTATTATGGACCCTGACCATAAGCACCACTTTTCTTTTATGATATAAGATACATGTGATGAAAAAAACAGCATTGTTTACTGGTGCATGTTTAAGAGCTTACATTTCAAACTGCCATAAAAAAGGAATGGTTATTGATAAAAAAGTTTCAATGATTTCAATTATTCATTGCTCCTGTATCACAGGAGGCTTATAGTTACCATTTGTAAATATGAAAACACTTGTTAAATCAAAACTATCTGAATAAATATAAAAGTGATTTTGTAGGCTATTACATTGATGGCCGCTACTGAGCAGCAGAATGAATGGAAGCAAAACTTACTGAGGAGTCATTGTCCCTGCAGTAAAAAAAACAACCTGCAAGTTACCTAATTTGCTTAACTGCATCGTCAGAATATAGCCTAATACACTGCTCACAAAAAGTTAGGGATATTTGGTTTTCAGGCAAAATTTATGGAAAACGTAAAACGTTCACGCTACAGTGATATTTTTTCATGAAAGTAGGACATTTAAGTAGAAGCTTGCAATGGTAATTTCCCCATCTCAAACAATTTATTGAAAAAAAAGCCAACAACAGTGGTGGGTATACCCAAACAAAAAATGTCCACGTCTCAATAACTTGTCAGGTGGCCTTGAGCATCAATTACAGCTTGAGAAAGACATCTCATGCTGTTCACAAGTTGCGTTATCTGCTGAGGCTTGGGATCCCACTCTGCTTGAAGGTAGGCCCTCAGGTCTTTACGATTGTGGGATACAGAGTTATGAGTCTCTACACGGCGACTCAGCTGATCCCATAGGAGAAAGTGCAGACCACTCCATTTCCGGTACCCCAGTCTCCAGCAGCCGTTCCCTAATGATTGACCTCGATGAGTTGAAGCATTATTGTCCATGAAGATGAAATTAGGCCTGTGTTGTTTGAGCAGAGGCACAATGACTGAATTAACTATGTTATTCAAGTACTAGGGACTTGTCACTGTACCATTCACAAAGTGTAGGGCAGTTCTGTATTGACTAGACCCACCTGTGCACAAAAGACGATGACACCTGGAGACTTTTTCTTCCCACTTCCTCTATCTGTTTGGACTTTCTTTGGACAGCCCAGCATCTTTTAAATATCCTGGACCGCTTGTACCCTTTGTAAAGTGCTTTGGATTGATCCCTCTTATATGATATTGTAGTGGTGCCCTCCATGCTTGTTTCTCATTCTGCTGATGACACTCTGTGACACTCTAAGCTTAGTGGCCACCTCCGTCTGAGAACATCCTGCTTGAAGCCTCAAAAGGGTGAGTTACTCTTGATTAATTGTAAAGTATTGTCTCAGTCTCATGATGTCAAAATGTGAACAGCATGATGAGGAGGACTGTTTAAATACCAATTCCTATTGAATCCCAATTTTTTTGAGGGTGATTCATGGATCAAACACCTGTTGTAAATTTTGCCATTAAGCTCCCTTTTAGACAACAGCAAGTTGTGCAAAAAGTACTGAAACATTGAACAGTTGGACATGTATATTCAAAAGTTTAGGGAAGGTCTCACCTGAAAAGGTTAGAGTGCATTTTAGGCTCATCCTGAAATTTTGCTCGAAAGCCAAATATCCCTCCCTAGCTTTTTGTGTATAGTGTATAAATCCCAAGTGCCAGTCAGGGGTCAGGGGAAATTTACCATCATATCGGCACAACTGAGTTCTACAAAAAAAAATATTATTTTTATTGAAGGACAAGCTCCAATTCGTTCATACCACTACTTCCATGTGTAAAAACAGTGCATGTTCCCTTTAGTATCTTCATAGGTAAAATGATTTGTTATAAATTACATGTATATAAAGTAAAGTGCATGTAAACATTGCAAAAATTATTGAAAGTAGATTTATCTATATGCCTTATTCATATCATTGGTATATTTTTTTTCTGTTCCCTGATGTTTGAAGATCAACTTAATATAAATTAAAGCTATTAGTTATAAAATGGGGCTGTCTGTTTTTGCAGAGGGTCTCTTATCTACATTTAAAATATGGAAGCTGACATACATTTTATTTTAATCTCTCCTTCCCAGACACCATTAATTGAACGTTACATAGTAGTCTGTCAGACATTATGGTAATGGCATGGTATTTTTTATGGATGAACAGAAATAAGCCTGACACAAAGATGGGACAGGTCAAGGTGGCCGTACACATTAGATTACAGTAGACTGTTGTAAAAACATTGAAAAAATAAATGTCTGATGAACAATTGTTCCGCCAGTCACATTTTAGTTTTTATTGGTCATTATGGTGCCCTTAGTAAGTAGTTAGCTCCCCAATACTTATGCACGCTTGGCTGTGAGCATTTTGTTCGTTCGTCAAGTGTTTGGTAGCCTATTTCCACCTTCTGATAATTGTCTAGTGTAAGCCCGCCTAAAACTTCTGTTAGGTTTCTCTGACAGTGACTTATCTGCTGGAGAAACAAAAGGATCTGACAATGTAATTCAACCTGTTTCTTTCTCCCTGGCTTTTCTGTCAAGGAAAAGTTAGAAGGCCTCCATTCACTTTACATGTTTGGCTGGTCTTGCCAAAATTAGTGGGTTCAGTGAAATTTTCGGCCTTTACAGTTATTCAAAGCATCCAAATAGGTTTGGCTTCACTAGAAGAGCAATGTATTTCCAGAAGTTACTATCATTATAGAGGAAGGAACGATCTTTCAAAGGAAATAAAGATCTTTCATATAACAAGTGTTCAAGTACTGGCTGTGTGACCCAAATACAATCAATTTTAGGATATTTCAACCATAATTTAAGACACCGCCAACTTTTTTCCAGATGGTGGTGTTTCATCACTTAGCTAAAGCAATTGTTATTTAAGTTAATCTGACAAATGTTTGTTATGGTCAAAATCGTCCATTTTCTTCACATACGTGCATCATAAAATTGTAACCTGTTCATTCCCAGTGTCAAATAAGGTGACCAGTGATACTCTTATAAGAATATGATTGTAATTGCATGTAGCTAAAACGGATGCAATCCATCAACAATAATCTCATGGAGAAAAGTTTATCTGAATAGTGGATCATAAATGTATTCTTACACAAGCTTTAGTTTACCTATGTGCCCAAATTTATTATTTATTATTATTATATTATACATTTATATAGCGCCATTTATTCCATGGCGCTTTACATATGAAAAGGGAAAAATATAGACAGGTACAATAAACATGTGCTGGACAAGGGACACACAAGTACAGAAGGAGAGAGGACCCTGCCCGCGAGGGCTCACAGTCTGCAGGGATGGGTGAGAATACACTAGGAAAGGGTAGAGCTGGTCGTGTGATGGTTCAGTACACTGAGGATCATTGCAGGTTGTAGGCTTGTCGGAGCAGGTGGGTCTTCAGGTTTTTCTTGAAGGTCTCCGTTGTTGGTGAAAGTCTGATGTTTTGCGGCAGGGAGTTCCAGAGTATGGGGAAGCCCGGGAGAAGTCTTGTATGTGGTTGTGGGAAGAAGAGATGAGGGGGAGTTGAGAAGGAGATCTTGAGAGGATCGAAGGTTGCGTGTAGGTAGATAGCGGGAGACCATGTCACAGATGTATGGAGGAGAAAGGTTGTGGATGGCTTTGTATGTCATGGTTAAGGTTTTGAACTGGAGCCTCTGGGCAATAGGAAGTCAGTGAAGGGCCTGGCATAGGGGGGAGGCTGGAGAATAGCGGGGACTGAGACAGGTGGATTAGTCGTGCAGCAGAGTGTAGGATGGACTGGAGTGGTGCCAGAGTGCTAGAGGGGAGGCCAGACAGTAGGAGGTTGCAGTAGTCGAGGCGGGAGATGATAAGGGCGTGCACTAGTGTTTTTGTGGTTTCACGGTTGAGGAATGAGCGGATCCGGGAAATATTTTTGAGTTTGAGGCGGCAGGAGGTGGCGAGGGCTTGGATATGTGGTTTCAAAGAGAGGGCAAAGTCGATGATCACCCCAAGGCACCGAGCATGTGGGACTGGGGAAAGCGAGCAGCCATTGACATTGATGGATAGGTCTGGTGGAGGGATAGAATGAGGTGGGGTGTCAGTATTCCGGGTTTTCTAGGTAACTTTGTCAATGATTTTGCCCTTTGTTAAAATGGAGTTTGCTGTTTTCTGTGCCCTACTTCCTGTTCGTTTGTTTAAAACCCGGCTCAGGTGTTGGCTTCACTGCTGGAATATTCTGCTTCCGTTTCCCTGCAACCCAGCTGCTTTGTTCCTCACAGATCTTTTGTGTATTTACCAGGAAAGTGCATAACCTTATCTTCAGGTGTTTCTCAGCCACAGCAGTTTCTACCCATGGCTCTGGACATTCTCTGCATATGTAAGTTGCACATACTGTGTTATCACTAAACTGTTGACTTGGGAATTTAACCCTTGGTTCACTCCATCTGATAAGAACTGTGTTTCTGAACTGTTGCTGTTTAACCCTTCGTGCATTACCTCTGGTGAGAGCTGTTGGAACTGTTACTGGAACCTTACTGACATATGAACTTGTTGTTGGACTTCACTGAATTAAGCCACAACTGAGATTAACTTGTTCCTGGACCTCCCTGTGTTTTCTGCATACCTGGATCTGACTCTTCACACACCAGCAGTGTGTAAATCCAGCCACGTTACCTGTGCATCAGACTTACCTTGTGGCCACATTTGTGTGAGGACTCCGTCGTAAGAACTTTACCACCCTCGCTATAGAGGTTCAAGGACTTATATATCCGGATTCCTATAACTGGACTTGTGTATATATATATGGACTCATTGCATGTCACTACGGGTTGTTTGAATATTGTTTTTGGGTGTTTTGCTGTTTCACAAATACATTATTTGCATTCAAAGAAACCCGTCTCTGATTGTTCATTGCCCCACGCTATCAGAATCCTCGAGTTCCTACAATAGTATTACATGGGGGAAAGATGATGAATTCTGTTTTGTCCATGTTCAGTTTGAGAAAGCGAGCAGAAAAGAAGGCTGAGATAGCAGACAGACACTGTGGGATTTTGGTCAGTAGGGAGGTGAGGTCAGGTCCAGATAGGTAGATCTGCGTGTCATCGGCGTAGAGGTGATACTGCAAGCCGTGGGATTCTATGAGCTGTCCCAGGCCGAAGGTGTAGATGGAGAAGAGTAGGGGTCCTAGGACTGAGCCTTGAGGAACACCGACAGACAGGGGGCGAGGTGAGGAGGTGGTGTGTGAGAGGGAGACACTAAATGTTCGGTCTGTTAGGTATGATGAGATCCAGGATAGGGCCAAGTCTGTGATGCCAAGAGATGAGAGAATCTGTAGTAGGAGGGAATGGTCCAAATAAATATCCATCGACAGTTAAAACTTCAGAATGTGTAGATGAGTCGCCTGTCTGGGCCGTGGGGTATTCGGACCCGAGCCCTTTGATTTCTATGGGGGAAGTCACGGCGGCCACGCACGACTCGGTCCGTGGTCCTGGGCGCTCACGCAAAAGGGGAATTATTTACAGGGGATAATGTTAGTGATTCGTGACGCCACCTGTGTGTCTGGTAAGGATCACCAGCGCTGCAGCAGTCCACTGAGGCCGGTGTCGTGGCAGCTTAGATGGTATCGCTCCCCACAGGTGGAGCAGGCTCTCAGGGCAGCGTATATGGAAGGATGCAGGACGGAGGGAACCCAGCCGGGTAAGAACAAGAATGGGAGCACACACACAAGTCACTTCTGTACCTTTACTGGAATTAGTGTAGGAACATCCCGGAGCACTGTAGGGTGAAGGGTGCATGTCCGGATTTTCCCCAGTGAGCAGGTGTAGGGCCTCCTGTTTCTTACCTCTCTGTAGTAAGTTTCTGACCTGCTTGTAGCTAGGCCTAACTTTGTCTCTGTCCTGCACCGGCTGACTTTGTGGTAGGGCCTTCTCCTGGAGTACACACTCCCTGCTTGTAGGGCCTCCGTGTCTCCTGGCTCTGTTACGTATCAGCTCTTGGGTGGTCCTGGGACCTGTAGTTCTCCAGGAATTCCGGTTGTGTCTTACTGGGTCTTAAAGATCCCTGTAAGCTCGGACCCGGTGTCCGGTATGTGCTTTCTGGGGTGAGCTGGTAAAGCTCCTCTGCCCCCAATTCTACTCTCTCCTCTAGCCCTCGGCCTACTCGGGCCCTCTCTAGGCTATACACACTGGCAGTTAGCTGGCTGCCTCTTCTGCCGCTCTCTAGAGCGTCGGCATGCTCCTAGCTCGCTGGACTGAGCTACTTGAGTCTAGCTTGCAGGAGACTATTGTTCACTGCTGATCTGTTAGCTGTGCTCTCTACTAGACTTTACTCCTAGACTTCTGCTAGACTTCTCTCTCTTCCTGCCTCCACCCTCCTTTTATATTCCTATCAGGGCTCCCTCTGGTGGTCTGAGGTAGGGTGGAGGTGTGTGTATGCGCTGAGGACCTCATGTGGAGAAATCCTTTACTGCACCCTTCTTGGATGTGTGGCACTAAGCGCAGCTGGGCGCCACATAAACTAATCAGGAAATCAGTTCAGATTGATATTAGGCACATAAATATTTTTTTTTACTTAAGTTGATTCAGGGACCCTGATAACAAGTGCAGTGTATTATTAACAGATACCGCTCACCCCTGTACAGTAGTGGTTATTTAGTAGTTTACCCCCATGCTGTGAATTATTAGAATAAAAACCAATAAAAGAAAAAAATGTGCTAAACCACTCCTCACAAAGTATTAGTGAAACGTGTGTCGGGTTGTTGGTGGGTGAACATCCATGCACTTTGTCTATTACATGCCTTATCATTATCTGCATTATTGCATTTTATTTACTGTACTTGCACTTTCCAGGATGTTTAATTAATGTTGGCACTTTAACCATATATATAGTCTATTGATGTTTTATCTTTGTTTACTCATGCACTTTTATGACATGTACCTTTAGGCTAAGTTCACACGTTGCGGAATTGCCGCGGAAATTTCCGCGGCAATCCCGCACTTCTCTGCCGCGGGAAATACGCATTTTTTTGTATGCGTATTCCCGCCAGAAACTAGCGTTTTGCAAGCATAATTAGCTTGCAGAATGCTAGCATTTTCCTAGCGATCTGTAGCATCGCTTGGAAAACTGATTGACAGGTTGGTCACACGAGTCAAACATAGTGTTTGACACGTGTGACCAACTGTTTACTATTAAAAAGATCTAATGTAAAAATAATAGCAAAAATAAAAAATCGTTCTATTCTCACCTTCCGGCGGCCCCCGCAGCCTTCCCGCCTCTCAGCGAATCTCCCGGCCAATCGCGTTCCCAAGGATGCATTGCGACAGACCCCAGATGACGTAGCATCACGCGAGACCGCTACGTCATCTGGGTGATTCTCGCAATGCATTACTGGGAACAGGAGCGTCGCTGAGAGGCGGGAAGGCTGCAGGGGCCGCCGGAAGGTGAGAATATCATTATTTTTTATTTTCATTATTGTTTTACCAGGGATATGGTACCCAGGGCCTGGAGGAGAGTCTCCTCTCCTCCGGACCCTGGGTACCATCCGCACATGATCTGCTTACATTGCGCGGAGATTACGCGAAATTAATGATCATGTTGCTTTTTTTTCCGCGAAGCGTTTTTTTTCGCGGAAAAAAACGCTGCATGTGCACAATAAATGCGGAATCCATTTAAATGAATAGGATGCTTAATGCTTGCGTTTTTTTTCGCTTTTTTGCCGCAGGAAAAAACGTGGAAAAAACGTGAAAATTGCTGACGTGTGCACTTAGCCTTAATTACTATTAATTCTCCTTACTTGGATTAGGTATCAAGGTACTTTTCACCTTGTTTACCTAGCAAGTATCTTTTAATATGTTCAGGTCACCCACTTTTGGTATATCTGTGATTGCTATGTTGGATTTTTATTCTTCCTATTCCCCCCCTCCCTTTTTAATATGTAATTCAATTAATAAAGATTTACATTATTTATAATGAACCTCTTCCCCGCATATTTTTTCTTTTGTTGGTTTTAATATCAATTCAGTACAAATGTAACATTTCCCCTGCATAGGGTTATAATTTCTTTATTCGAATTATGAGAATATTAGTAGAAAAATATTTAGACTTGAGAGTCCTCAGTGGTTGACAAGCTTTTTGGAGATGGAAATTTCATTCTCCAGCAGGACTTGGCACATGTCCACACTGCCATAAGTACCAATACCTGGTTTAAAAACAACAGTATCACTGTGCTTGATTAGCCAGCAAACTCTCAAGTCTAAATATTTTTCTATCTACTGGCTAACACAGTACGAAGATATATATCTTTCCTATATGAGAATATTAGTAGTGATTTCAAATAAATACACAGCGATATAAGCTGAAGCACTCACTTATACAAGGCACCTAAGGCCGAGATGTGTATGAATATTTTCAATCAATTGTAATACGGGTTACATTATTCTCTATAATTTACACCTCAGCTGCTGCAGAACCACCTTTTAAAGAGTAACTGAAAGGTCCAATCTAAAATTGGTTGGTTGATATGAATTTCTACTCCTCATATTTGAAATTTTCAGCAATTTTAAAAGTAATAAATCCACTGCATTTTCTACTAGTTAAAACTACATTGTGATACATATTCTTTATTTCTAATCTGTTTAGATTTTTTTTTCAAATGCATCTTCAGGATCCTCATGGACATGGAAGACTTGCATATATTGGTGCGTCTCACAAAATTAGAATATCATCACAAAGTTAATTTATTTCAGTTCTTCAATACAAAAAGTGAAACTCATATATTATATAGAGTCATTACAAACAGAGTGATCTATTTCAAGTATTTATTTCTGTTAATGTTGATGATTATGGCTTACAGCAAATGAAAACCCAGAAGTCATTATCTCAGTAAATTAGAATACTTTATAACACCAGCTTGAAAAATGATTTTAAAATCCGAAATGTTGGCCTACTGAAATGTATGTTAAGTAAATGCACTCAATACTTGGTCGGGGCTCCTTTTGCATAAATTGCTGCATCAATGCGTGGCATGGAGGCGATCAGCCTGTGGCACTGCTGAGGTGTTATGGAAGCCCAGGTTGCTTTAATAGCAGCCTTCAGCTAGTTTGCATTGTTATGTCTGGTGTCTCTCATCTTTCTCTTGACAATACCACATAGATTCTCTATGGGGTGAAGGGCAGGCGAGTTTGCTGGCTAATCAAGCACAGTGATACTGTTGTTTTTAAACCAGGTATTGGTACTTATGGCAGTGTGGACATGTGCCAAGTCCTGCTGGAGAATGAAATTTCCATCTCCAAAAAGCTTGTCAGCAGAGGGAAGCATGAAGTGCTCTAAAATTTCCTGGTAGACGGCTGCGCTGACTCTGGACTTGATAAAACACAGTGGACCTACACCAGCCGATGACATAGCCCCTAAACCATATCTGATTGTGGAAACTTCACACTAGACCTCAAGCCGCTTGGATTGTGAGCCTCTCCACTCTTCCTCTAGACTCTGGAACCTCGATTTCCAAATGAAATGCAAAATTTACTTTCATCTGAAAACAACACCTCGGACCACTGAGCAACAATCCAGTTCTTTGTCTCCTTGGCCCAGGTAAGATGCTTCTGGCATTGTCTATTTGTCATGAGTGGCTTGACACAAAGAATGCGACACTTGTAGCCCATGTCCTGGATACGTCTGTGTGTGGTGGCTCTTGAAGCAATCACTTCATCAGCAGTCCTGTCCTTGTGAATCTCCCCCAAATTTTTGAATGGCCTTTTCTTAACAATCCTTTCAAGGCTGCGGTTATCCCAATTGCTTGTTCACCTTTTTCTACCACACTTTTTCCTTCCACTCAACTTTCCATTAATATGCTTGGATATAGCACTCTGTGAACAGCCAGCTTCTTTAGCAATGACCTTTTGTGGCTTACCCTCCTTGTGGAGTGTGTCAATGACTGCATTCTGGACATCTGTCAAGTTAGCAGTCTTCCTTATGATTGTGAAGCCTACTGAAACAGACTAAGGGGTCTTTTCAAATGCTTAGGAAGCCTTTACAGGTGTTTTTTGTTAATTATTCTAATTTACTGAGGTAATGACTTCTCGGTCTTCATTGTCTGTAAGCCATAATCATCAACATTAACAGGAATAAACACTTGAAATAGATCACTCTGTTGAGTATTCTAATTTTGTGAGAAGCACCTGTGTATATATATATATATATATATATATATATATATATATATATATAGCCATCTTTTACATTTAAAAAATTACAAAAAGAAAAATGGGTCGATGCAAAACTTTGGGAACCCTGCACACTTAGAACCTAGTAGCACTCCGTTTTGAAAGTATCACAGAATGTAAACGCTTCTTGTAGCCAGAGAAGATTCTTTTATTTCTTGCTTGAGAGATTTTCGTCTATTCTTCCTTGGAAAATTCTTCGAGTTCTGTGAGATTCCTGATTTGTCTAGATGCACTGCTATTTTGAGGTCTAGTCACAGATTTTCAATGATGTTAATTTCAGGGGACTGTGAATGCCATTGTAAAACCTTCAGCTTGCGCCTTTTGAGGTAGTCTATTGTGGATTTGGACGTGTGTTTAGGATCATTATCCATTTGTAGAAGTCATCTTATTTTTAACTTTTGACTGATATGTTTGCATCAAGAATTTGTTAAAATTTAATTGAATTCATTCTTCCCTCTACCTGTTAAATGTTCCCCGTGCCACTGGCTGCAACATAGCCCCAAAGGTTGATTGATCCACCCCCGTGCTTATTGGTTGGCGAGATGTTCTGTTCCTGAAATTCTGTGCCCTTTTTTCTCCATACATACCTTTGATCATTGTGGCCTAAGAGTTATTATTATTATTATTACCGTATTTTTCGGACCATAAGACGCACTTTTTTCCCAAAAAATTTTTGGGGGAAAATGGGGGTGCGTCTTATGGTCGCAATACACTTACAAATCCCGTTGGTGGCAGCGGCGGCGGTCCCGATGCAGCCTCCCTTCCCAGGCTGGTGCGGCTGTGGATGTGCGGCGGAGCTCTGTAGTGTGGTGGTGGCGGGCTTTGTGCACCGGGGCAGTGGCAGCGGCTCTCTGTGCTGTGTGGGGAGGCTCCGCCGGCATTTCGTCAAAGCCCGGAGGCCCCCGCTCCTCCGTTAATGCCATGCTGCGGTGGCCTCCGGGAAGATGGCCGCCGGGCCAACGCATGCTCAGATGCAAATCTCGGCAACGAGATCTCGTCGCGAGATCTCGTCAATGAGATCTCGTCCCAAGATCTGAATCTGAGCATGCGTTGGCCCGGCGGCCATCTTGCCGGCGGCCATGTTCCCGGAGGCCATCGCAGCATCGCATTAACGGAGGAGCGGGGGCCTCCGGGCTTTGACAAAATGCCGGCGGAGCCCCCACACACAGCACAGAGAGCCACGGCCACTGCCCCAGAGCACAATGCCCCTGCACCGGAGCACAGAGCCCCCTGCCCCGGAGCACAAAGCCCCCTGATGCGGAGCAGAGTCCCTGCCCCGGAGCACAGAGCCCCCTGCCCCGTAGCACAAAGCCCCCTGATGCAGAGCACAGAGCCCCCAGCCCCGGAGCACAATGCCCCTACCCCGGAGCACAGAGCCCCCTGCCCCAGGGGCACAAAGCCCCCTGCTGCGGAGCACAGAGCCCCTGCCCGGAGCACAGAGCCCCCTGCCCCGGAGCACAATGCCCCTGCCCTGGAGCACAGAGCCCTCTGCCCCAGGGGCACAAAGCCCCTCCTGCGGAGCACAAAGCACCCTGCTGCGGAGCACAGAGCCCCCTGCCCCGGAGCACAATGCCCCTGCCCTGGAGCACAGAGCCCCCTGCCCCAGGGGCACAAAGCCCCTCCCGCGGAGCACAAAGCCCCCTGCTGCGGAGCACAGAGCCCTTGCCGCAGAGCACAGAGCCCCTGCCGCGGAGCACAGAGCCCCTGCCACCACACCAGCCTGGCCGACCAAATGACCCCTGTGACCAATCATCCACCTGTGCTGATCCCTTCACTGGTAAGCTGAATTTGGACTGTAAGACGGACCCCCATTTGACACTTTATTTTTTTCCCCTATTTTCCTTCTGAAAATTTGGAGTTCGTCTTATGGTCAGGTGCTTCTTATAGTCCAAAAAATACGGTATTTATTTATATAGCACCATTGATTCCATGGTGCTGTACATGCGAAGGGGTTACATACAAATTACAGATATCACTTACAGTAAACAAACTAACAATCACTGACTGATACAGAGGGGAGATGACCCTGCCCTTTCGGGCTTACATTCTACAGGATGGTGGGGAAGGAGACAGTAGGTTGTGGGGTTGCAGCAGCTCCGGTAGTGGTGAGGCGGTAGCGGGGTCATTGCAGGCTGTAAGCTTTCCAGAAGAGATAGGTTTTCAGGTTACGTTAACCTCATTGGTCCACGGGACTTGTTTAAAAAATGAATTGTTTAGATGTTCTTTTGCTTTCTTCTGATGCTGAATTTAATGGTAAGGACGTAGGAAAGGTTTCTTTGTGATGACTCTTCCATGAAGGCCATATTTGTGAACAGTAGAACAATGTACCACAGAGTCTGCTAAATATTGCTGAAGGTCTTTTGTAGTCAAGGGGGGGGGGGTCCGATTTGCCTCTCTAGCCATTCCACAAGCAGCTCTCTCTGAAATTTTGCTTGGTCTTTCAGACCTTATCTTGACCTCCTGTTAACTGCCATTTTTAATTACATTTCTGAGGAAAGGGCAACTTGAAAACGCCATGCTATCTTCTTATGGCCTTCTCCTGCTTTGTGGGCCTCCACCATTTTCATTTTCAGAGTGCTAGGCAGCTGCTTAGAGGAACCCATGGCTGCTGTTTTTCGCATAAGGTTAGAGGAGGCTGGGTTTTTATAAAGCTGGGAAAATTGTATCACCTGGCCTTTCCTAACGATGATAGTGAACAAGCCATAACCCTAACAGACTAATTAAGGTCTGAAACCTTGGTCAAAGTTATCTGAGCACACAAATCTCCAAGGGTGCCCAAACTTTAGCATCAGCCAATTTTCCATTTTTTAGTTTTTAAAATGTAAAAAATTATATATGTTTGCCTAAAATACACAGGAAGTATGTCATCTTAAACTTTAGGCCTTTTAGAGATTATTTAATCTTCAACTTCCTTAATTTTTCACAATAACAGTAATTTTGACCAGGAGTGCCCAAACTTTTACTTTCCACTATGTGTTATGTATTAAGATGTGATATATTAATGACATATTTACTGAAAAGGATTATTACAGAACAGAAAGTTTCATCATATTATGAGGCTCAGCAGTCAGTGTCAAAACTGTAAAATTTCATTTTTTATGTAGATATGATATGGAGAAAAATTTATCAAAAATGTCACAAATAATTCACAAAAATTATGTTCAACATAAAAGCTTGTTTTAAACAATGTGTAATTTCTCATGATACATTCCTTTTAAAGAGGTTTTCTGAGATGTTGGCGTTCTTTTAGGAAATGTATTTCTTTTGTCCATTCCAAGGGACGAGCCGCAGACATAACCCATGAATAAAGAGGATCATTCTTTCAGAAGGAAAACAGCTACGTTTTTCTAATCTCATATGTCTTGATATGCAGATGTACTGTATATAAAAAGGAATTTACTGATGTAGCCTATATCATGAATGTAGCCCAAAATATCTGACCCTATGAGTTCTTTATATCACATATCTGTTGCCACATTAAGCTATAAACTGATACATGAGAGGTGCATAAATAGACATTTTAGGCATGCATGCATTGCTCTTCATTGCATTCATAATTTAACAGATATGCAGATATGTTTTGTCAGAGTATTTCCACACGGCTGGCTCCCTCGAGCTTCTGAACTGGCCATCTGAGACTGCGGCATCTGCGTGTAGATTTAGTTTCTCCCTTGACGGCTATTACTCTTTAATGTACCAATTATGTTTTCTGGGGCTTAGGATGTAGAATGGATATTTTAAATACTCCGTCATGTTGCTACAAAACTATCTTGAGAGGGGAATCACTGCAATAAACATGCAAAAAAAAGAGATTAAAAAAAAAAAATGTTTAATGCTTATATATGAGATTTTGGTGAACTCACCTATAGCTCTTAAAGAATTTATCTAAAAAATGCAACCTCTGTCCATGTGTTCTGAGCCACGCACAGTATGCGGGCCCAGCCTATACTTACATTACATTGGCGTCTGACCAGATCTTCTTTTTTCAAGCAATAGCTAGTCATCTCTGTACAACATCTTCAATAAACGAAAACTTCCAACAAACTGCACTAAAAATAAGCACAGCAGGTGCCAGGAGAGAAGTTTGCCACTTTATATGGCATAATAAGACAAATTTAGTGTTTCTTTTATTATTATTATTTTCATCCTAGATTGGTTTGCTCTTTTGACAGCTATAACTGGTAGCTTTATGCTTGAGGTTATTTCCTGCACTTTATTAAGTATGCTCACATTGGTTGTGAGTTATATACAAAGGCTATATATAGGAGGCGTGTCTGGCTGGCAGCCGTTCATGCCAGTGTCCCATCCCTGATGACACCGCACATGTGGTAAAACATATTGGGTGGGACGCGTGCTGTAAATACTACTTGTCGAATTCTGACATATAAATGGTGGCACTCTGGGGTGTCATCAAATGAATTCATACAAGTGGTAACTACAAAATCAAGAATCATAGGCAGATTAGGGACAATATTTTAATACCCTATATGCATTTTAACAGTACATAATAAAAGCTAAGTTTTATGGCCTGTTAGAGAGGGATTTCTGTATGGGGTTCTCTTCATTTTGTTTTGTTAATGCTTAATATATTCCTCCTAGGCCATTTTTATTTCAAAAAATATTTTGAAATGTTTGGCTTCTGCAACTTCTATGTATCACTGTACATAGTATTCTGAAGAACTGTTGTTAAAGAGAACATGACAGCTGATGCATGCTGCCCCATCCACTCAGAAATGCAGCAGCCTTCCAGAGAAAGACATACTTTAAAAGCTGCTGGGGACCGAGCCGTGTGGCAGGCCATTTGGACGGGCGGGTCCCTAGCAGCTGCTCCTCGCTGCCCTGGATTGAGAGGTATCTGCCGTGAATTGGTCAGCAAGTATCAGCCGTCAGGTTCTCTTTAAGGCCGGCGTCACACTAAGGGCTCATACTCACTGGCGCCGAAAACGGATGATAATCAGACGAAAAAAAATTGGATTCAAATCTGACCAATGTTATTCAATAGGTGAGTTCTCATTTGCGATTTTTTTCTCATCAGAAATTGGTGTGAGAAAAAAATCGCAGCATGCTGCGATTTGATGCGATTTTGGCATGATAATCGCTAATGCAAGTCAATGGGTGCAAGAAATCATCGCACAGCACTCACACCATGCGAGTGCTGTCCGATTTATATGCACCAGTGTCCTTTGAAAAGCCGGCAATTCATCCCCGGCTACTGTAAAATCACACTGACAGCTCACAAAACACTAGATACATACACATAGAATACATATATATATATATATATATATATATATATACATGTCATTGTGACACATACATATATATATATTTATAGTTCATACACTTCTACATACTGTAATAGCCGCTAATTCAATTGCCGGCTTTTGTGAAATCACAGAAGCCGACATGAAATGATACATTGTTTACACACAGTTAACCATGTCATTTCATGTATTTTGATATATGGTTTTAACTTACAATTACATAAGTATATGTGTGCAAAATTTCAGACATGTAGGGGTTAATTAAAGGTGTAAATTCGTTGAAAAAAAATGCGTGGGCTCCCGCTGTATTTTCTCCACCAGACAGACAAAGCCAGCGAGTGGGGGCAGATAATAATAGCCTAGGGAGGGTACATTTTTTTTGTGCCCCCCCTGGCTACTAACATCTGCTCCCAGACACCCCAGAAAGGGCAAATCTGTAATTAGATTTGCCCTTTCTGGCACTTTGCCCGTCTATTCCCATTGCCCTGTAGCGGTGGCGAATGGGTTAATAAGGGGTTAAAGCCACCTTGCAATTGAAAGGTCACTTTAAGCCAGGTTAATAATTGAGAGCTGTCAATTAGACAACTATCAATTATTAATCCTATTGTATGAAAGAAAAATCAAACACACACACTTTAATAAAAAAGAAGTTTAATGAAATAATCACACAGTTTTTGACCATATTTTATTTTCCTGCTAAAACCATTTCCTGTAATAAAAATAAAATAAAAAAGCAAAATTATTCTTACCAATCCGATGCACAGTCAGGTCCCACGTTGTAATCCATCAGAAAGGGTTAACAGGTTACAGTTAACAGGCAGCTAATGCTGCCTTCTGAGCTGTAACACCCTGAATGAATAAGTTCCTCTACCAGCGAAAGGAGAGGAAGTGATTAATGAGTGGAGCTTAATTGATTTATTGCCACTTTCACTTCAGTGACCTGACCTAAAGTGAAAGTGGGACACAATCAATTAAGCTTCATTCATTAATCACATCCTCTCCTGTCGCCAGGAGAGGAACTTATTCATTCAGGAGCTTTCAGCTGAGCACGCAGGATTACTTGCACTGCTTGGCTCAAAGCTAGTTAACCCTTTGTGAAGGATTACAGCGTGGGACGTGACAGATCGCCAGATAGGTAAGAATAATGTTGTTTTATTATTTTTTCTTTATTTTAGGAGATCAAAGGCTTCGCACGGATTAAGAGTAAAATAAAATATGGTCAAAAAAATGTGTTTTTATTTCATTAAAATTATTTATTCTTAATGTGTGTGTGTTTTTTTATTTACTTCAATAGGATTAATAATTGATAGTTGTCTAATTGACAGCTCTCAATTATTAACCTGGCTTAAAGTGACCTTTCAATTGCAAGGTGGCTTTAACCCCTTATTAACCCATTCGCCACCGCTACAGGGCAATGGGAATAGACGGGCAAAGTGCCAGAAAGGGCAAATCTAATTAGAGATTTGCCCTTTCTGGGTGTCTGGGGGCAGATGTTAGTAGCCAGGGGGGGCACAAAAAAAATGTACCCTCCCTAGGCTATTATTATCTGCCCCCACTCGCTGGCTTTGTCTGTCTGGTGGAGAAAATACAGCGGGAGCCCACGCATTTTTTTTCAACGAATTTACACCTTTAACCCCTTCCCGACCCATGACGCCACGTAGGCGTCATGAAAGTCAGTGCCAATCCGACCCATGACGCCTATGTGGCGTCATGAAAGGATCGCGTCCCTGCGGGCCGGGTGACCGGGGTCACTGAAAGGTCACCCGACCCGCCGGCACAGGACCCTTTGTGCTTCACCACAGGGGGTTGGCTTAACCCCCCCATGGCCACGATCGCTCTGATTGGCTGTTAAAAGTGAAACAGCCAATCAGAGCAATCTGTAATATTTCACCAATATAATTGGTGAAATATTACAATCCAGCCATGGCCGATGCTGCAATAGCATCTGCCATGGCTGGACACCGAGCCCTGACCCCCCCACACGGATTCACGGCGGCGATCGGCCGCCGCCACCGAAAGATGGCAGCGGTCGGTCACCGCCGTCACTAAAAGCTCCCCTCGTCCTGGCATCCGCTGCCCCCACCTTCCGATCCCCCCCCTCACTTCCGACCCCCATACTCACCTCTCCCGGTCCACCGATGTCCCTGGATCCTTCCCGGCGGCTGCCCGGGATTCTTCATGGGCGCCGCCATCTTGGAAAATGGCGGGCGCATGCGCAGTGCGCCCGCCGGCCGGCGCATGCGCAGTGCGCCCTGCATAGTCAAAAAATTTATTTTGATCACTGTGATAAACTGTCACAGTGATCAAAATAAAAAAAAGTAAGTGAACCCCCCCTGTCATAGGTAGGGACAAATAATAAAGATTTTTTTTTTTTTCCTATTAGGCCCTGTGCACACGTTGCGGATTTTGCTGCGGATCCGCAGCTGATTTCGCTGCTGATCCGCAGCGGATTTCGCTGCTGATCCGCAGCGGATTTCGCTGCAGATCCGCAGCGGATTTCGCTGCTGATCCGCAGCTGATTTCGCTGCTGATCCGCTGCTGATTTCGCTGCTGATTCGCTGCTGATTTCGCTGCTGATTTCGCTGCTGATCCGCAGCTGATTTCGCTGCTGATCCGCAGCTGATTTCGCTGCTGATCCGCAGCTGATTTCGCTGCTGATCCGCAGCTGATTTCGCTGCTGATTCGCTGCTGATTTCGCTGCTGATCCGCAGCTGATTTCGCTGCTGATCCGCAGCTGATTTCGCTGCTGATCCGCAGCTGATTTCGCTGCTGATCCGCTGCTGATTTCGCTGCTGATTCGCTGCTGATTTCGCTGCTGATCCGCAGCTGATTTCGCTGCTGATCCGCAGCTGATTTCGCTGCTGATCCGCAGCGGATTTCGCTGCTGATCTGCAGCTGATTTAGCTGCTGATCCGCAGCTGATTTCGCTGCGGATCCGCAGCGGATCTGGCGCTGCGGATTCACAGCAGATCCAGAAACCATGTACAGTACAATGCAAATAAATGGTAAAAAAAAACGCTGTGCACATGCTGCAGATTTTTCAGCGCAGATTTGCTGCGGTTTTAAATCCGCAGCATGTCAATTCTTTGTGCGGATTCCGCAGCGATTTTACACCTATTCCATTATAGGCGTAAAACCGCGAGAAAAACCGCAGCAAATCCGCGCTAAATACGCAGGTAAAAGGCAGGTCGTTTTACCTGCGGATTTTAGAAAAATCCGCAAGTGAATCCGCAACGTGTGCACGGGGCCTTAGGGTCAGGCTGGGTTCATATTGCATTATGGCAGTCCGTTAGATGGACTGCGTTTCACCGCAGTATAACGCGGTGTAACGCAGTCCGTTAACGCTGCCATTCACCCCATTTGTGTGCGCATCGCAACGCATGCCATGAAGCGGCATGCGTTCGCGACGTGTCGTCATTCAGTGACGGAGCCTTGGACGCAGGCTGCAGCGTCTGGGCTCCATCACCGCTAGCACAGATGAATCATCTGATGATTCATCTGTGCTAGCGGGTATAGCATAACGCGATCGCGTTATGCTATACCGTTACCAGCCCGTCAACGCTACGTGTTGAACGGCTGGTAAAACGCAATATGAACCCAGCCTTAGGGTTAGAACTAGGGTTAGGGTTAGAACTAGGGTAATAGTTGGAATTAGGGTTAGGGTTGGAATTAGGGTTAGGGTTGGAATTAGGGTTAGGGTTGGGATTAGGGTTAGGGTTGGGATAAGCGTTAGGGGTGTTTTGGGGTTAGGGTTGGGATTAGGGTTAGGCTTGTGGTTAGGTTTATGGTTAGAGTTGGGATTAGGGTTAGGGGTGTGTTGGGGTTAGGGTTATGGTTAGGGTTTGTATTAGGGTTAGGGTGTGTAGGGGTTAGGGTTGGGGTTAGGGGTGTGTTGGGGTTAGGGTTGGAGTTAGAATTGAGGGTTTCCACTATTTAGGTACATCAGGGGGTCTCCATACGCGACATGGTGCCAACATTGATTCCTGCAAATTTTGCGTTCAAAAAGTCAAACAGTGCTCCCTTTATTCCAAGCCCGACGTGTGCCCAAACAGTGGTTTACCCCCACATATGGGGTATCAGCGTACTCGGGAAAAATTGCACAACAACTTTGGGGGTCTAATTTCTCCTGTTACTGTTGGGAAAAAAAAATTGGGGACTAAAAATGTTATTTTTGTGGAAAAAAATGATTTTTTATTTTCACGGCTCTGCGTTATAAACTTCTGTGAAGAACTTGGGGTTCAAAGTGCTCACCACACATCTAGATAAGTTCCTTGTGGGGTCTAGTTTCCAAAATGGGGTCACTTGTGGGGAGTTTATACTGTTTAGGCACATCAGGGACTCTGCAAACGTAACATGACGCCCACAGACCATTCCATCAAGTCGGCATTTCAAAACGTCACTACTTCCCTTCCGAGCCCCGAAGTGTGCCCATACAGTAGTTTTCTCCCACATATGGGATATCAGCGTACTCAGGACAAATTGGACAACAACTTTTGAGGTCTAATTTCTCCTGTTACCCTTGGGAAAATAAAAAAATTGGGGACTAAAAGATCATGTTTGTGGAAAAAATATGATTTTTTTATTTTCATGGCCCAGCGTTATAAACTTCTGTGTAGCCCTTGGGGTTGAAAGTGCTCACTACACATCTAGATAAGCTCCTTGGGGGTCTAGTTTCCAAAATGGGGTCACTTGTGGGGGGTTTCTACTGTTTAGGCACATCAGGGGCTCTGCAAACGCAACATGACGCCCACAGAACATTCCATCAAGTCTGCATTCCAAAATGGCGCTCCTTCCCTTCTGTGCTCTCCCATGCGCCAAAACAGTGGTTCCCCCCCACATATGGGGTACCAGTGTACTCAGGACAAACTGTACAACAACTTTTGTTCTCCAATTTCTCCTGTTACCCTTGTGAAAATAAAAAATTGCGGGTTAAAAAATCAGTTTTTGAGGAAAAAAATGATTTTTTATTTTCACGGCTCTGCATTACAAACTTCTGTGAAGCACGTGGGGGTTCAAGGTGCTCACCACACATCTAGTTAAGTTCCTTGAGGGGTCTAGTTTACAAAATGTGGTCACTTGTGGGGGGTTTCTACTGTTTAGGCACATCAGGGGCTCTGCCCGCCCGCAGACCATTCCATCAAGTCGACATTTCAAAGCGTCACTACATCCCTTCCAAGCCCTGACATGTGCCCAAACAGTGGTTCTCCCCCACATGTGAGGTACTAGCGTACTTAGGACAAATTAGACAACAACTATTGGGGTCCAATTTCTCCTGTAACCATTGTGAAAATAAAAAATATGGGGCTAAATAATCATTTTTTGAGAAAAAAAAAAGATTTTTTATTTCACGGCTCTGCGTTATAAACTTTTGTGAAGCACCTGGGGGTTCAAAGTGCTCACTGTGCATCTGCATAAGTTTCTTAGGGGGTCTAGTTTCCAAAATGGGGTCATTTGTGGGGGAGCTCCAAAGTTTAGGCATACAGGGGCTCTCCAAACATGACATGGTGTCCGCTAACGACTGGAGCTAATTTTCCATTCAAAAAGTCAAATGGCACTCCTTCCCTTCTGAGCCCTGCCGTGCGCCCAAACAGTGGTTTATGACCACATATGAGGTATCTGTGTACTCAGGAGAAATTGCCCAACAAATTTTAGGATCCAATTTATACTGTTGCCCATGTGAAAATAAAAAAACTGAGGCTAAAAGAACATTTTTGTGAAAAAAAAAGTACTTTATTTTTTTTTACGGATCAATTTGTGAAGCACTTGGGGGTTCAAAGTGCTCACTCTGCATCTAGATAAGTTCCTTGGGGGGTCTAGTTTCCAAAATGGGGTCACTTGTGGGGGAGCTCCAATGTTTAGGCACACAGGGACTCTCCAAATGCGACATGGCATCCGCTAAATATTCCAGCATATTTTCCATTCAAAAAGTCAAATGGCGCTCCTTCCCTTCTGAGCCCTGCCGTGCGCCCAAACAGTGGTTTATGACCACATATGAGGTATCGGTGTACTCAGGAGAAATTGCCCAACAAATTTTAGGATCCATTTTATACTGTTGCCCATGTGAAAATGAAAAAACTGAGGCTAAAAGAAAATTTTTGTGAAAAAAAAAGTACTTCTTTTTTTTACGGATCAATTTGTGAAGCACCTGGGGGTTCAAAGTGCTCACTCTGCATCTAGATAAGTTCCTTGGGGGTCTAGTTTCCAAAATGGGGTCACTTGTGGGGGAGCTCCAATGTTTAGGCACACAGGGACTCTCCAAATGCGACATGGTAACCGCTAAATATTCCAGCATATTTTCTATTCAAAAAGTCAAATGGCGCTCCTTCCCTTCTGAGCCCTGCCGTGCGCCCAAACAGTGGTTTATGACCACATATGAGGTATCTGTGTACTCAGGAGAAATTGCCCAACAAATTTTAGGATCCATTTTATCCTGTTGCCCATGCAAAAATGAAAAAATTGATGCTAAAAGAAAAATTTTGTTGGAAAAATTAAAATGTCCATTTTTTCCTTCCATGTTGCTTTAGTTCCTGTGAAGCACCTGAAGGGTTAATAATCTTCTTGAATGTAGTTTTGAGTAGCTTGAGGGGTGCAGTTTTTATAATGGTGTCACTTTTGGGTATTTTCTGCCATATAGACCCCTCAAAGTGACTTCAAATGTGAGGTGGTCCCTAAAAAAAATGGTTTTGTAAATTTTGCTGTAAAAATGAGAAATCGCTGGTCAACTTTTAACCCTTATAACTTCCTAACAAAAAAAAATGTTGTTCCCAAATTGTGCTGATGTAAAGTAGACATGTGGGAAATGTTATTTATTAACTATTTTGTGTCACATAACTCTCTGGTTTAACAGAATAAAAATTCAAAATTTGAAAATTGCAAAATTTTCAAAATTTTGGCCAAAGTTCCATTTTTTTCACAAATAAACGCAAAAATTATCGACCTAAATTTACCACTAACATGAAGCCCAATATGTCACGAAAAAAACAATCTCAGAATCGCTAGGATCCGTTGAAGCGTTCCTGAGTTATTACCTCATAAAGGGACACTGGTCAGAATTGCAAAAAATGGCCAGGTCATTTAGGTCAAAATAGGCTGGGTCATGAAGGGGTTAATTAACCCCTACATATCTGAAATTTTGCACACATACACTTTTGTAATTGTAAGTTAAAACCATATATCAAAATACATGAAATGACATGGTTAACTGTGTGGAAACAATGTATCATTTCATGTCGGCTTCTGTGATTTCACAAAAGCCGGCAATTAAATTAGCGGCTATTACAGTATGTAGAAGTGTATGAATTATAAATATATGTATATATATATATATATATGTCACAATGACATATATATATATATATATATATATATATATATGTATTCTATGTGTGTATATGTATTGTTTCTATTCTTTATTAAAGCTGTCAGTGTGATTTTACAGTATAGCCAGGGATGAATTAGCGGCTATTATACTATGTAGAAGTGTATGACCTATATATATTATATATATATATATATATATATATATAATTATTGCTTTTTGTGTACATTTTTTTGACAATGTGATTTTTACATGACTTTTTACATAGAGATAACTGCTCTATGTAAAACTTCATGTTAAAATCGCATTGCATACAGATGGAAAACTGATGGAAAACTGATGGAAAACGCATGGTGCGATTTAAAATCGCATCAAAATCGCATGCCTTTTTACAACAAATGTACCGTTTTTTTCCTGCAGAAAACGGACCGATTTTTTTCCAGCCAGTGAGTATGAGCCCTAAGGAGGAATACGGACGAGTGAGAGGCGTGAAAACCACGCATTACAAACGGACCCATATTTCTCTATGGGGCAGCTCTGATCATGCGTATTTTTCTCGACCGGAATCTTATGGTGTGAGACACCCGCAGAATGCTGCGATTGTACGCGTATTACGCCCATGGTACGCCAATGAAAGTCTATGGGTACGAGAAAACAACGGATTACACACGGACCAGACGTGTGACTTGCAAGAAATAACCAAGATGATTTCAATGAGTTTCAGGCCTAAAAACTGTTAAATGTCCATTTTGCAAGGCGGCGAGAAAAATACGCTGTACGGATGCCATACGGATTGCATACGGATGCTTACATGCGCAAAATATGCAGCCGCACCCTGACAACGGATGAAATACGGATTGTTGTGCTGGCAACATTTTGGCGTATTACGCTCGTACAATACGGTCTGTATTTTTGAGTGTGACGCCGGCCTAACTCATTTTTCTGTCTCCTATTTACTGTAACACAAAGAAGCTGCAGAAGCCAGACTGTCCATTAATTTTTAAATGCTTTTTTTTGGCCAAAGTAAAAGAAAATAAAGTAAAATGCAAGTAAATACTGCCAGTGCGCAGATTTTAATGATATTGGACAGTGACTTTAACTGTGTTTCATGGTTACAATAAAAATAGCTTATCAAACAGAAGAGCTGCATGCATGGCAGTACACATTTCTAGCCAGGACATTTAGGAGTCACTGTATGTGGCTACAGATTGCTGAATCATGAAAGTACTGTATGTGATGTACACACTGTGACAATTCCTTGTGTGAGTGGGCTGTCAGCTGACTGCATGTGATTGCATGTATGTAAACTGGATGAAAGTAGTCGGCATGAGACCACAATTATGCAAATTACATACACATGCTGTGACTACCCACTCACATGGGGAACATGGGGATCGTACAAGCGTACAGACTTTCACTGCAGACTTTTCTTCTTAGGCCGGGGTCACACACACCGTCTAAAAAATCGGACCGTTTTAGTCGGTC
Organism: Oophaga sylvatica; assembly: GCA_033576555.1. Classification (NCBI taxonomy): domain Eukaryota; kingdom Metazoa; phylum Chordata; class Amphibia; order Anura; family Dendrobatidae; genus Oophaga; species Oophaga sylvatica. The sequence continues at coordinate 290,270,370 of JARQOD010000002.1, forward strand.
GATTATTGCACAAAACTTTCATGAACATTCATCCGTCTGTCATCCGATTATCCGGGGATGTGATTTAGTCGCATCTGAGCGTTCGTTACACATCCGATTGACATCCGACTTGCAAGATTTTGTCGGTGGCTAGCAAAACCGACATATAATGGATCCAAATGAATAGTTTTAAAATCACAAAAGAAAGAATAGATATATACACATAGAATACATATATATATGTCATTGAGACATATATATATATATACATATATTTATAGTTCATGCACTTCTACATAGTGTAATAGCTGCTAATTCAGTTGCCGGCTTTTGTGAAATTACAGACCTGACATGAAATGACACATGGTTTACATACAGTTAACCATGTCATTTCATGCAGTTTGATACATGGTTTTCACTAACAAGTACATGAGTGTATGTGTGCAAAATTTCAGACATGTAGGGGTTAATTAAAGGTGTAAATTCGTTGAAAAAAAATGCGTGGGCTCCCGCGCTATTTTCTCAACCAGACAGACAAAGCCAGCGAGTGGGGGCAGAAAATAATAGCCTATGGAGGGTGCATTTATTTTGTGCCCCCCCTGGCTACTAACAACTGCCCCAGCCACCCCAGAAAAGGCGAATCTATAATTAGATGCGCCCTTTCTGGCACTTTGCCCATCTATTCCCATTGCCCTGTAGCGGTATTGAATGGGTTGAATTGCCGGCTTTTCTAAAGGACACCGGTGCGATTTCATCACACGTGCGGTCCGTTTGTAATCAGAATTTTCATCGCACCCATAGACTTGCATTGGCGATTTTCGACCCACAATCGCTGACAATCGCAGCATGCTGCGATTGCACTCGCACGTATAAAACGGACCACAAAAAATCTGATGGTGGGAGCTGCTCCATAGATTAACATTGGTCCGACTGCAATGCGATATTTCATCGCATTGCAGTTGTCCGATTTTGTCGCCAGTGTGATCCCGGCCTTAGACCAGAGAGCCCCTTTCATTCTTGTCTTTAGTAGCCATGTGGTCATTTGCAATGTTCTAAGAAATGTGATGCTGTAAGGCTAGTTTCACATTTGCGTATCGATGCGCAGCCTTTGATCCGCATACGTCATTTATACATATCTTTAACATGGTGTATGCAGGGATATGTGTTTGCATGCGTCGTTTTGCAGTGTGCGGCGAACGCAACATGTTGAATTTTTTGAAGCGTCAAAAATCCGTCAAATATGTGCAGTTATACGATACGATACACTTTATTGATCCCGAGGGAAATTATGGTATCACAACAGCATTACAACAAAACATTACAAACAGCATTACATAGAGTAATTACTAGACACATATCTTGCACATGACTAACCACAATATGTAACAAACAAAGGTACACAAATCTCTAATCATTTCCATTAGTGCGCCAGTCCTAGGTCGTAGCCATCTTTCACCCTTAGTGAATTGTTATAGATCCCCATAGCGGTAGGCACAAACGATTTCCTGAATTTTTCCTTCTTGCACCTTGGAAGGATTAGACGGCTGCTGAATGTGCTCTTCTGCTTCAAGAACAGCTTGTATAGAGGGTGTGTATTATTGTTCATTATAACCCTGCACTTCTTTTGAATTCTATCCTCCGCTACCTCCTCAAAAGAGTCAAGATGGAGGCCAACAGCTGCACTTGTCTTCAAATGCGGATGAGCGCATCAAAAAACGCATTACTGTCTATGGGAACGCATTGATATGCAAGGACATGCACATGGATGCGTTCAATGCGCATGCGGACTTCAGACTGCGCATGTCCACGAATTGATTACAGCACCTGGAAATATCGAACGCATGCGCATAAAACAACGCAAACGCATGCAAAAACACATACACATGCAGCTTTTTTTAACATCATGTATAAGATGATGCGGATAAAAAACGCTGTGTAAAAATGCGTTTGCGCATGCAGATGATACGCTACGCACATATACGCAAATGTGAAATTAGCTTAACAGCTGTGCAATGACTGGTTACAAAATAGCTTATTTGTAAAATTCTCCCAATGAAGGATGAAAGGTGGATTTTGATATGACAACAAGACTGAATATTGCCGACCAAAAACGAGCATTTCCAAACACATGTATCTTGCTGAAGGCAAGACTGAGAGAATTTACAGTTTTGTTCTTATTATGCATGTTTACAATGCATTACAATATGGCCAGGACTCTTCCAACTGTGAATTAGGACTTCTCTAAAATGACAATGATTTGATTAAGTCTTCATTTATGTGATGTCAGGATACATAAGCCTGTCAGCCCTGCACTCAATGGACAGCATTTGTAAATAGCAGCAGGCAGAAAAAAATTATTACAAGCTATTTTAATCTCAGTATGTACAGTGGTATGTAAAAGTTTGTGCACCCCTTGTCAAAATTACTTTTATTGTGAACAGTTAAGCAAGTTGAAGATGAAATTATATCCGAAGGCCTAAAGTTAGAAATGACACATTTACTCTGTTTCTAGACAAAAAAAAAATATTGTCATTTTAAAAATTACAAAAAGGAAAATGGGCCGATGTAAAAGTTTGGGCACCCTGCATGGTTATTAGCTAGTAGCACCCCTTTTTGAAAGTATCACAGCTTGCAAATGCTTTTTATAGCCAGACAAGAGTCTTTCTATTCTTGTTTGAGACATTTTCATCCATTCTTCTTTGGAAAATTGTTCCAGTTCTGTGAGATTCCTTCGTTGTCTTGCAGGCACTGCTATTTTGATGTCTAGCCACAGGTTTTCAATGAATGTTGAGATCAGGGGACTGTGAGGGCCATTGTAAAATTTTCTGTCATGATTCCTCCACTCAGAGTGTCTGGGATACAGTGATGGACAGATCTGTCATCCTATCCTGTGCTGGGGCATGCTGAGCTGTCAGTGCTTTGATTGACAGCTCAGTAGACCTATCTGAGATTGGGAGTTGCAGAGATTTCTGCAGGTGCTCCCTGTTCTTAGTAATTGCTCTGCTATTTAGGTGAGCTGTCTGGCCCAGATCACTGCCAATCAAAAGCTTGTTCTAAGCTTGTGCTCTCTGGTGGGTGGTTTCCTGATTTCTGTGCTGTGAGTTCTAATCTACTGCTTCCTGACCTTTGGACTGTGTTCTGACTACCCATTTGTTATTGTCCCTTTGCTTATCCCTATTTTTCTGGTATTCTGACCCTGTGACCTGACTTACAGTACAGACCAAAAGATTGAACACACCTTCTCATTCAAAGAGGTTTCTGTATTTTCATGACTATGAAAATTGTACATTCACACTGAAGGCATCAAAACTATGAATTAACACATGTGGAATTATATACTTAACAAAAAAGTGTGAAACAGCTGAAAATATGTCTTATATTCTAGCTTCTTCAAAGTAGCCACCTTTTGCTTTGATTACTGCTTTGCACACTCTTGGCATTCTCTTGATGAGCTTCAAGAGGTAGTCACTGGAAATGGTTTTCACTTCACAGGTGTGCCCTGTCAGGTTTAATAAGTGTGATTTCTTGCCTTATAAATGGAGTTGGGACCATCAGTTGTGTTGTGCAGAAGTCTGGTGGATACACAGCTGATAGTCCTACTGAATAGACTGTTAGAATGTGTATTATGGCAAGAAAAAGCAGCTAAGTAAAGAAAAACGAGTGGCCATCATTACTTTAAGAAATGAAGGTCAGTCAGTCCGAAAAATTGGGAAAACTTTGAAAGTGTCCCCAAGTGCAGTTGCAAAAACCATCAAGCGCTACAAAGAAACTGGCTCACATGAGGACCGCCCCAGGAAAGGAAGACCAAGAGTCACCTCTGCTTCTGAGGATAAGTTTATCCGAGTCACCAGCCTCAGAAATCACAGGTTAACAGCAGCTCAGATTAGAGACCAGGTCAATGCCACACAGAGTTCTAGCAGCAGACACATCTCTACAACAACTGTTAAGAGGAGACTTTGTGCAGCAGGCCTTCATGGTAAAATAGCTGCTAGAAAACCACTGCTAAGGACAGGCAACAAGCAGAAGAGACTTGTTTGGGCTAAAGAACACTAGGAATGGGCATTAGACTAGTGGAAATTTGTACTTTGGTCTGATGAGTCAAAATTTTAGATCTTTGGTTCCAAGCACCGTGTCATTGTGCGACGCAGAAAAGGTGAACGGATGGACTCTACATGCCAAGTTCCCACCGTGAAGCATGGAGGAGGAGGTGTGATGGTGTGGGGGTGCTTTGCTGGTGACACTGTTGGGGATTTATTCAAAATTGAAGTCATACTGAACCAGCATGGCTATCACAGCATCTTGATAGAACAAGCGCCGTTTCCGTAAAGTACTTTTTTTTTGTATATATTAAGTTATTTTATTTTTTTTTCAACAGAAAGTGTCCTATATAGGTCCAAGGATAATCATCGCTCGGGGAAGTTGATCACCGGCACCCACTGATCCAAGTAACGACTCTCTTTGCAAAAACTCATCACTTGATTGATGGCAGGATCTTTCAGCTGGGAAGCATGTGGATTGTTGATCAGGATACAATGCAGATCGGCAGGTTCCCCGGCCTTGTCACAGCCGCCCAGGATCTCGGCCAGCCGGCTCATGTTGCTCACTCTCAGGATATTGATGTCATTCTCGCAGCAGAACGCCTGGATCAGAGTGAAGTGGATCTGTAACACCACATCCTTATCCTCAGCCTTATCCGTGGCGAGAAGACAAAGCACCACATTGAGCAGCTTGGCCGCCTCATACACCCCGATGGTGAGGGTCCTCTGCACCTTGGCTTTGCGCCTCACCTCCTCCAGCACAGAGCCCACACTGTCCATCTTTCCCATGCTTTGCTCTCCGGCAGTGAACTCCAGTGTCATCGTGTCCGCGGTAATCTCCGTGGTCTCTCGTCCATCTTCTCTGTACCTTTATTCAAAATTGAAGGCATACTGAACCAGCTTGGCTACAACAGCATCTTGCAGCGGCATGCTATTCCATCCGGTTTGCGTTTAGTTGGACCATCATTTTTTTCAACTGGACAATGACCCCAAACACACCTCCAGGCTGTGTAAGGGCTATTTGACCAAGAGGGAGAGTGATGGGGTGCTACGCCAGATGACCTGGCCTCCACAGTCACCAGACCTGAACCCAATCAAGATGGTTTGGGGTGAGCTGGACCGCAAAGTGAAGGCAAAAGGGCCAACAAGTGCTAAGCATCTCTGGGAACTCCTTCAAGACTGTTGGAAGACCATTTCCGGTGACTACCTCTTGAAGCTCATCAAGAGAATGTCAAGAGTGTGCAAAGCAGTAATCAAAGCAAAAGGTGGCTACTTTGAAGAACCTAGAATATAAGACATTTTCAGTTGTTTCACACTTTTTTGTTAAGTATATAATTCCACATGTGTTAATTCATAGTTTTGATGCCTTCAGTGTGAATGTACAATTTTCATAGTCATGAAAATACAGAAACATCTTTGAATGAGGTGTGTCCAAACTTTTGGTCTGTACTGTACATTTTCGTCTTTTCCCTTAGTTAACTACGTGCTCTCTTGGTACTGACCCTGGAACGTCTGACTTCTTTGCCTCACGGTCTGTCCGTGAGGTATGACTAACATCAGACCTTCAGCTTGCGCCTTTTGATCTAGTCTATTCTGAATTTTAACTTATGTTTAGGATCATTTGTAATGCCAGAAGGGCTTGTCTGGTTGTGGGCTGCCTTGTCTGCTAAGTTGTTAACTGAACCGCTGTTCTCAAGACACCCATACTGTTAACAGTTGTGATGGAGCACAAAGTCGCTGACTCCGTCACTTATCCCAGCCGGCCACAGGTATCATTAGAAATATTGGTCTTGTAGCAAATCTTGCTTTCCTCCATCCAGGGTAATATTAGTAATATATTAACATCTGGTGCTTGGAGACGGGGACAGCATGGGCCTGTGTGATTGCAAATACCAGGGCTGAATTTCAGTCACAGTCTGTACCTGATCATTATCCATTTGTAGGAGCCATCCTCTTTTCAACTTCAGCTTTTTTACAGATGGTTATATGTTTGTTCTGTTTTAACCTCATCGGTCCACAGGACTTGTTTCCAAAGTGCATTAGGCTTATTTAGATATTCTTTTGCATACTTCTGACACTGAATTTTATGGTGAGGACCCAGGAGAAGTTTTCTTCTGATGACTCTTCCATGAAGACCATGTTTATGCAGGTTTTGTTAATATTTCTTGAACCCCATAATGTGTTGAGAAATACTAGGAGCCTCTCATAATGTACAGTATCTATCTAGCTGCAGGACCCCATGCATCATTTGCCATTTTGTATCTTTCCCCTTTCATCTCCCCTTGGTTATGGTAATGAACCACCTGTTTATATAGTTGTGCTGGTAATGTATTTGAGAGCATCTCTCTTTTCAGTGTCTCCCTCTGAGATTTGCCTATGGGGCTGTTTGGGTAATGAGACCTGAAATCTGTCTGGGCATTACAGTCTATATATTAACTGCGAAACACAGATATCTGAATTCAACCTTAATCCTCATATGCAAAATTATTTCATTATTTCTTTTCACATCAGTCACCCTTTTTTAAACAATCTCATAATTTAAGGGTATTATTAAATTTTGTAAAGATTATTTCATTTACAACCTCAAAAAAGGTTTGTGATTGTGCATTATTTTTTAGATTCTTTGTGTATTATCTTCTCCTTTTATTACTATACCATGGTAGTTTTTATCGTATCTTTAGTTAGCTTATTGCGTTCTAACTCGATTGCACACTCCGTCTGCTTATTGTCACTGACATCTGTAGTTTACAACATAGTAAAACTGAAAGTGACTTGCGCACAAAACCAGATGTGACTCTATCAGTTTATGAGACATGCAGTGCTCTGTTATAGCAGCTCGCTGCCAAATCTGTTACTTTCAACACACATTTAGTAGACCTGCATATAACAGTCCCCAGTACAGTTTATAGGAGAACCATTATAAAACATCTCACTTTATGGTTTCCTCTATGTGCCTGCTGAGTGACTTTTATAACTGATTCTACCAATGCATCAAACAGATCCATTTCCTGTCTGGCCCAACTCATAAACCAAAGAAAAATGCAGAAAGAGTGTGACCTCTAGAATGTCACAACTAAAGTGTAACAGTAACAATCGTCTCCAAGCCCAGATCACTGAGTTAAATCTATCAGAAATGACAGGACGCATGCTGAAACATAAAATGTCAGTTCCGTCCCAGATTCATGTTGTGACAAATGCTGATAATTCCAAATAAATCAATGCAAGTTTAAAGATGGCAATGCCTGATTTATCTAAGTGACATCATTCAGTCTGCATGTATTGTTGATTATTTGCAATGTACGGTATCTTAAAGGAGTTTTCTCACCTTCTTAAATGCTTAAATGGGTAAATTGCCAAGTTTTTGTAAAAACAAATAACATGGCAATTTATTTCTTATTAAAATTTCTTTTCCATTTTTGAGAATTGTTTTTTTTTTTTTTAGTTTATGGTATATTGCCTAGGTGGCTGGTTTCCTAGGGAAGGAGTACAGCGCTTACAAGCTCTTTCCAGTAGAGCTTGTAAGTGCTGCTGTTAGATCTGGCTAGCTTCAGTGTAAATGCACTCCTCTCAGGTAAAGCTGCCTCTGTTGCAGCATCAAAATGTTCACTGTTCGGGCCAGCATTTCAGTCCATTGTTTATGGGGAACATTCACCATAATCGATTGGAAAAAACCTCCTCGTGTGTATTTCCATTTGAACTCATTGGTAAAGCAAGAAAGTTGCTAGACTGGGGGAGATGAGGAATCAGTGGGGAATATTAGCATTGTGCCGAACCTCTGGTCCATGTTTAGGGCTGAAATAGGGCAATATGATATAAGTAACTGCCAGGATTAGTGTTGAGCATTCCGATACTGCAAATATCGGGTATCGGCCGATATTAGCTGTATCGGAATTCCGATTCCGAGTTCCGATATTTTCGTCTTATCGGATACCGGAATCGGGATGTCACTGTCACTGTCAGTGTCCGTCTGTCGGGTCTGTCAGGAGTCAGCGGCACTTACCTGGCAGAAGATCTCCGGCGGTCACGTCCTGGACTGCTTCATGGCCGCCATCCTCTTCTCCCCGGCGGTCACATGCAGTTTCTCGCGATAACTGCAGTGACTGCTGGGTAATCCCGGCCGTAAAGCAGTCAGTCCGATGACGTCACCGCCGGGGAAGCAGGTAATCAGCTGTGCTGCGTTGCAATGACAGGCTCTGCCTGTCATTGCGATGTAGCAGAGTTGGATCGTCGTGGGACAATCGTTACTATGGACTGCGTCGGACAGGTGGTATACTGTTGGTTTGTTTTTTTTCTTTTTTTACAGGAGATCGATGGCGTCGCAGGAATGAGAGTATAATAAAAGAAATGAAAACTGTGTTGTCTCTTTTATTTCATTAAAATACTTTTTTCTTGCTTTGTCTTTTTTTTACACATTTAATAACTTTGGGATTAATAATGGATCGGTGTCTTATTGACACCTCTCCATTATTAACCGGGCTTATTGTCACCGTGCAATCAACGGTGACAATAACCCCTTATTACCCCGCTTGCCACCGCTACAGGGCAAGTGGGAAGAGCCGGGTAAAGTGCCACAATTGGCACATCTTTTGATGCGCCAAATGTGGGGCTGCTGTAGCCTGGTATTATCAGGCTGTTGAGGGCCAAAATCCATGGGCCTTGACAGTCTTTTAATACCAGGCCGCAGCAGTCTGCATTTTACTTGGCTGGTTAACAAAAATAGGGGGGATCCCCACGCCGTTTTTTTTTTCGAGGGGATCCCCTATTTTTGTTAACCAGCCAAGCTAAGCAGACTGCTGTGGCCTGGTATTATCAGGCTTGCAAGGTCCATGGATATTGGATCCTTACCAGCCTGAAAAACCAGGCCTCAGCGGTCTGCTTCATCTGGCTGGTTAACAAAAATAGGGGGGACCCCACGCTAATTTTTTTCGAGGGGATCCCCTATTTTTGTTAATCAGCCAAGATATGCAGACTGCTGTGGCCTGGTATTATCAGGCTGGCAAGGTCCATGGATCTTGGCTCCTTAACAGCCTGAAAATCCAGGCCTCAGCGGTCTGCTTCATCTGGCTGGTTAACAAAAATAGGGGGACCCCACGCCAATTTTTTTCGAGGGGATCCCCTATTTTTGTTAATCAGCCAAGATATGCAGACTGCTGTGGCCTGGTATTATCAGGCTGGCAAGGTCCATGGATCTTGGCTCCTTAACAGCCTGAAAATCCAGGCCTCAGCGGTCTGCTTCATCTGGCTGGTTAACAAAAATAGGGGGGACCCCACGCCATTTTTTTCGAGGGACCCCTATTTTTGTTAATCAGCCGATATGCAGACTGCTGTGGCCTGGTATTAGTCAGTGGCAAAGTCAATGATCTTAGCTCCTTAACAGCCTGAAAACACACGCCTCAGCGTCTGCTTCATCTGGCTGGTTAACAAAAATGTGGGGGACCCCACGCCATATTTTTTTCGAAGGAACCCCTTTTTCGTAATCAGTTCCGCTGAAAGTCACTGATTGTGTCCCTGGCTGACCTGAAGTGAAAGTGGAAAGCAATCAATTAAGCTTTCCACTTAAGGGCCCGTCTCACATAGCGATATCGCTACCGAGATCGCTGCTGAGTCACTAGTTTTGTGACGCAGCAGCGAGCTCACCAGCGATATCGCTGTGTGTGACATTCAGCGACGATCAGCCCCCCTGCCGGGTATCGCTGATCGTCGCTGAAATGTCAGGACCTTTGATCGCTGGTTTCCCGCCTGTCACACGCAGCGATGCGTGCCTGTCAGAGGGAAACCAGCGATCAAAAAAAGGTCCTGACATTTCTGCGACGATCAGCGATACCCGGCAGGGGGGCTGATCGTCGCTGAATGTCATACACAGCGATATCGCTGGTGAGCTCGCTGCTGCGTCACAAAACTAGTGACTCAGCAGCGATCTCGGTAGCGATATCGCTATGTGAGACGGGCCCTTAAGCGATGTTACCCGCAGTGTCGCTGTCCCAGATCGCTGCCTGAGCTGCCTGTTTGGCAGCTCAGCAGCGATCATGTAGCGATACACCAGCGATCCTGACAAGTGCATATCGTTGTCGGGATCGCTGGTGTATCGTTATGTGACACCCAGCCTTTACTCTCCTGTCAGGCAGGAGAGGAACTCATTCATTTGGGGTTTACTGTGAGGCTGCAGCATTAGCTGCGGTCCCTGCAGTAAACATTAACCCTTTCTGAAGGATTACACCGTGGGACCTGACTGTGCATGGGATAGGTAAGAATAATTTTGCTTTTTTATTTTATTTTTATTACAGGAAATGGTTTTTGCAGTAAAATAAAAGATGGTCAAAAACATGTGTCTTTATTTCATTAAAATGATTTTTAATTAAAGTGTGTGTGTTTTATTTTTATTTCATGCAATAGGATTAATAATTGATAGTTGTCTAATTGACAGCTCTCAATTATTAACCTGGCTTAAGGTCACCTTTCAATAGCAAGGTGGCTTTAACCCCATATTAACCCATTCGCCACCGCTACAGGGCAATGGGAATAGACGGGCAAAGTGCCAGAAAGGGTGAATCTAATTATAGATTTGTCTTTCCTGGGGTGTCTGGGGGCAGATGTTAGTAGCCGGGGGGGGGCAAAAATAATGGTCCCTCTCTGGGCTATTATTATCTGCCCCACTCACTGGCTTTGTCTGTCTGGTTGCGAAAATAGGGCGGGAGCCCACGCATTTTTTTTCAGCAATTTTACACCTCATATATATATATACATGTCATTGAATTTGTGACACATATATATATATATTTATATTTGTAGTTCATACACTTCTACATAGTATAATAGCCGCTAATTCAATTGCCGGCTTTTGTGAAAATGCAGAACCCGACATGAAATGACACTTGGTGTACATAGGGTTAACCATGTCTTTTCATGTCCTTTGCTATCTAATTTGCACAAACAATTAAATCAGACTATGTGTGCAAAATTTCACACCTCTAGGGGTTAATTAAAGGTGTAAATTCGTAGCAAAAAAGTCCGTTTTTTTTACAACGAATTTACACCTTTAATTAACCCCTAGAGGTGTGAAATTTTGCACACATAGTCTGATTTAATTGTTTGTGCAAATTAGATAGCAAAGGACATGAAAAGAAATGTTTAACCCTATGTACACCAAGTGTCATTTCATGTCGGGTGACCCGACATGAAATGACACTTGGTGTACATAGGGTTAACCATGTCTTTTCATGTCCTTTGCTATCTAATTTGCACAAACAATTAAATCAGACTATGTGTGCAAAATTTCACACCTGTAGGGGTTAATTAAAGGTGTAAATTCGTAGCAAAAAAGTCCGTTTTTTTTACAACGAATTTACACCTTTAATTAACCCCTACAGGTGTGAAATTTTGCACACATAGTCTGATTTAATTGTTTGTGCAAATTAGATAGCAAAGGACATGAAAAGAAATGTTTAACCCTATGTACACCAAGTGTCATTTCATGTCGGGTGCTTCTGTCTTTTCACTGAAGCCGGCTTTACCCGGCAATTGAATCAAAGGATATTTTACTATGTAGAAGTGTATAAACTATACATATATGTATATATATATGTCACAATGACATGTATAATATATATATATATGTATTCTATGTGTGTATATTTAGTGTTTACAAGGAAAGAATGGGGTTTTTTTAGTTGCGATATTTTGTTCCCATAGACTTACATGGGACTTCCGGTATCGGTATCGGGTATCGCCGATATTTTAGTGATATCGGCGATACCATTCCGATTCCGATACTTTAGGATATCGGAAAGTATCGCTCAACTCTAGCCAGGATCCAATTTTTCACATAGAGCCTATGGCCACATGAGTTCGCAGTTTGGGCAGCCACAACATTCTCTGTGAGCCTCTGGAACCAGGAGGCTGCTGCTATTCTTATCCATAAAATGCTCCAAGCATCCTGCAGGAGACTGGGCTGTAGGCTCACTCCCTGTTATCCAATGTGGGGGTCATGCGGTGTTTGCAGTGGAGAGCCGACCCTGTCTGCCATCTCTCCTGCTAGCATTGAGGCTGAACACTCCTCTCTAGGAGGTACTGATTTATCCTATTTCTGTATATACACTATGTGAAAGCTGATCAATGTGTGGTAATGTGTTACAGTGTGCATAGACGTGTAACATGCATATGCACCTCCATGTATGCATGCAAAATTGTATTGCTGTCAGGGCCGGCGTCAGCACCCGGCACACCCGGGCAAGTGCCGGGGCCCTGAGCAGGCGGGGGGGCCCACTCGCAGTCTGGCACCCCCGCGCCCGTTAGCGGAGGAGAGCGGTGTCAGCGCCGCCACTGGGCCCCCCCCCGCTTGCTCAGGGCCCCGGTATCAGCTGGCACAATACTTACCTCTCCCGTGCCTCCGCTGCCGCAGCTCCGGGCTCCAGGGGGCACCGGCGCTTCCTCTCACAGCAGCGCCGCTGAATGACGTCATCATTCAGCGGCCGGCTGTGGCAGAGAGCGCGCGGACGCCAGACAGGTAAGACGTGTGTGTGTGTGTCTCTGTGTGTGTCGGTGTGTATGTAGTGCGGTGCTTTGTGTGTGTATGTATGTGTGTATGTGTGTGTGTATGTATGTGAGAGAGTGCTTGTGTGCTGTCTGTGTGTGATGATGGGCAGGCATTGCTGATAATGGGGAGGCATTGATGATGATGATGGGGAGAAGATGATGATAATGGGCAGGCATTGATGATAATGGGCAGGCATTGATGATGGGGAGAAGATGATGATGGGCAGGCATTGCTGATAACGGGGAGGCATTGATGATGATGGAGAGAAGATGATGATAATGGGCAGGCATTGATGATAATGGGCAGGCATTGATGAAGGGGAGAAGATGATGATGGACAGGCATTGATGATGATGGGGAGGAGATGATGATGGGCAGGCATTGCTGATAATGGGGAGGCATTGATGATGATGGGGAGAAGATGATGATAATGGGCAGGCATCGATGATAATGGGCAGGCATTGATGGGGAGAAGATGATGATGGGCAGGCATTGATGATGATGGGGAGGAGATGATGATGGGCAGGCATTGCTGATAATGGGGAGGCATTGATGATGATGGGGAGAAGATGATGATAATGGGCAGGCATTGTTGATAATGGGCAGGCATTGATGATGGGGAGAAGATGATGATGGGCAGGCATTGATGATGATGGGGAGGAGATGATGATGGGCAGGCATTGCTGATAATGGGGAGGCATTGATGATGATGGGGAGAAGATGATGATAATAATGGGCAGGCATTGATGATAATGGGCAGGCATTGATGATGGGGAGAAGATGATGATGGGGAGGAGATGATGATGATGGGCAGGCATTGATGATAATGGGGAGGCCATGATGATGATGGGGAGGCAATGATGATGATAAGGAGGCAATGATGATGATGGGGAGACAATCATGATGATAATGGGGAGTCTTTTCACAGCGCCCTTTCCTGAGCCGTAACAGTGCAGAACGCAGTACAGCGCAGAGGAGAGCTCCATATTTTGTATGGAGCATTATATGGGGACCAGTATCCTGTATGGAGCATTATATGGGGACCAGTATCCTGTATGGAGCATTATATTGGGTCCAGTATTCTGTATGGAGCATTATTTTGGGTCCAGTATTCTGTATGGAGCATTATATGGGGGGTGACATCCTGCATGGGGTATTATATGGGTGATGAGGGGGAGACTGTGGTGCCCATAATATTGTATGGAGGACTGTACTGTCCAGTCTGTTCTGTGCGCTGTGAGGATTTGGCGGTTTTTGAGCTATTGTACAATTTACAATAGATATCACTCATGTAATGGAAGAAGTGAAGCATTTGGCATTGTACTGTACCTATATTTCTCTGCTGTATCTGTGCATCATGAATCGTGGTCTGTGTTAAAGGGGCCCACTGAGGCTCTTTCACCCGGGGCCCATAAAAACCTGGAGCCGGCCCTGATTGCTGTGCATGTGTGCATAAAATTACGGTATATACAGTACAGACCAAAAGTTTGGACACACCTTCTCATTCCAAGATTTTTCTGTATTTTCATGACTATGAAAATGGTACATTCACACTGAAGGCATCAGAACTATGAATTAACACATGTGGAATTATATACTTAACAAAAAAGTGTGAAACAACTGAAAATATGTCTTATATTCTAGGTTCTTCAAAGTAGCCACCTTTTGCTTTGATGACTGCTTTGCACACTCTTGGCATTCTCTTGATGAGCTTCAAGAGGTAGTCACCGGAAATGGTCTTCCAACAGTCTTGAAGGAGTTCCCAGAGATGCTAAGCACTTGTTGGCCCTTTTGCCTTCACTCTGTGGTCCAGCTCACCCCAAACCATCTTGATTGGGTTCAGGTCTGGTGACTGTGGAGGCCAGGTCATCTGGCGTAGCACCCCATCACTCTCCTTCTTGGTCAGATAGCCCTTACACAGCCTGGAGGTGTGTTTGGGGTCATTGTCCTGTTGAAAAAAAATGATGGTCCAACTAAACGCAAACCGGATGGAATAGCATGCCGCTGCAAGATGCTGTGGTAGCCATGCTGGTTCAGTATGCCTTCAATTTTGAATAAATCCCCAACAGTGTCACCAGCAAAGCACCCCCACACCATCACACCTCCTCCTCCATGCTTCATGGTGGGAACCAGGCATGTAGAGTCCATCCGTTCACCTTTTCTGCGTCACACAAAGACATGGTGCTTGGAACCAAAGATCTCAAATTTGGACTCATCAGACCAAAGCACAGATTTCCACTGGTCTAATGTCCATTCCTTGTGGTCTTTAGCCCAAACAAGTCTCTTCTGCTTGTTGCCTGTCCTTAGCAGTGGTTTTCTAGCAGCTATTTTACCCTGAAGGCCTGCTGCACAAAGTCTCCTCTTAACAGTTGTTGTAGAGATGTGTCTGCTGCTAGAACTCTGTGTGGCGTTGACCTGGTCTCTAATCTGAGCTGCTGCAAACCTGCGATTTCTGAGGCTGGTGACTCGGATAAACCTATCCTCAGAAGCAGAGGTGACTCTTAGTCTTCCTTTCCTGGGGCGGTCCTCATGTGAGCCAGTTTCTTTGTAGCGCTTGATGGTTTTTGCAACTGCACTTGGGGACACTTTCAAAGTTTTCCCAATTTTTCGGACTGACTGACCTTCATTTCTTAAAGTAATGATGGCCACTCGTTTTTCTTTACTTAGCTGTTTTTTTCTTGCCATAATACACATTCTAACAGTCTATTCAGTAGGACTATTAGCTGTGTATCCACCAGACTTCTGCACAACACAACTGATGGTCCCAACCCCATTTATAAGGCCAGAAATCCCACTTATTAAACCTGACAGGGCACACTTGTGAAATGAAAACCATTTCCGGTGACTACCTCTTGAAGCTCATCAAGAGAATGCCAAGAGTGCGCAAAGCAGTCATCAAGGCAAAAGGTGGCTACTTTGAAGAACCTAGAATATAAGACATATTTTCAATTGTTTCACACTTTTTTGTTAAGTATATAATTCCACATGTGTTAATTCATAGTTTTGATGCCTTCAGTGTGAATGTACAATTTTCATAGTCATTAAAATACAGAAAAATCTTTGACTGAAAAGGTATGTCCCAACTTTTGGTCTGTAACATTCATATTTTTGATGCATATTTGCTAAATCTGTAATTTATTCACATGATGATCACAGCATCTGTTCTGCGACTGCTGCTCTGGGAAACCATACACACTGTCGGCCAGATATAGTACACGTACTTATGTGTGACCACCCTTAGCCTGTGTATATCTTTATTTTTTTTTTTAAATAGTATAGTGTGATATGATACTTTTTTCTATACTACTAAAAATGTATACCCATAGTAAAGCTAATGCTGACCATTGTACTGTAGTCGCTCAGCTCAACACATGTAATGTGTTATTTTAATTTAATTATTTATTTTAGGGGACAAGAGGATTGTGTGAAAATTTAAATAAAAAAAGCAGTAGCATAGGAGGGCCAATACCATATAACTATTATGTAGTGTTCATAGTTTTTGGTCAGTTAAAAGGTAGTTTTTTTTGCTGTTTATTGAGCAAAAATGGGGAATAAGGGAATAGCATTGCCAAGTGGCGGCGATTCCCGTGGGTGTCAGCTATACATGACAGCAGACTTCCTGCAGTATCGGACCCGGACAGTTTTGCGACTGATCGGGGCAAATTAACCCCTTAAATACCACCATCAATCGTGACAGCGGTATTTATGCTGTTGCAAGGGGGTCACAACACAAGACCCCCTTAGTAACCATCGGACCCCGGCGTTGAGAATCGCGGGTCCCAATGTTTAACATGTTACCCTGAGGTCATGTGATGACCCCAGGGTACGGTAGCTTTTGAGATCCAGCAATAGGCCGGGGTCACACTTGCGAGAAACTCGCATGAGTCTCGCACCTCAATTCCCGACACTGCCGCCGGCACTCGGGACTGGAGTGTGCAGCTACATGTATTTCTATGCAGCTGAATGCTCTGGTCCAAATGCCGGTGGCAGTGCCGGGTATTGAGGTGCGAGATTCGTGCAAGTTTCTCGCAAGTGTGACCCCGGCCATAAGCTGAGTCTCACAGGCACAGTCAGTGAGACACTGACAGTCTCATACATTGCAAGTGAATAAAAAGCGATCAAAAAGTCGTATGTAAAAAAAATGGTATAAATAAAAACGCCAAATCATCCCGCAAAAAAGAAGCCCTAATATGGCTAATTCTGGAAAAAAATAAAAAAGTTACAGCTCTCAGAATATGACGAAATTCATTTTTGTAAAATATTGTTTTCAGTCTGTAAAAAGGGCAAAGCATAAAAAAATATATATAAATGTGGTATCGCTGTAATCATACCAACCGATGAACAAATTGGTCTTATCACTTTTACCGCATGTTGAACGGCATAAAAAATAAAAATAATAACTGAATTGCTGGGCTTTGTTCATTCTGTGTCTGAAAAATCTGAATAAAAGGCGATCAAAAAATATTATGTACCACAAAATGGTACCAAAAACATCTACAACTCGTCCCACAAAAAATAAGCCCTCACACAACTGTGCTCGACAAAAAATAAAAAAGTTACAGGTCTGAGAATAGGGCAACAAGAAAAAAAAAACCTACTTTTTATAAAAATGTGATAGCAGCAAAACCTAAATAAAAAAAAGTATGTAAATCTGGTATCGCAGTAATCTCACCAAGCTGAAGAATAAATTTGCCTTATCACTTATACCGCAGTGAACAGTGCAGAAATAAAAATAAGAGTTATTCTTGTACTTCTGTCTATTTATTAATTCCACCTCCCAAAAATCGGAATAAGGCTTGGCTCACATTTATCCTGCGCTCTCCCCACTGAGCATTTACATGAGTTTCCATGTAAATTCCCCAAAACCGCGATTCAGACAAAACCCAGATGGAACCACTCACTTATGAGACAGATGGAGTCACTTTGAACTGATCTGTGTCACATCAATTTAGGCGTCTTTTTAGCACGCAAGTGTGGGCTACCACAGATCTGTGCACACCTAAAAAGATGGATACCACTGGAGCACACGCCAAACGGAGTATGAAGTGTCTCCATCTACCTAATTATGGTGTGTGGTTTTATTGAGAGTTTCATCTGAATCTCATTTTTGTGGGATTTACATGGAAACCCTGACATAAGTGCTTAGGGTAGAACACAAGAATATGATCCCAACCTTATACTGGAAGCGATCCAAAAATATTATGTTCCCCAAAATGTTACCAATAAAAACCCTAATTTATCTCACACAAAACCAGCCCCCATTAAAGTCTATCATCTGTCACTGGAACTATAGCGGGTTCCCATGTTACTGGTAGAACAAAGACTCTGGAAAACCAACATGACTCCCGCTCCCTTAAATAAAATCCAGTGAATTCTGGGCTCCTACATCCAAATGCCCCTCTCCTTCTAAGCCCCACTGTGCCTATAATACGGGAAGCGACACATGTTTGGAATTATTGTAAAGGAGAGAAGGCACTTAATTTATGGGTGCGTATCGCCAGAAGCACAAGCTTGGCGCAATATATGGGTGCACTACAATATATGGGGGCTCTACATTGTATGGATACTTGACTGGCAGATGTGCAATTCTCCAGAAAAAAAGCCTGGCATGTATGTTGCAAAATAGTCACTGCAACCGTAGATGAATTTATTGAGAGGTTCAGTTCCTACAGTGGGGTCACTTTTTATTATTATTATTATTATAGATTTTTATAGCGCCATTTATTCCATGGCGCTTTACATGTGAAACGGGGCAAATATAGACAAGTACAGTAAACATGAGCAATACAAGGCACACACAAGTACAGAAGGAGAGAGGACCCTGCCCGCAAGGACTCACAGTCTACAGGGATGGGTGAGGATACACTAGGAGAGGGTAGAGCTGGTCGTGCTGTGGTTCCGTAGACTGATGATCACTGCAGGTTGTAGGCTTGTCGGAAGAGGTGGGTCTTCAGGTTCTTTTTGAAGGTTTCCATGGTAGGCGCGAGTCTGATGTGTTGGGGTAGAGAGTTCCAGAGTATGGGAGAGGCACGGGAGAAGCTTTGTATGCGGTTGTGGGAAGAAGAGATAAGAGGGGAGCAGAGGAGGAGATCTTGAGAGGATCGAAGGTTGCGTGTGGGTATGTACCGGGAGACCATGTCACAGATGTATGGGGGAGACAGATTGTGGATGGCTTTGTAGGTCATGGTTAGGGTTTTGAACTGGAGCCTCTGGACGATAGGAAGCCAATGAAGGGCTTGTCAGAGAGGAGAGGCTGGGGAATAACGGGGAGACAGGTGTATTAGTCGGGCAGCAGAGTGCAGGATGGATTGGAGTGGTGCCAGAGTGCTAGAGGGAAGGCCAGAGAGTAGGAGGTTGCAGTAGTCGAGGCGGGAGATGATGAGGGCATGCACTAGTGTTTTTGTAGTTTCATGGTCAAGGAATGCACGGATCCGTGAAATATTTTTGAGTTTGAGACGGCAGGAGGAGGCAAGGGTTTGGACATGTGACTTGAAAGAGAGGGCAGAGTCAAGGATCACTCCGAGGCACCGAGCGTGCGGGACTGGGGAAAGTGAACAGCCATTGACGTTGATGGACAGGTCTGGTGGGGGTTTGAGTGAAATGGGGGAAAGATGATGAATTCTGTTTTGTCCATGTTCAGTTTTAGAAATAGAGCAGAGAAGAAAGCAGAAATAGCAGACAGACATTGTGGGATTTTGGTCAGTAAGGAGGTGAGGTCAGGTCCAGATAGGTAGATCTGCGTGTCGTCGGCGTAGAGATGATACTGCAAACCATGGGATTTTATGAGCTGTCCCAGGCCGAGGGTGTAAATGGAGAAGAGTAGGGGTCCTAGAACTGAGCCTTGGGGAACACCGACAGACAGGGGGCGAGGTGAGGAGGTGGTGTGGGAGAGGGAGACACTGAATGTTCGGTTTGTTAGATATGATGAGATCCAGGATAGGGCCAAGCCTGTGATGCCAAGAGATGAGAGATTCTGTAACTGGAGGGAATGGTCCACAGTGTCGAAGGCAGAAGACAGGTCCAGGAGAAGGAGGACAGAGTAGTGACGCTTGCTCTTGGCGGTTAGTAGGTCGTTGGTGACTTTAGTTAGAGCAGTTTCAGTTGAGTGATGCAGTCGGAAGCCTGATTGTAAGCGGTCAAAGAGGGAGCAGGAGGAGAGGTGGGAGGACAGTTCAAGATGGACATGTTGTTCCAGTAGTTTTGAGGCATAAGGGAGAAGAGATATCGGGCGATAGCTAGACACAGAAGATGGGTCAAGGGAGGTCTTTTTGAGAATGGGTGTGATCGAGGCATGTTTGAAGGATGAGGGGAAGACATCATTTGTAAGTGAGAGGTTGAAGAGGTGTGTTAGAGTAGGGGTGAAGACGGTGGTGAGGCTAGGGATAAGGTGGATGGGAGCGGGTCAAGCATGCAAGTGGTGAGGTGTGATCTTGATAGGAGGGTGGAAAGCTGATCTTCTGTCAAGGTGGAGAAGTTGGTTTTGGAGGAAGAGGGTTGAGCAGCTAAGAGGGGCAATGGGGGCTGTGGGCCAAAGCTTTCTCTGATCGTATCGATCTTCTGCTTAAAGAGAAGGAGGAGGTGCTGGGGGACAGAGTAGAGAATTGAAAGTGTTGAAGAGCTGTTTAGGGTTGTGAGACAGGGAGGATATGAGAGATGAGAAGTAAGTTTGCTTTGCTGCAGTGAGCATGGACTTGAAGCTGGTGAGGGACTGCTTGTATGCGGTTAGGTGCTCGGCAGAGCGGGATTTTTTCCATCTCCGCTCAGCAACCCTGGAAGCCCGTCTCAGTTCTTTGGTGAGGCTGGTCAGCCAGGGCTGCCTGTTGATTGTACAAGTTTTGCTATGTGTGAGGGGGGCGGCCGAATCAAGTTCTGCTGTTATTGTAGTGTTATAAAAGGTGGCAGCAGAATCTGTGTCATGAAGTGAGGCTATGTCTGTAAGAGGGAGGAGGACTTTTGGGGATTTCCTGCTGTTCTGGCACGTTAGGGGCTCCGCAAATGTAGCCTGGAAACAAAATCTGTGTTCCAAAAGCCAAATAGCGTTTCTTCCGTGACGTGTGGCTAAACAGTCATTTTTGATAACATATGGGGCAGCACCGCGTTTGGGAGAAACTGCGCAATAAATTGTGGGATCTGGTCTTACCTGTTTTTACCACTAAAATGTCATATTTCTAATTCTAAATGTTATGAAATTCTGTGAGGAACCTATGGGTTCAAAATACTCACTACACCACTGGGTAAATTCCTTGAGGGATCTATTTTTCAAAATAGGGTCACTTATGTGGGTTTCTGCTGTTTTCACATGTCAGGGAATCTTCAAATGCGACATGGCATTCACAATCTATCCCAGACAAATAGCTTTCTTTCCTTTCCTAGCCCAGCCATGTACTCAAGCAGAAGTTTTTGACCGCATGTGGGGTAAAGTCGCATTCGAGAAAAATTGCATGACAAATTATGGGGTCCGTTTTCTCCTATTATCCCTTGTGAAAATTACAAATCTGGGGAGAAAACAACATTTTTATGAAAAAAATGAACATTTTCAATATGACTACCTAATGTTATTAAATTCTATGTAGTATGTTGTGTTTTGGTAGCTGAGGAGAACAGGAGCAAAAAACCGCAAATGCAGCCAAACACCAGAGAGGTTGGTATCTAATAGGTTGCAGACCCCTAAACTAACCGCACAACTAAAAGCAGCCGTGGGACGTTCCTACGTTGCCCTAGACGCCTCGTCACAGCCGGAGAGATTAGCTACCCCTGTAGATGGAAAGAGGAAAGCTAACTGCCCCAAAGTATTAGGAAGCCCCAAAACATAATAGCGGTTAGACAAGAGGAAAACACGAACACAGACAGAAAATAGAATAAGCAAACGCTGGGGCCCAAAACTGTCTAGATAGGATAGTACAGGAGAGAATACTGTCTGCAACCCAACAAAACCCTAGGAAAAATTCCAACACTTTTGATTCCAAAAATGCTGAGACCACACGGCCTCGACCACCTATATCAAATCTCTGGAGTGAAAAAGCAGCTACCCAGCAGTAAAATATCACAGGAACTGAGCACAAGTGCAAATACAAAAAGAGAACAGAGACCAGCACAAGCCCCCCAAAGTGGACCCGGCTGAACTCAAAAGCAAGGCAGCAAAAACAAGGGAAATCAAACCACTGAAAAAAAACCAGAAAAGTGACTTATCTCAATGATAGCAGAAGACAGCAGAAAAGCAAGCTGAATTCCAACCTAAACCAGGAAGTAACAATTAATCACCGGCGAGGATCATGGGAGGCCAGCTCACTTATATCAGGCCAGTCCGTCCCCCCTGATAACCATTCATCCATAGCAGGAGGAGAACTCTTGCTGTTCAACATAGGTTCAATACCCTCAGCAACCACCAGAGGGAGCCTCAGCTCCGAAGTCGTCTCCAACACGTTCACAACAGTACCCCCCTTTGAGGAGGGGTCACCGAACCCTCACGTGCGCCACCAGGCCGATCAGGATGAGCTCGGTGATATACACGGACCAGTCTCTTAGCATGAATGTCCGAAGCAAACACCCAAGAATTGTCCTCCTGACCATAACCTCTCCACTTAACCAAGTACTGGAGTCTCCGCCTAGCAAAACGAGAATCCAATATCTTCTCAACCTCATACTCCAAATTTCCCTCAACCAAAACAGGGTCAGGAGGCGCAGCCATAGGAACCACTGGCTCGACAAACCTCTTCAATAAAGATTTGTGGAATACGTTGTGAATCTTAAATGTCCCTGTAAGAAGCAAACGGAAGGAAACGGGATTAAGAATTTCCATGATCTTATAAGGTCCAATGAACCTTGGCTTAAATTTTGGAGACGCAACCTTCATCGGAATATTTTTTGAGGACAACCAAACCAAGTCCCCCACTTTAAACCGAGGATCATCAGTCCAATGCCGGTTGGCAAACCGCTGGGCCTTCTCCTGAGAGAGAGACAACTTATCCACTACTTGGTCCCAAATCTGCTGCATTCGCTCCACAATAGAGTCAACACCCGGACAGACAGAAGCCTCCACCTGCCCCAAAGAAAACCGAGGATAAAACCCAGAATTGCAGAAAAAAGGAGACATCAAGGTGGCAGAGCTAGCCCTATTATTAAGAGCAAACTCAGCCAAAGGAAAAAAAGAGACCCAATCATCTTGATTAGCAGACACAAAACATATCAAATAAGTCTCCAAGGTCTGGTTTGTTCTCTCAGTTTGCCCATTGGTCTGAGGGTGAAATGCAGGGGAGAAAGACAATTGAACTCCAAGTTTAGAACAAAATGTCCTCCAAAATCTGGAAACAAACTGGACTCCTCTGTCAGACACAATGTTCTCTGGAATGCCGTGCAACCGAACTACCTGCTGAAAAAATAAAGGTACCAACTCGGAGGAGGATGGCAACTTAGGTAGTAGCACAAGATGTATCATCTTGGAAAACCTATCACAGATCACCCAGATAACGGTCATTCTCTGAGAGACAGGGAGGTCGTAAATAAAATCCATAGAGATATGGGTCCATGGCCTCTTGGGCACAGGCAATGGCATTAACAAACCACTAGAGCGAGAGCAAAGTTTGGACCGAGAACAAGTCCCACAGGACTGCATAAAGTCCCTGACGTCACGAGACAGACGACTCACCAGATCTCTGGTACCAAAAATACCGGGATGACCAGCCAACGCAGAGCAATGAACTTCAGACATCACATTCATCCTCCACTGGTCTGGGACAAACAATTTACCAACAGGGCAGCGTTCAGGTTTATCCTCCTAAAATTCCTCCAGAGCCAGTCTCAAATTGGGCGAGATAGCGGAAAGAACCACACCCTCCTTCAGAATAACAGCAGGCTCAGTTACCTCAGGAGAATCCGCAAAGAAACTCCTCTAGAGGGCATCCGCCTTAACATTCTTAATGCCGGGAGAAAAGAGACCACAAAATTAAAACGTGTGAAAAACAAGGCCCACCTGGCCTGTCTGGGATTAAGTCGCTTGGCTGATTCGAGATAAACCAGGTTCTTATGGTCAGTGAAGACCACCACCTGATGTTTGGCTCCTTCCAGCCACAGTCTCCACTCTTCAAAAGCCCACTTCATAGCCAATAACTCCCGATTTCCCACATCATAATTACATTCAGCTGGGGAAAATTTTCGAGAGAAGGCACAAAGGTTACTCTCAGGGTGAGTTTCCACGGTCAGGAAACGCTGCGTGTTTGGCGCTGTGCGCTGGCGCAGCGCCAAACACGCAGCGTCCAGATGTTACAGCATAGTGGAGGGGATTTCTAGAAATCCCGTCTCCACTATGCGTAACAATACGCAGGTGGCAAACCTGCGTAAACGGACATGCGGCGCGTCTTTTTAGACCGCAGCATGTCCTCGCGTATTGCGGCGACGGTGCGTCGCCGCAACATAATTAACACAGGGCTATGTAGCCCTGCGCTCTTTCCGGAGGTGTTCCGGAGGTGTCCTGAACACCTCCGGAAAGAGCGCGCGTCAGAAAGGGGGCGGGGCTTAGACGGAGCGGAATTTCCGCTCCGTCAAAAGCGCTATGGTTCCGGACCGTGGAACCATAGCCTTAGAGGTCTTCGGATCCCTTTGGGACAAAACGGCACCTGCACCAATCTCAGAAGCATTAACCTCCACCTGAAATGGTAGAGAAACATCAGGTTGTGGTAGAACAGGAGCAGAAGTGAATCTCCGGTTAAGCTCCTGAAACGCAGAAACTGCCTCAGGAGACCAATTCAATACATCAGAACCCTTTTTGGTCAAATCAGTCAGTGGTTTCACAATACCAGAGAAATTACCTATAAATTTACGATAAAAATTAGCAAAACCCAAAAATCTCTGAAGAGCTTTCAATGTAGTGGGTTGAACCCAATCACAAATGGCCTGAACTTTGACAGGGTCCATTTAAATAACAGACGGAGACAAAATGAATCCCAGAAATGAAACCAAAAGACATTTTGATCCCTTCACATACAGTGCATTCTCTCTCAAAATCCGGAATACCATCTGAACATGTTCCACATGAGAATCCCAGTCATTGGAAAAAATCAAGATGTCGTCCAAATAAACGATCAGAAATTTATCCACGAAATCCCTGAAAATATCATTCATAAAGGATTGGAAGACGGAAGGGGCATTAGTGAGAGCAAAAGGCATCACTAGGTACTCAAAATGCCCCTCTGGAGTATTAAACGCCGTCTTCCATTCATCACCGTTGTAACGAATGGAAGCGGAGGCAGAGATGGTGAAGTTCACATTCGTTTTTATTTTTTAATGTGGAACCTCGAGACCGCGGTCCGGGGGGCTCCGAAGGGGGCGTAACTAGTGAGCCCCGGGTACCCGTAGTAAGGCCCCTCGAACAGGACCAGAATGGAATACCCGGAGGACACAGGTGCTACCTCCAGTTAGACCCTGGACACGTGGCAGCTGTCCCAGAGGGACCAAAAGGGTAACAGGTATTTACAGAGTCCGTGGAGGGTTCTTGACGGAGAAGGGTAAGGTCCTGGTCCAGAACGGATAGTAGTAGGCTGGCTTCAGTGACCTTGTCACAGTCCACGGGTACGGATGGCTGATGGCGGAATGGGATGACACTTGCGCCAGTAATAGCCGAGATTGTCCAGATACAGGTTAGCAATGATCTGAGGAGACAAACAGTGTAAGCGAAGCACAGAGACTGCAGACGCAGCGCAGACAGATCAGGAACAGAACCGGATGTAGCAATGATAGAACACGTTGCTCCGGCACTCCCCTAATGGTGGAGTGACCAGATATAGTACTGAGTGCGCAGCCATTGGTTAATTAGCTATTTCAAAAAATGCACGCTGCCCCTTTAAGAGAGACGGTGGGCGCGGCCTCGCGTCCTAAGCAGTCTATCTGGAGGCCTGCCAGCAGCGTGCCAGGAAGTGGAGGAGGACACAGGACGCCGAGGAGCAGATGGGACAGGTGAGTGAGCAGAACGGAGTGCAGAGCCAGCGCTGGGACCGAGTGTAACAGTATCCCCCTCTTTACTCCCCTCTTTTTCAAGCCTGCGTGAAATCTTTTAAGAAGAAGAGGAGCCTGGATGTTCTCTTTAGGCTCCCAAGACCTCTCCTCAGGACCAAAACCTTTCCAGTCCACCAGGTAATAGATCCTACCTCTTACTCTCTTAGAGGCCAAGATATGTTTTACCTCAAAAACATCATCCTCAGAGACCGGATCAGGAGTGGTACCCGGGTCCTTAAAGAAGGAGCTCAACACTACTGGTTTGAGGAGGGAAACATGAAAGGAGTTAGGTACTCGTAGAGAATTAGGCAATTTCAGTTTATAAGAGACCGGGTTGATTTTTCTCAAGACTTCAAAGGGACCAATGAAACGGGGACCCAATTTGTACGATGGTAACTTCAGACGGATGTACTTGGAGGAGAGCCATACCTTGTCTCCTGGACGAAAGATGGAGCCTCCAAACGTCTTTTGTCCGCATGCGTTTTCATACGTTGAGAAGCTTTCTCCAAAGCCGACCTGGTCTCTCTCCAAATGTCCGAGAAATTCTTAGACAAGGTATCGACTGCCGGAACATCAGACAATCCCGAGACAGGAAGAAGAATTCCGGGTTGCAGTCCAAACACAATCTGAAAGGGAGACTTTCCAGAAGATTCACTTACTTGGTTGTTGTAGGAGAATTCCGCCCAGGGCAGTAATTCTACCCAGTCATTATGATGAGCATTGACGAAGTGACGCAGGTATCCAGCCAGGATTTGATTGATCCTCTCCACTTGCCCATTAGACTGGGGATGATATGCAGAAGAAAAATCTAGTTCAATTTTTACCATTTTACAGAGTCCTCTCCAGAACTTAGAGGTGAACTGGACGCCCTGTCGGACACGATGTGGAGAGGAAATCCATGTAGACGGAAGATGTGCTGAATGAAGTGAGTGGCCAGTTCTGGAGCAGACGGGAGGCCAGATAGCGGAACGAAGTGGGCCATTTTAGAGAAGCGGTCCACCACAACCCATACCACTGAGCAGCCAGAAGAAATGGGAAGATCCGTGATGAAATCCATCGCGATGTGCTGCCAGGGAGCGGACGGAATCGAAAGAGGCAGAAGCCTGCCGGCTGGTAGATGTTTAACAGTTTTGTTACGGGCACATGAAGGACAGGCTGCGACGAACTCCTGGATATCCTTGACCATGGTAGGCCACCAGTAATACCGGGAGATGAGTTGCTGCGTCTTTTTCTGACCAGCATGGCCAGCCAACTTAGAAGAATGACCCCAGCGCAGAACACGACTACGATCAGAGACGGACACGAAAGTCTTCCCAGGAGGAAGCCGGGCCAGATCAGTGGAGGCAACAGAGACTAACTTAGAAGGTTCAATAATGTGCTGAGGTTCCTCCTCCAGTTCAGGAGGCAAGAAGGCTCTAGAGAGTGCGTCTGCCTTGATGTTCTTGTCAGCTGGACGGAAATGAAGTACAAAATTGAAACGGGCAAAAAATAATGCCCAACGGGCCTGACGGGATTCAGTCTTAAAGCAGATTGGAGATAGGCAAGGTTTTTATGGTCGGTGAATATGATTACCTGGTGATGAGCTCCTTCAAGAAGATGTCTCCATTCTTGCAGAGCCAATTTGATGGCCAACAGTTCGCGATCACCGACAGAGTAGTTCCTTTCTGCAGGAGAAATAACCTTGGAAAAAAAACCACACGAGATCATCCGCCCGGTAGACGACTTCTGGGTCAGAACTGCTCCTGCACCTATGGAAGAAGCGTCAACTTCAAGAAAAAATTGCTCACTTGAATTAGGACGATGGAGAACGGGTGCTGAAGCGAAGGCTTTTTTGAGAGAAACAAAGGCCTCTTCTGCCTCGGAGGACCATTCCTTAGAGTTTACACCTTTCCGGGTTAAGGCTGTGATTGGAGCCACTCGGGTGGAAAAGTGTGGAATAAATTGCCGGTAGTAATTGGCGAACCCGAGGAACCTTTGTATGGCTTTTAGCCCAGACGGACGAGGCCAGTTGAGAACTGCAGACAACTTCTCCGGATCCATCTTTAATCCTGTGGAAGATACAATGTACCCAAGGAAAGGCAAAGAAGACTGCTCAAAGAGGCATTTCTCATATTTGGCATATAGCCTGTTCTCTCTCAGTCTTTGTAAGACCAGGCGTACTTGCCTCCGGTGTGACGTCAAGTCAGCAGAAAAAATCAAAATATCGTCCAGATAAACCACGACACAAGTATAGAGCAAGTCCCTGAAAATGTCATTAACAAATTCCTGAAAAACCGCAGGTGCATTGCTTAGGCCGAATGGCATTACCAGGTATTCATAGTGGCCGTCACGGGTGTTGAAGGCTGTTTTCCATTCGTCCCCCTCTCTGACTCGGATCAGGTTGTAGGCCCCTCTGAGGTCCAATTTGGTGAAGATCTTGGCCCCTCGGAGACGATCAAACAGCTCTGAAATAAGAGGTAATGGATACCTGTTTTTTACCGTGATTTGATTTAGACCCCGATAGTCAATGCAGGGCCGCAAGGATCCATCCTTTTTCTTCACAAAGAAGAATCCAGCTCCTGCCGGTGACGATGACTTTCGGATAAATCCTCTAGCCAGATTCTCTTGGATGTAGTCCGACATGGCCTGAGTCTCTGCCTGTGAAAGGGATAAACTCTCCCGCGAGGAGGAGATGCTCCAGGAAGAAGCTCTATCTGACAGTCATACGACCTGTGTGGAGGTAGTCTCTCAGCCTCCTTTTTCCCAAAGACGTCAGAGAAGGACCAATAGACAGAAGGCAACCCTGGCAGGGTATCAGGCTGGACCGGAGGCGAAACAGGTTGAATCCGGGTTAAGCAACGATTCATGCAGGTATCTCCCCAACGCAGAACTTCTCCAGTTTTCCAATTAAGGACTGGTTCATGCATCTGGAGCCAAGGTAAACCTAAAAGCATGGGATGGGATAAACCGGGATATACATAAAATCGCATTCGTTCAGTATGCATTAGACCTACCCAGATTTCCACCAACTCGGTTTGAAACTGGACGGGCTCGGTCAGCGGTTTGCCATCCACGGCGGACACCTGTAACGGATCAGGAAGACGCTGGACTGGTAAGCGGTAATGATCCACAACCGCCTGCTGGATGAAGTTCCCTGCAGCTCCAGAATCCAGTAGACAATGTTCGGAGAATTTTATTGCTCCATAGGACACGGAGACTGAGATGTGTAAAGAGGGAGAGGACTGTTCTCTACCTAGGTTGGCCCCTCCTACCGGACCTAGGCACTGGAGTTTCCCGACTTTTTAGGACAGAAATGGATCAAATGTTCAGAACTACCGCAGTAGTAACAACTTCCCTCCTTGCGACGTGCCTCCCGGCGGCGGGTGGCCAAACTTACATGGTCCACCTCCATGGCCTCGGAGGCGGAGGGCGAAGTACCTGTTTTGTACAAACTAGAGTCCAGGTGATAGGACCTTTTGTCCCGCTTGATCTCCATGGAGCGCTCCTGAAAACGCAGGTCAATTCGGGTTGCCAAGGATATTAGCTCTTCCAAGAGGGTAGGTCTGTCCCGTCCCGCCAGCTCATCCTTGATTCTTCCGGATAGGCCTTCCCAGAAGTTAGCAACCAGGGCCTCATTGTTCCACGATAATTCAGACGAGAGGGTGCGGAATTTAACAGCATACTGAGCTACCGTGAGAGTACCTTGGCGCAGGCGGAGCAGAGCTGAGGCAGTCGAAGTGGTGCGACCAGGTTCATCGAAAGTCCTGCGAAAAGCCTCTAGGAAAGATTGAAGATCGTTAACCAGCGGATCCCCTCTCTCCCAAAGCGGGTTTAGCCAGGCGAGGGCCTCTCCTCCCAGGTGTGACATGATGAAGCCCACCTTGGCTCGGTCAGAAGCAAACATATGCCCCAAGATTTCGAAGTGTAGAGTGCACTGATTGAGGAAACCCCGACACAGAGTAGGGTCACCCTGGAAACGGGTAGGAGCCGCCAGACGGGGACCTTGACTTGTCATGGGAACTGGTACCTGATTATTGATAGAAGAGTCAGGTGCAGACGAGGACCCTAATGAATCCATGCGGGTAGACAAGCTGCGTAGATAAGTCGTGATCTTGTCCTGTTGAACTCCCAAACGGGTCACCTCCTGGCACAGATCCGTGGTCGGAGATCTCTGGGATCCAGCGGGTTCCATGGCGGGAGCAATCTGTAACGAATGGAAGCGGAGGCAGAGATGGTGAAGTTCACATTCGTTTTTATTTTTTAATGTGGAACCTCGAGACCGCGGTCCGGGGGGCTCCGAAGGGGGCGTAACTAGTGAGCCCCGGGTACCCGTAGTAAGGCCCCTCGAACAGGACCAGAATGGAATACCCGGAGGACACAGGTGCTACCTCCAGTTAGACCCCGGACACGTGGCAGCTGTCCCAGAGGGACCAAAAGGGTAACAGGTATTTACAGAGTCCGTGGAGGGTTCTTGACGGAGAAGGGTAAGGTCCTGGTCCAGAACGGATAGTAGTAGGCTGGCTTCAGTGACCTTGTCACAGTCCACGGGTACGGATGGCTGATGGCGGAACGGGATGACACTTGCGCCAGTAATAGCCGAGATTGTCCAGATACAGGTTAGCAATGATCTGAGGAGACAAACAGTGTAAGCGAAGCACAGAGACTGCAGATGCAGCGCAGACAGATCAGGAACAGAACCGGATGTAGCAATGATAGAACACGTTGCTCCGGCACTCCCCTAATGGTGGAGTGACCAGATATAGTACTGAGTGCGCAGCCATTGGTTAATTAGCTATTTCAAAAAATGCACGCTGCCCCTTTAAGAGAGACGGTGGGCGCGGCCTCGCGTCCTAAGCAGTCTATCTGGAGGCCTGCCAGCAGCGTGCCAGGAAGTGGAGGAGGACACAGGACGCCGAGGAGCAGATGGGACAGGTGAGTGAGCAGAACGGAGTGCAGAGCCAGCGCTGGGACCGAGTGTAACAACCGTGCTTGATGCGAATAAGATTATACGCCCCCATGAGGTCAAGCTTGGTAAACCAACTAGCACTTTTCACTCTGGAAAATAGGTCAGAAATCAAGGGTAACGGATATTGGTATTTAACAGTGATCTTATTCAGGAGACGATAGTCAATACACGGCCTCAATGAACCATCCTTTTTGGCCACAAAGAAAAAGCCGGCGCCCAAGGGTGAAGAGGATGGTCTGATATGACCCTTCTCTAAAGACTCCTTGATATAAGATCACATAGCATCATGCTCATGTACAGATAAATTAAAGAGCCGACCCTTAGGAAATTTACAACCAGGTACTAACTCAATAGCGCAATCATAACTCCTGTGAGGAGGTAAGGATGCAGACTTACTCTCACTAAACACATCAGAAAACTCAGTCAAATAGTCAGGGACATCTTGAGACTGGGGAGAGGCAGAAAAACAGGAGTGTCAGTACGAACACATTGGCAACCCCAACTGGTCACAGACACAGATTTCCAATCCAAAACAGGATTATGAGTCTGTAACCAAGGAAAACCCAGTACAATAATGTTATGTAAATTATGTACACTAAAAATTTGCAATTCTCTTGGTGTGGTCCGGGTCAACCCGCATTATTACCTGGGTAGAAAACTGGGGTTTATTCTCCGCCAAAGGGGTAGAATCAATGCCCAGCAAAGGAATAGACTTCCGCAGGGGTATCATGGGAAAACCACAACGTTTGGCAAAATCAAAATCCATCAGGTTTATTGTTGTGAATGGGTTTGAGATGAGTTCTGAGCAGAGGCTCCCTCTGGTGGTTACAAGCGGTACTAGTGAGGATTGTGAGGACTGGGAATCAGGTGTTACTGATTGGTCTTATTTAAGGGAATCATTTTCCCATCAGGGTTGCCGGTGATCAATTGTTCTGGTCTGAATCCTTCTTTCCAGTGTCCCTTGTAGCCTGCTGTGTCGTGTCTGCATCTCCTGCTATCAGATAAGACAATTTCTTATTTTGTGTTTTTGCTATATTTTTGCATTTGCTCCTGCACTTCTGTGGGGGCCTTCTGGGTCCCCTCCGGGGGCTTTTGCCCTCTCAGTTTAGTTCAGCCACTGTGTTTTGTACTTTTGCTTTTTCCAGTTTTTTCAGTGGCTGCTGTTTTTGTTACACCAGAGAACTAATTTAGGTGGTAGAGGTCGTGTGATCTCAGGTGATTTTGAAATTAGTAGTGTTGGTGTTTTTCAGGGTTTTCTGGGATTGCAGTAAGTACCCTTCCTGTCCTTTTCTATTTAGATAGTTTGGGCCCCAGCGTTTGCTCATCCTATTTTCTTTCTGTGTCAGTATTTCCTCTTGTCTAACCGCCATTACATGTTTGGGGGCTTTCTATTATCTTTGGGGTTCTGCTACGGGGCAGATAGCTTTCCTATTTCTATCTTTAGGTGTAGTTAGTTTCTCAGGCTGTGACGAGGCGTCTAGGACCAACGTAGGAACGCTCCACGGCTGCCTCTAGTTGCGGTGGTTAGTCAGGGTACTGCAATCTCATAGATTCCAACTGCTCTGGTGTATTTCCTTTTTTGCCTGCACTCCTCAGCTACCGTAACATAACAGTTTATATCTGCTCCTGAATCAACAAAAGCCTGAGCCGAAAATGTGGACATGGAGTAAATCAAGGTAACAGTCAACAGAAATTTAGTCTGAACACTACCCAAAACAACTGAGCGCGCAAAACGTCTTCCCCGCTTGGGACAGATGGAAATAGTATGAGAAGCGTCACCACAGTAGAAACACAACCTATTACGCTTTCGAAACTCATGACGCTGTGCCCCATAAGTCACTCCATCACACTGCATGGGCTCAGGGGCTGGCTCGCAAGGCACCACAATCTCACGCATATTTCCACGCTCACGCAAACGTCTGTCAATTTGAATAGCTAATGACATAGAGTCATTGAGACCAGAGGGAACAGGAAATCCCACCATAATGTCTTTTACAGTCTCTGCGAGACCCTTCCGAAAAAGAGCTGCCAGAGCATCATCATTCCATTTAGTAAGGACTGCCCACTTTTGGAATTTCTGACAGTACAGCTCAGCGGCTTCATGACCCTGATTCAATGCCAACAAGGTTTTTTCAGCTTGATCAGTAACATTAGGTTCATCGTACAATAACCCCAGAGCCTGAAAAAACACATCAACATCATTCAAAACAGGATCCCCAGGTGTCAGGGAAAAGGCCCAATCCTGAGGGTCGCCGCGCAACAGGGAGATGACAATTTGAACCTGCTGTGCCGCGTTCCCTGAGGACTTAGGCTTCAAGGCAAAAAGCAACTTAGTTATTTTTAAAATTCAAAAATTTAGACCAATCCCCCAAAAATAAATCTGGCATGAGGATCCTAGGTTCCACAACCGGTAACCCAGCAAGATAGGTAGCAATACTCCGAACTTCAGCGACGAGCCGCTCAACACGACCAGACAACTGCACAATTTCCATTGAGGAGAAAAAAAAATCCTCCTCAGCCCCAGAGAAAAAGAGGGAAAAAATGTAACAAACAGAAAAAAAAAAATTATAACTTTTTTTTTTTTTCCTTTACTATTTTTCCCTTCTGTTGAGTACCATAGAATTTTCAGTATGGCCGGTGATTCTGTTGTGTTTTGGTAGCTGAGGAGAACAGGAGCAAAAAAACGCAAAGGCAGCCAAACACCAGAGAAGTTGTTATCTAATAGGTTGCAGACCCCTAAACTAACTGCACAACTAGAAGCAGCCGTGGGACGTTCCTACGTTGCCCTAGATGCCTCGTCACAGCCGGAGAGATTAGCTACCCCTGTAGATGGAAAGAGGAAAGCTAACTGCCCCAAAGTATTAGGAAGCCCCAAAACATAATAGCGGTTAGACAAGAGGAAAACACGAACACAGACAGAAAATAGAATGAGCAAACGCTGGGGCCCAAAACTGTCTAGATAGGATAGTACAGTAGAGAATACTGTTTGCAACCCAACAAAACCCTAGGAAACATTCCAACACTTCTGATTCCAAAAATGCTGAGACCACACGGTCTCGACCACCTATATCAGATCTCTGGAGTGAAAATGCAGCTACCCAGCAGTAAAATATCACAGGAACTGAGCACAAGTGCAAATACAAAAAGAGAACAGAGACCAGCACAAGCCCCCAAAGGGGACCCGGCTGAACTCAAAAGCAAGGCAGCAAAAACAAGAGAAATCAAACCACAGAAAAAAAAAACAGAAAAATAACATATCTGAATGATAGCAGGAGACAGCAGAAAAGCAAGCTGAATTCCAACCTAAACCAGGAAGTAACAATTAATCACCGGCGAGGATCATAGGAGGCCAGCTCACTTATATCAGGCCAGTCCGTCCCCCCTGATAACCATTCATCCATTGCAGGTGGAGAACTCTTGCTGTTCAACATAGGTTCAATACCCTCAGCAACCACCAGAGGGAGCCTCAGCTCCGAAGTCGTCTCCAACACGTTCACAACAGTAGTATGTGTAGTACCTGTGGGTTCAAAATGCTCACTATGCCACTCTCCTCAGGGCTCTTGTGTGCTGTTGTTACACGTGACGCCGGCGCCTAATCAGCGCTGACATCACTGTCCCCATCTTAGGACAAATCGAAAATGAAGAAGCATGGACTACAGCAGAATTCCTCTTCATGTTTAATTTGTCCTAAGACAAAACAGACAGTGACGCAAGCGCTGATTGGGCGCTGACATCATGTGTCACAACACTGCATGAGAGCCCCAGGGAGAGTGAGTGCCAACACCGCAGGAACAGCGCCGACATGGGAGACAAGTATAAGCTTTATTATTTTATTGGGGCCAAGAGAGGGGTATGACAAGAAGTTGTCTAAGTAGTGGGCAACTTATTTAACCCCTTAATGATCGCCGATACGCCTTTTAACGGCGGTCATTAAGGGTACTTAAACCACAGCGCCGTTAATTAACGGCGCTGTGTAAAAAGTGAATAGCGCCCCCCAGAGGCGCATTTTCTCCGGGGTCTCGGCTGCCGGGGGTAGCTGAGACCCCAGAGAACATGAATCGGGTGTGTTTTTACCGACACCGATGTTGCGATCGCCGTTATTAACCCTATAACGGCGACCGCAACAAAAAAAAAAAAAAATGTGCCATTTAATTTCTCTGTCCTCTGATGTCTTCGGACATCAGAGGACAGAGAAAAAGGGTCCCCGGGACCCCCACTGTGGCCCCCGAACCCTCCTCATGGCCCCAGGGCCCTCCGGTGTCCCCCGGTGCCGGCGCCATGCTTTAAAATGGCGGGCGCACGAGTGCTGCGCCCGCCGCGAGGTGACGGGGGGATGGGCGATTTTCTCTGGGGTCTCGGCTGCCTGGGGTAGCCGAGACCCCAGAGAACATAATAGGGGCCCCCCAATCACCACTCTTTTGCGATCGCCATATACTGGCGATCGCAAAAGAGAAATCAATGCTGCGATCCCTGCCTGTAAATTTCTCTCCCCTCTGATGTGATCGCACATCAGAGGGGAGAGAAATAGTGTCCCGGGACCCCCCGATCTCACCCCCCCCCTGTACCTGGAGGGGTCCCGTGTCCTCCGATCCCCCCCCCGGTGCGGTCCGATCCTCCCCCTGGCCTCCGGTCCTCCCCCTGGCCTCCGTTCAGCCGGCGTCTTCTTCCAGTAAAAAAAAATGGTGGGCGCATGCGCAGTGCACCCGCCGAATCTGCCTGGCGGCAAATTCAAAAAAATATTCATTCATTCTCTAAAAGTACATTTTGATCACTGTGATAAACTATCACAGTGATCAAAATAAAAAAAACAGTACATAAACCCCCCCTATCTCACCCCCTTGGTTAGGTACATATAATAAAATAAAGAAATTTTATTTATTTTCATTTTTCCATTAGGGTTAGGGTTAGGGGTATAATTAGGGTTATAATTAGGGTTAGGGTTAGAATTAGGGTTGGGATTAGCGTTAGGGTTAGGCTGGGTTCATATTGCGTTATGGCAGTCCGTTAGACGGACTGCGTTACACCCCGGTATAACGCGGTGTAACGCAGTCCGTTAACGCTGCCATTCACCCGCATTTGAGGGCGCATCGCGACACATGCCGCTTTACGTAAAGCGGCATGCGTTCGCGATGTGCCGTCATTCAGTGACGGAGCCTCGGACACGGCCTGCAGCGTCTGGGCTCCGTCACCGCTAGCGCAAATGAATCATCGCTGATTCCTCTGCGCTAGCGGGTATAGCATAACGCGATCGCGTTATGCTATACCGTTACCAGCCCGTCAATGCTATGTGTTGAATGGGCTGGTAAAACGCAATATGAACCCAGCCTTAGGGTTAGGGTTATAATTAGGGTTAGGGTTGGAATTAGGGTTAGGGTTACAACTAGGGTTAGGGTTACAATTAGGGTTAGGGTTACAATTAGGGTTAGAGTTAGAATTAGGGTTGGTATTAGGGTTAGGGTTGAGATTAGGGTTAGGGGTGTGTTGGGGTAAGGGTTGGAGCTAGAATTGAGGGGTTTCCACTATTTAGGCACATGAGGGGGTCTCCAAAAACGCAGTGGCGTTCAAAAAGTCAAATGGCGCTCCCTCCCTTCCGAGTCCTGCCGTGCGCCCAAACAGTGGTTTCACCCCCACAATTATGGGGTATCTAAGACGTACTCAGGACAAATTGGCAACAACTTTTGTGGGTTAATTTCTCCTGTTAACCCTTGGGAAAATAAAAAAATTAGGGACTAAAACGATCAGGTTTTGTGGA
Source organism: Oophaga sylvatica (assembly GCA_033576555.1). Taxonomy (NCBI): domain Eukaryota; kingdom Metazoa; phylum Chordata; class Amphibia; order Anura; family Dendrobatidae; genus Oophaga; species Oophaga sylvatica. Next base: position 290,306,602 of record JARQOD010000002.1, read on the forward strand.
AAAAATATGATTTTTTATTTTCACGCCCGGGTTATAAACTTCTGTGAAGCACTTGGAGGTTCAAAGTGCTCACCACACATCTAGATAAGTTCCTTAGGGGTCTAGTTTCCAAAATGGGGTCACTTGTGGGGGGTTTCCACTGTTTAGGCACATCAGGGGCACTCTAAACGCGACATGGCGTCCAGCCAATTCTGCATTGAAAAAGTCAAACGGCGTTCGTTCCCTTGCGACCTCTGCCGTGCGCCCAAAAAGTGGTTTACCCCCACATATGGGGTATCGGCGTATTCAGGAGAAATTGCACAACAAATTTTGTGGTTCATTTTTTCTTTGAACAGTTGTGAAAATAGAAAAAATTGGTTCCGAAGTAAAGCTTTTGCAAAAAAAGTTAAATGTTAATTTTTTTCCTTCCACATTGCTTCAGTTCCTGTGAAGCACGTAAAGGGTTAATAAACTTCTTGAATGTGGTTTTGAGCACCATGAGGGGTGCAGTTTTTAGAATGGTGTCCATTTTGGGTATTTTCTATCATATAGACCCCTCAAAGTGACTTCAAATGTGAGGTGGTCCCTAAAAAAAAATGGTGTTGTAAAAATGAGAAATTGCTGGTCAACTTTTAACCCTTATAACTTTGTAACAAAAAAAAATTTTGTTCCCAAAATTGTGCTGATGTAAAGTAGACATGTGGGAAATGTTATTTATTAAGAAATTTTTGTGACATATCTCTCTGATTTTAGGGCATAAAAGTTGAAAATTTGAAAATTGCTAAATTTTCAAAATTTTCGCCATGTTTCCGTTTTTTTCATAAATAAGCGCAAGTCAGATAAAAATTTTTTTTACCACTAACGTGAAGTCCAATATGTCACGAAAAAACAATCTCAGAATCAGCGGGATTCGTTAAAGCGTTCCAGAGTTATAACCTCATAAAGTGACAGTGGTCAGAATTGTAAAAATTGGCCCGGTCATTAAGCTGCAAAATGGCTCTGTCACTAAGGGGTTAAGTCCCATTCTAGACATGTATTCTCAGCAAGTACTATACCCACTGGACTGTATTTTTCTCTAAAGGCAAGCTCTTCACTCATCACCCTCACATTGCCCTGCTCCATTCTTCTCTGGCACTCATCCCACACGTCTCTTTTTTGTAGAATATGCAGAATACGCATTGGGAAATGCTGACTAAAGCAAAACAAGCTTACGTTATCAGCAACAAGAAACCGTCCTATATGATTAATGTGCATTAGATGCGCATGACATCTGGTTCACATATGTGTATTTATACAAACCAGAACTATGCCCACAACGAAAAAGCTATAATTGAAAGCTTTGTCCGTGTTTTGGACCCACTCATGATTTTAGCTAAAACTGATGCAAAATACTGACTAAAATCTCGTTGTGCGAATGAGGTCTAACAATGTAACATAATAGAAGTAGTGGTTACATAGTCTTATATACTATAATATTATCCACAGCGCATATTGTGGGGCAGCTTGTGCCAGGCTGCCCTGTTATTGTGCTTGTGGCAGTGTACACCGCTTTATGCTGATGAGCAGGGACTGGAATATTTCAGTGTGTGCTGCTGTCAAGGATGATTTGAAGGCTTTGTTTTCTGGAAGGCGTTTACAGCAAGCTAAGGCCAAGCATATAATTAGAAATTATTAGCTCCATGGGAATACATCTTTAAATGTCAGGCTGATGTTAAAATTGTCAATTAGTGCTTCCTTTGGCATATTCCAGCTGTGTAGCAAAGTTAAAGACACAGAATGAAATTCAAGTGTAGAGTTCAGCCAATACATGGAGTAGAAGAGAAGTAGAGCATGGACAAAATGCATGTTACAATATTACACTATGATGCATAAATACTGATAATAGGTTATAGGCATTACGAGGAATGTTGACAAGCTAATGAAGCCTGGGGAAGGTGGGATTACTATTCTTATTTATTCTTTGTGCAGTCCCATGGGTTTATTTTACAGTATATGTTATTGTATAAGTAATTTGCCCATTTTGATGGAAAATAGGGATGGGAGAACAAAGTCCAGTATTGTCTGGTTGACTCTTCTATGTTGTTTCTCTACAATGTCCTCATTTTAGGATAAATGTATGAAAGTAATAGGTTTACTGTACACATATTCTTGTTTTCAGTATCTATAACATCTCAGATCATCTTTTTATGACTATTCCCCTTGCTCTCCAGTTGTTGCCTTGTATATGTGAGATAACTCCCTTTAGTGTAATCTTATGTTTGCCTCAGTAACATTAAGCTCAAGGGCCTGTAGTTTGTCTGTACTATTATTTCTTGGGGAAAACATGGAGTAATGCCGATCGTTGATCATCAGGGACATGGTTAGCTTGGCTAGACTGTTTAGTTAGTTACACATCAGCATTTTCTTAAAGGGATTGTCTGGGGACTCTACTGTATAGGTAATAAATGTTCATTCTATGAGGGCCTCACTGATCACAGCGGGTCTTGAAGAATTTTTAATTAATGGTGTGTCTTTTTTAACCCTTTATTACTATATGAGTAATAATTCATAGTTGTCTAATTGACACCTCTCCATTATTAACCCTGATTAATGTCACCTTTCAAAAGCAAGGTGACATTAACCCCTTATTAACCCATGAGCCACCGCAAAAGGCAATGGGAATATAGAGGCTAAGAGCCAGAAAAGGCGCATCTAATAATAGATGTTCCGTTTCTGGGGTGGCTGGGGCCAGATGTTTGTAGCTAGGGGGGGGGGCAAAAACAATGGACCCTCTGTAGGCTTTGAATCTCTGTCCTCAGTCACTGGCTTTCCCTCTCTGGCAGAGAAAATTGCGCAGGAGCCCACGCTATTTTCTTCCGCGATTATAGCCTTAAATTTAACCCCTAGAGTTCCTTGTGTACATTGTTTTTATGTCGTTTTTAGGTTGGTTTTATTCAATTTATCTGTTTTTTTTTTCTTTTTTGCAGTCATTTGCATTTTTAATCATGTGGGTGTTCTGATTAATTGCCTTTTAATTTTCATTTGCTGCTCCACCTTTATATAGCTTTCCTACTCCATTCTATGTATAACTGCCACCTGAGGAAGACGGAGCTATTCCGTTGAAACGCGTTGTGGATATCAATAAATGAAGACTTTTTAATATCAGCTGAATTGCGTCCCTCGCGCTCCTTATGACTGGATTGCTTTATCATCACTTATGTCTGATCCTCTCTTGAGGTACCCGGCCGGAGCTTCAGCGGACAACCTTAATCTCATCTGCCTTTATCGCCAGCCTGGCGCTCCTTTGAAACCGTCTATCTGAATTTGGTTAAAAAATTATTGTCTGGGTTAGATGCAGTTAAAAATTTGTAATTATATCTACAGCCGGTGGCTACTCCGCTGACTAGCAGACACTGCTACTAGGTCCAAAATTATTGCCTGGGTTAGATGCAGTTAAAAATTTGTAATTAGATCTACAGCCGGTGGCTACTCCGCTGACTAGCAGACACTCAAGCTTTGTAGCAGACCTCTGATTCCCAGGCTATAGTATGAGTAAACAGCTCTAGTCTTCACACTCCACCATCTGTGTTACCCCAAGCCATAGTGTATGTAGTTTCTTACGGTTAAAAGGGGGGTGGAGAAAGACCCAACCCACCTGTAATTGATGATGCCAATGTCACGTAAAACACAGCAAGGGGACTCCAAAAAGAGTCTCCATTATTCCAAAAATTTGGGTCACAGACACCACTTAAGTAGCATCAATTGCCCCAGAGTTGCTTAAAACGGTTGGTGAGGTGATTTGAACAAATCCTCAAGCTTTTACTCTCCCCAGGATGACACAGGGGTAGAAAAGTCCTTGCGGATCCATGATTTGTTCATCTTTATGAACGTGAGTCTGTCTACATTCTCAGTGGACAGCCGCGTGCGCTTATCTGTCAGACTCAGCACACCACCAGCAGCGCTGAACACACGTTCAGAGAGAACAAAAATTATTATTAATTTGCAAGCTGGTGGAGCTTAGTATAGATGGCCTAATACAATGAGTACCACACACTGCTACAGGCCCAAAATTATTCTACAGGCAAGATGCAGCTAAAAATTATTATTAATTTGAAAGCTGGTGGAGCTTAGTATAGATGGCCTATTAGAATGAGTACCACACACTGCTACAGGCCCAAAATTATTCTACAGGCAAGATGCAGCTAAAAATTATTATTAATTTGAAAGCTGGTGGAGCTTAGTATAGATGGCCTATTAGAATGAGTACCACACACTGCTACAGGCCCAAAATTATTCTACAGGCAAGATGCAGCTAAAAATTATTATTAATTTGAAAGCTGGTGGAGCTTAGTATAGATGGCCTATTAGAATGAGTACCACACACTGCTACAGGCCCAAAATTATTCTACAGGCAAGATGCAGCTAAAAATTACTATTAATTTGAAAGCTGGTGGAGCTTAGTATAGATGGCCTATTAGAATGAGTAACACACACTGCTACAGGCCCAAAATTATTTTCCGCCTATATGCAGCTACAAATTATTAGCAATTTTAAAGCTTAAAATGTTTGGTGAGGTGATTTTACCAAATCCTCAAGCTTTTACTCTCCCCAGGATGACACAGGGGTAGAAAAGTCCTTGCGGATCCATGATTTGCTCATCTTTATGAACATGAGTCTGTCTACATTCTCAGTGGACAGCCGCGTGCGCTTATCTGTCAGACTCAGCACACCACCAGCAGCGCTGAACACACGTTCAGAGAGAACAAAAATTATTATTAATTTGAAAGCTGGTGGAGCTTAGTATAGATGGCCTAATACAATGAGTACCACACACTGCTACAGGCCCAAAATTATTCTACAGGCAAGATGCAGCTAAAAATTATTATTAATTTGAAAGCTGGTGGAGCTTAGTATAGATGGCCTATTAGAATGTGTAACACACACTGCTACTATGCCCAAAATTATTGTCCAGGCAAGATGCAGATAGAATTATTTTTTTTTTTAAGGCTGGTGGAGCTTTGTATAGATGGCCTAATAGAATGAGTACCACACACTGATACTATGCCCACAATTATTGTCCAGGCAAGATGCAGCAAAAAATTATGAGTATTTCAACACTGGTGGAGCTTTGTATAGATGGCCTAATACAATGAGTACCACAGACTGCTACTGTGCCCACAATTATTCTACAGGCAAGATGCAGATAGAAATTCTTTTTTTTAAACTCTGGTGGAGCTTTGTATAGATGGCCTTATAGAATGAGTACCACACACTGCTACTATGCCCAAAATTATTGTCCAGGCAAGATGCAGATAGAATTTTTTTTTTTTTTTTTTAAGGCTGGTGGAGCTTTGTATAGATGGCCTAATAGAATGAGTACCACACACTGATACTATGCCCAAAATTATTGTCCAGGCAAGATGCAGATAGAATTTTTTTTTTTTTTAAGGCTGGTGGAGCTTTGTATAGATGGCCTAATAGAATGAGTACCACACACTGCTACTATGCCCAAAATTATTGTCCAGGCAAGATGCAGCTAAAAATTATGAGTATTTCAATGCTGGTGGAGCTTTGTATAGATGGCCTAATACAATGAGTACCAGACTGCTACTATGCCCACAATTATATTACAGGCAAGATGCAGCCAAAAATTATGAGTATTTTAACGCTGGTGGAGTTGGCAAAAAGTGATAGCAACTGATGTAACCTAGCCCTCAAAAGGGCTGCAATTTTACAAATAGTCACTACTCCCAAGTTGACCTATCTGTCTATATAGAGCACAGACCTGCCTGCTAAAAGTGCTAGGAACTGCTGTAACCTAGCCCTTAAAAGGGCTGCAATTACAAACTAGTCCCTCCCTACTCCCTCCTGTCTAACTGCAAATTCGCTTCACAGTCACTGTTACAAAGATAGCGCTAACAGCAGCAGCAGTGCCGTCTAACACTCAGCTGCAGCTGTGAGAAAATGGTGGCGAGGGGGGAAATGGCTGGGTCTTATAGGGCAAGGACATGTGACATACACAGCCAATGACACATGCCCTTGCTTGTGTGAAAAAAAAGCACTTCGCTCTGTGTGTGCGCTGCTGATAGGCTGACAGACTGCACCGCCCACTGGAAATGCGGGAAAGAGAAAAAAAATGGAGATCTTCATTATCTCTGCAGAGATCCATCCCATGCCCCTCCCCCGCCCCGCTGTACACTCAAACTGTGTATTAACAGTGATTCTCAGCATTGCTGTGAAAAAAATCCAGTGACGATTTAGGTGCACGAACAGTAATCGAACATAACCTCGAACAGCCGGATTTTTTCAAAATCGTTTGGGTTCGTCGAACGGCTCGAACACCGCCCAAAACAGCTCGAATTTGAAATTGGCGAACAGTTCGCTTCGAACACCGCTCATCTCTAATTATGATCCTATTTGGATGGTAAAAAAAAAAAATTGGTATTTAAGGCTAGATATTCTCTTGAATCCCTTCTGTCAGAACCTATTGTTGTTTTTGCGTTTTTGATTTTTCCTGCCTTTTTTCACATAGCCATACAAGCTTTTTTTTTGCACAGAGTTGTAGTTTTGAATTATAGCATTCATTTTACCATACAATGTTCTGAAAAATGGAAATAAATATCCAAGTGGGAAGAAATGGTTAAAACAATGCAATTCCATTCCATTGGTTTTAACTTTCACCTTTAAGGCAATCCTTATGCTGTAAAAATGACCTGGCAACATGATTCTTCAGTTCAGTAAGTTTCCGTTATTATTATTATTATTTATATTATTATTATTTATATAGCACCATTGATTCCATGGTGCTGTACATGAGAAGGGGTTACATACAAATTACAGATATCACTTACAGTAAGGCTGCTTTCACACATCAGTTTTTTGATGTCAGGCGCGATCCGGCGTGTTTTAAAAAAAACGGATCCGGTACCGGATGTGTTTTTTTGGCATTGACTTTCATTAGCGCCGGATCGCGCCTGATGTCATTGCGTTGCATCTGTTTTTGGCCGGATCCGGCTGAAATGTACATTCCGGCGGCCGGACCAAACGGTCACTGCAACGTTTTTTTTCTTTTCCGGACCGGCCTGATAGTGCCTGAAGCGGCACATCAGGCGGCCGGAAATAATACAAGTCTATGTAAGGCTACTTTCACACTTCAGGCTTTTTGTGTCAGGCATAATCTGTCCTATGCCTGACAGGACGAATCCGGCGCTGATTTTAAAAAACTGATGCAACTGATCAGTTTTTTTGCCGGATCCGTCGTGACCTTTTCAAGCCGGAAAGAAAACCAATGGAGAGAGAGGAGAGAACGAACCTTGGATTCCGGATCAGTTTTCTGACGGATTTGTCAAAACACTGGTCCGGCTCCATAGATTTGCATTGTTTCCGGCCGCCTGAAGTGCCGATTCAGGCACTATCAGGCGGCTCCCGAAAAAAAAAAACCGTTGCAGGCAGCGTCTTGTCCGGCCGCCAGAATGTACATTTCCGACGGATCCGGCCAAAAAACGGATACAACGCAGTGACATCAGGCGCGATCCGGCGCTAATGTAAGTCAATGGTAAAAAAACACGCCGGATCGCGCCTGACACAAAAAGCCTGATGTGTGAAGCAGCCTAACCGGATCAGTCTTTTGTGAAATCCGTCAAAAGACTGGTCCGGATTCTGGAAATCAGGGACTACTACTACTACATTTTCCACTGTCTCCGGACTACTACTACTACTACATTTTCCACTGTCTCCGGACATGCAAACCTGCATTTTCCAGCTGCAAAACTTCTTTTCCCGGGTTCAAGAGTTCAGGTCGGATACAGCAAAAAAACTGATCCGTTGCATCAGTTTTTTCATTTCAGCGCCGGATCCGTCCCTTCAGGTATTCGACGGATTATGCCTGACACAAAAAAACTGATGTGTGAAAACAGCCTAAGCAAACAATCACAGACTGATACAGAGGAGAGAGGACCATGCCTTTGCGGACTTACATTCTACAGGATGGTGGGGAAGGAGACAGTAGGTTGGGGGGTTGCAGCAGCTCCGGTGTTGGTGAGGTGGTAGCTCCGGTAGTGGTGAGGAGGCAGCAGCAGGGTCATTGCAGGCTGTAAGTTTCCTGAAGAGGTGGGTTTTCATGTTCCGTCTTAAGGATCCGAATGTGATTGATAGTCGGATGTGTTGGGGCAAAGAATTTCAGAGGATGGGGGATATTCGGGAGAAGTCTTGGAGGCGGTTGGGTGAGGAGCGAATAAGTGTGCAGGAGAGAAGGAGGTCTTAAGAGGACCGGAGATTACATGAAGGAAGATATTGGGAGATTAGTTCAGAGATATATGGGGAGACAGGTTATAGATGGCCTTTTAGGTCAGTATTAGTAATTTGAACTGGATACGCTGAGGGAATGGGAGCCAGTAAGGAGATTTGCAGAGGGGAGAAGTGGAGGAGTAGCGAGGAGAGAGATGAATTAGTCGGGCAGCGGAGTTGAGGATGGACTGGAGAGGTGCGAGGGTGTTTGAAGGGAGGCCACAGAAAAGGATGTTGCAGTAGTCGAGGGGGGAGATAATGAGGGCATGCACAAGCATTTTAGTAGCTTGAGGGTTGAGGAAAGGACAGATTCTGGAAATATTTTTGAGCTGGAGGCGACAGGAGGTGGAAAGAGCTTGGAAGGACAGGGCAGAGTCAAGGGTTTCTCCGAGGCAGCGGACTTCCAGTACGGGGGAAAGCGTGATGTCGTTAATTGTGATAGATCAGGTAAGGAAGATCTGTGAGATGGAAGAAAGATGATGAGTTCAATTTGTCCACATTGAGTTTGAGGAAGCGAGAGGAGGATATGGCTGATAGACACTTCGGGATTCTGGACAGCAGAGAGGTGACGTATGGGCCAGAGAGGTAGATCTGAGTGTCATCAGCATAAAGGTGGTACTGGAATCCATGGGACTTTATGAGTTGCCCCAGGCCAAGTGTCATCAGCATAAAGGTGGTACTGGAATCCATGGGACTTTATGAGTTGCCCCAGGCCAAGTGTATAGAATGAGAAGAGTTGGGGTCCTAGAACAGAGCCTTGGGGACTCCAACAGAGAGAGGGTGGGATGAGGAGGTAGTGTGGGAGTGGGAGACGCTGAATGTGTGGTTGGATAGGTATGAGGAGATTCAGGATAGGGCGAAGTCTTGGATGCCAAAGGAGGAGAGGATCTGTAGTAGGAGGCTGTGGTCAACTGTGTCAAAAGCAGAGGACAGGTCTAGAAGGATGAGTATAGAGTATTGTCCGTTAGCTTTGGCTGTAAGTAGGTCGTTAGCAATTTTGGTCAGGGCTGTCTCAGAGGAGTGATGGGGTCGGAAACCAGATTGTAGATTGTCAAAGAGCAAGTCAGATGAGAGGTTGGAGGAAAGATCAGCGTGGACATGCTGCTCCATGAGTTTGGAAGCGAATTGGTGCAGCGATATTGGGCGCAAAATTGGCAGTTGGCACAAAATTTCAATTTTTTTTTCATATTTTAGTTAAAAACATTTTTTTAAAGAATAAAAAATGCATTTGGCAATGTTTTCCAAGACCCAGAACTCTTATTTTTCTGTCCATGGAGATTTGTGAAGGCTTCTTTTTGTGTGGTGAGCTATAGTTTCTAATAGTATTGTTTTTGGATGCATACAACTTTTTGATAACTTTTTATTCCAGTTTTAGAATAACAATTATCAAGACACACTCAATAAAGGAGTGGTTCTGCAGGTGGGGACCACTGACCACATCTCGGTACCAATGCTTCCTGGCTGATGTTTTGGTCACTTTTGAAAGTTGGTTGTGCTTTCACACTCGTGGTAGCAGGAGACGGACTCTACAACCCACACAAGTGGCTCAGGTAGTGCAGCTCATCCAGGATGGCACATCAATGCGAGCTGTGGCAAGGTTTGCTGTGTCTGTCAGCGTAGTGTCCAGAGACTAGAGGCACTACCAGGAGACAGGCCAGTACACCAGGAGACGTGGAGGGGGCTGTAGAAGGGCAACAACCCAGCAGCAGGACCACTACCTCTGCCTTTGTGCAAGGAGTAACAGGAGCAGCACTGCCAGAGCCCTGCAAAATGACCTCTAGCAGGCCACAAATGTGCATGTGTCTGCACAAACGGTTAGAAACCGACTGCTTGAGGATGGTCTGAGTACCCGACGTCCACAGATGGGGGTTGTGCTCACAGCCTAACACCGTGCAGGATGCTTGGCATTTGCCACAGAACACCAGGATTGGCAAATTCACCACTGGGGCCCTGTGCTCTTCACAGATAAAAGCAGGTTCACACTGAGCACATGTGACAGACGTGACAGAGTCTGGAGACGCCGTGGAGAGCGATCTGCTGCCTGCAACAACCTTAAGCATGACCGGTTTGGCAGTGGGTCAGTAATGGTGTGGGGTGGCATTTCTTTGGAGGGCCGCACAGCCTTCCATGTGCTCACCGGAGGTAGCCTGACTGCCATTAGGTACCGAGATGTGATCCTCAGACCACTTGTGAGACCATATGCTGGTGCGGCTGTTCCTCGGTTCCTCCTAATGCAGGACAATGCCAGACCTCATGTGGCTGGAGTGTGTCAGCAGTTCCTGCAAGATGAAGGCATTGAAACTATTGACTGGCCCGCCCGTTCTCTAGACCTGAATCCGATTGAGCACATCTGGGACATCATGTCTCGCTCCATCCACCAATGTCACATTGCACCACAGACTGTCCAGGAGTTTGCAGATGCTTTAGTCCAGGTCTGGGAGATCCCTCAGGAGACCATCCGCCGCCTCATCAGGAGCATGCCCAGGCGTTGTAGGGAGGTCATACAGGCACGTGGAGGCCATACACACTACTGAGCATCATTTTGACTTGTTTTAAGGACATTACATTCAATTTAATTTTGTGGGTGACTCCAAATTCAGGCCTCCATTGGCTAATAAATTTGATTTCCATTGATGATCTTTGTGTGACTTTATTTTCAGTACATTCAACTTTGTACAGAACAAAGTATTCAATGAAAATATTTCATTCATTCAGATCTAGGATGTTATTTGGGTGTTCCCTTTATTTTTTTGAGCAGTGTATATAAAGCTGGGCTTCATGGGAGTAGGTGGCAATGAACGTTCCCAAATGCCATGTTAAAGGGTACTTCACACATAGCGAGATCGTTAGCGAGATCACTGAAACGGCACAGGTTTTGTGATGCAACAGCGACCTCGCTACGTGTGACACATAGCGGCGACCGGCACCCCACTGCAATATCGCTGATCGTGCTGGAATGTCCTAGGCCATTTTTTGATCGTTGGTGTCCCGCTGGCCAGCATGCATCACTGTGTTTGACACCATAAAAACGACGAGCGACCTCGTTGGCGACTCAGAACTCAGCGACGCAGGCGTGATTTTGCTTTGTCAGAATTGCTGCTGTGACAAGGTCCGAACCGCCAAGGTCGTTGTACAGATCGCCGTATCGTTGCTGCGTCATTGAGTAGAACTGCCTGTTTGACAACTTACTAGCGACCATGTAGCGATGTACCAGCGATCCTTACCAGGTCGTATCGTTGTTCGGATCCCTGGAGCGTCGCTATGTGTAACGGGGCACTAACTTATTGGCACCCTGTGATTTTGTCATGCAAGAATGGGGTATGAATTAGAAATCTGATTGCACATGAAACTGAAACTGTCCGAGATTGTATGCAGCATCCAAATGGCTAATCGGCAGTGATCTGATCTAGCTCTGGTCACTCCTACTATTAGAGGCAGCTGCTGAATACATAATCTGAGCCTGCTCAATACACCCACACCATATGTAGAACGTACATCTACGTCAGATGGGTTAAAGTGGATCTGGCACCAGATTTCACAATACACTATGAAAACAATAGGTCTTACTTGACAAATTCAAGTTAGATTGGCTATATAATCCTTAAATTAGCATTGGCAAGGAAATTACCCAATCCGGATGAGCATTATAGCTCATTTAGGTTAAACCTTTGATTTCCTGTAAGGGCCTCGTCTCACATAACGACACACCAGCGATCCCGACAACGATCAGGATCGCTGCTATATTGCTACATGATCGCTGCTGAGCTGCCAAACAGGCAGCTCAGGCAGCGATCAGGACAGCGACACTGCGGGTAACGTCGCCTAGTTACCCGCAGTGTACGTTGGATACCAGCGCACTGATGCAGGGAGCTGGTAACCAATGTACACGTCGGGTTTCCAGGCGCTGCGCGGTGCCTGGAAACCCGACGTGTACCTTGGTTACCAGCTCCCCTGCAGCAACGCGCTGGTATCCAAGGTACACGTCGGGTTTCCAGGCACAGCCCCGCGCCTGGAAACCCGATGTGTACCTTGGTTACCAGGAGATCGCTGGTCTCCTGCCTGTCACACGCAGCGATGCGTGCCTGCCAGCGGGAGACCAGCGATCAAAAAAAAGTCCTGGCATTTCTGACACGACCAGCGATTCACAGCAGGGGCCTGATCGCTGGTACGTGTCAGACATAGCGAGATCGCTGCTGAGATCGCTGTTTAGCAGCGATCTCGGTAGCGATCTCGCTATGTGAGACGGGGCCCTAAGTGTAAAACTTCAGCACATGATACAGCAGGTAAATGATACAATAATATAAAGATGCATAAGGAAGTAAATATGTAAGGCTTCATTCAGATGTCCATGTTGCAAATACTTGCTATATCCATTTTTTTCACGTATAGAACATGTACCCATTATAATCTACAGTGCTATTTACATGTTCGTGTTTTTGTGTCCATGCAAAATTCACGGAAACATGTCCTTTTTATATTCAGTATCACAGATGAAAAGAGTCTATGCAAATCTACACTTCCATGAAAAACATGTATAGCACACATTGGCATCTGTGTCCTGTCCGTGTTTAACTTTGAAAAGGATAGGAGAAGCTTTATCTTTTATTTATCCATCCGTGACAAACAGTGATGACACTGATAGTAAAAACAAACACAGACCGTACAATGACACATTGATGGTAAAACCGGACACACGTACCGAACACAGATGACACACTGATGGTAAGAATGGACTGTACACTGATGATAAAACCAGACACAGATCGTACACTGATGACTTACTGATGGTAAAACCAGACACAAAGAACCGTACACTGATGGTAAAAATGGACACACAGACCGTACACTGATGGTAAAAACGGACATACATACCATACACTGATGACACAATGATGGTAAAACCAGACACACAGACCGTACACTGATGACTTACTGATGGTAAAACCAGACACAAAGAACCGTACACTGATGGTAAAAATGGACACACAGACCGTACACTGATGGTAAAAACGGACATACATACCATACACTGATGACACAATGATGGTAAAACCAGACACACAGACTGTACACTGATGACACTGATGATAAAAACGGACATACATACCATAGACTGATGACACACTGATGGAAAACCAGACACACGGACCGTACACTGATGCCACACTGATGGTAAAACCGGACATACGGACCGTACACTGATGACACACTGATGGTGAAACTGGACACACGGACCGTACATTGATGACACTGATAGTAATAAAGGACACACGGACCATACACTGATGACACACTGATAGTAAAAACGGACACACAGACCGTACACTGATGTCACACTGATGGTGAAACTGTCACGGGTGTGTCGCTGCGAAGATCGTCGCGATTGCACACCCTGACTTCTCACAGCTGAGTTTCTGCTGCTGGGTGTTTTTCGGCAGTGAGAGTTAATTCTCCCTCTCTCTGTGCTGGACAAGACCAGCCTCGCTCAGCTGCAATTAATGTTGCGATAATTGGTTTCCTTCAAATACCTGCCTGTCTGCTAGGGAAGTGTCGGTGAAAGCATTCATGCAGACCAGCAGAGCGGATCATATTGAGAAATCTAAAGCTAAGAGTACCTGTTGTGGTTTTCTCCTCTCCTCGCTTTATTATTTATCTCCTTACCCGTTGGTGTTCCCTCTGTAGTGGTAGTTTTGTATGCAAGGTGTCTTTTGTTTTACCCCTTGTACTGTCTCGTTCGTCTTATACTGTGTGTAGGCAGTTACCTTCCCGTTTCCCTGTGGTGGTAATCAGGGTCCTTCTCAGGACTATATTACAGTGGTCAGGGATTCACAGGAGATAGGGTTACGCTGGCGGCCTGAACCTCTGTACCATCAACAGTACCTCCAGGTAGAGGGATTAGTCAGGACCCCAGCTTAGGGTCAGCATAGACCCCGGTCCTCCTGTATGCAGAGACAGCGTGACATTTTCACCGACTACTAAAGATTTTCTCCAGTCACCATGGATCCAGTAGTCAGTCTAGCTCGGCAGTTGCAGAGTTTGTCCATGGAGCTGGCGGACGTTAAGTCCAAGGTTTTGTACCCCCCGGAGCAGGCCGGACCTGAACCTAAAGTAGCTCTCCCTGACAGGTTCACTGGGGGGCGGGACAAGTTTTTTGCTTTCCGGGAGGCATGTAAATTGTACTTTCGGCTGCGACCTCGGTCATCTGGGAGTGAAGAACAAAGGGTGGGGATTGTCATCTCGCTCCTACAAGGAGACCCCCAATCCTGGGCGTTCGCTCTCCCCCCGGGCTCCCCAGCTCTCCAGTCAGTGGATAGGTTGTTTGCAGCTCTGGGTCTTGTATATGATGACCCGGATCGGGTCTCCCTTGCTGAATCTAAGTTACGTAAGATACAGCAGGGAGATCGTCCGGCGGAGGAATTCTGTTCGGAGTTCCGTAGGTGGGCCACGGACACCCAGTGGAATGACCCGGCTCTTAGGAGCCAGTTTTGTCAAGGTTTATCTGACAAATTAAAGGATGTGCTGGCACAGTATGACCCTCCCACGTCACTGGAAGCAGCTATGGCCCTTGCTATTCGTATTGACAGACGTCTTCGGGAGAGGTGCGGGGTAACTTCGCCCCCTGTGATGACTCCACCTTCCTCAAGGGTCCCTTATACGGAGGTTCCCCTGGTCACTCCAGAGGAGCCTATGCAATTAGGAGGGACATCATTCCGGGGGAGGGGATCGGTGGGGCGCCACAAAACAAGAAGTTGTTTCTTCTGTGGGAAAAAGGGACATTTTATTGGGGGGTGTCCATCCCGTCCTTTGCTGAGTGAGAAGTCGCCGGAAAACTATTGATCCCAGATTGTGTGGTGGACGGCAATCTGGGAGTAAGTATTTCGTCCATAAATTCGTCTCAGTTTCTCGTACCGGCGGAGGTGGTGGTGGGTGCGAGAACTGAGAGGATATCTGTTCTTCTGGATAGTGGGGCCGGGGCTAATCTGGTGGATGCTCGCTTTGCCCGGGTTCAAGGTATGCGATTGAGTGTGTTGGCTAAACCCGTCCCCATATTCTCGATCGATGCCAGACCTCTCGGTCAGGGAAGTTTTTTGCAAGCAGTGCATAACATAGATCTTCAAGTGGGGCCGTTACATAAAGAACTCTTGTCTTGTTATGTGTTAGAGGATCTTCCTACTCCTATAGTGCTGGGCCTTCCTTGGTTAACTAAGCATAACCCGGTTATTAATTGGCAATCCAGAGAGATAAGCCAATGGAGTGAATTCTGTAATAAAAACTGCATGAATGCGGTCATTGGTGCGGTCGCTCCTAGGGCCTTACCTCCATTTCTGGTGGACTTTGAGGATGTATTCTCGGAGAAAGGGTGTCAAGAACTACCTCCTCATCGCGAATATGACTGTTCTGTTAACTTGCTCCCTGGGGCCAAATTACCGAAATCTAGGTTGTATAACCTTTCTGGTCCTGAGAGACAGGCCATGAAGGATTATATTTCAGAGAGTCTGGCTAAGGGGCATATTAGACCTTCATCTTCCCCGGTGGCCGCGGGGTTCTTCTTTGTGAAGAAAAAAGATGGAGGCCTACGCCCTTGCCTGGATTTCCGTGAGCTTAATCGGATTACGGTCCGAGATCCGTATCCGCTCCCACTTATTCCCGATCTCTTCAATCAGATCGTGGGTGCCAAATGGTTCTCTAAATTGGATCTCAGGGGGGCGTACAATCTGATTAGGATGAAGGAGGGGGATGAGTGGAAGACGGCGTTTAACACTCCGGAGGGGCATTATGAGAACCTTGTCATGCCATTTGGTCTGAGTATTGCCCCGGCGGTGTTTCAACACTTTGTAAATTACATCTTTCGCCACCTAATGGGACAGTTTGTGGTCATATATCTGGATGATATCTTAATTTACTCGCCGGATCTTGTATCTCATCAGGAGCATGTTAGGCAGGTGTTACAGATCTTGCGGGATAATAAACTGTACGCCAAATGGGAGAAGTGTGTGTTCGCCGTACAGGAACTTCAGTTTTTAGGATTCCTGGTGTCAGCATCCGGTTTTCGTATGGACCCTGGGAAAGTGCGGGCAGTTCTTGAGTGGGATCTGCCAGAGGATCTTAAGGCATTACAACGTTTCTTGGGGTTTGCTAACTACTACCGGAAATTCATTCGTAATTTTTCGTCCATAGTTAAACCTCTCACAGACATGAGTAAAAAAGGGACGGATTTTTCAAAGTGGTCTGACAAGGCTTGTCAAGCGTTTTCTTCTTTGAAAAAATGTTTTGCTTCTGCACCCATACTTATTCAGCCTGATGCGTCACAGCCGTTCATTGTTGAGGTGGACGCTTCCGAGGTAGGGGTGGGAGCAGTATTGTCACAAGGTTCGTCCCCTGGTAAATGGCATCCGTGCGCCTTCTTCTCTAAAAAAATTGTCGTTCGCGGAGAGGAATTATGATGTCGGCAATAGAGAACTCTTGGCCATTAACTTAGCTTTTGAGGAGTGGCGTCATTTTTTGGAGGGGGCAGTCAACCCGGTCACCGTCATTACCGATCACAAAAACCTGCTATATTTAGAGTCCGCTAAATGTCTGAATCCCAGACAAGCTAGGTGGTCGTTGTTTTTTACCAGGTTTAATTTTGTCGTCACATATCGTCCTGGGTCAAAAAATGTTAAGGCGGATGCCTTATCTCGCTGTTTCCCAGGGGCTGGGAACACGGAGGACCCGGTTCCGGTCCTTCAGGAGGGGGTGGTGGTGTCGGCAGTATGCTCTGAGCTTGAGGAGGAGGTATTGGAGGCTCAGGGGGACGCCCCTGTAGGACCTCCAGGGAGACTGTTTGTTCCAAATCAGTTGCGACAAAAGGTGATCGAGGCACATCATAATTCAGCTTTGGCAGGACACCCAGGGAGTAAAGCAACTGAGGATCTCCTCTCGCGCCGGTTTTGGTGGCCTAACTTACATAGGGAGGTGGTAACTTTTGTCACCTCCTGCGAGGTTTGTGCGCGCTCTAAGACCCCACATACCCGTCCGTCTGGGACCCTCTTACCTTTGAAGATCCCGGAGCGTCCGTGGACTCATCTGTCTATGGACTTCATTACGGACCTCCCGCCATCTTCGGGTAAAACAGTCATACTCGTTGTAGTGGACAGGTTCAGCAAGATGGCACATTTTATCGCTCTTCCTAATGCTAAAACTCTTGCGCAGGTGTTTATTGGGGAGATTGTAAGACTTCACGGGGTACCCTCCGATGTGGTGTCGGATCGGGGGTCTCAGTTTGTGTCCAAATTCTGGAAAGCATTTTGTACACGGCGGGGGATGCAGTTGTCATTTTCATCGGCTTTTCACCCGCAGACCAATGGTCAGACAGAGCGTCTGAACCAGAGCTTGGAGACATATCTCCGGTGTTTTGTGTCAGAGAACCAGGAGGACTGGGCTTCTTTCTTGCCTCTGGCGGAGTTTGCTCTAAATAATAGGCGGAGCGAGTCCACTGGTAAGTCCCCGTTTTTTGGGGCATATGGTTTTCACCCCCAGTTTTGTACTTTCAATAGGGGGGGCTCTTCTGGGGTTCCTGAGGAGGAACGATTTTCGTCGTCACTTGCTTCAGTGTGGAGAGGAGTGCTGAATAATCTGAGTACTATGGGGAACCGATACAAACGTATGGCTGATAGGAGGAGAGTGTCTGGTCCGGACCTAAGTGTGAACGATCTGGTATGGTTGTCTACCAAGAATATAAAACTTAAGGTTCCCTCCTGGAAACTGGGTCCCAGGTTCATCGGGCCATACAAGATCAGTTCTATAATTAATCCGGTTGCATTCCGTCTTGACCTCCCTCCCACATTTAAAATTCATAATGTGTTCCACAGATCGTTGCTTAAAAGGTATGTGGCGCCGGTGATACCTTCACCTTTACCTCCTCCTCCTGTGGTGGTCAATGGTAACTTGGACTTCCAGGTGTCGAGAGTCATCGATTCACGTCTGAATCGCCGGTCCCTTCAGTACCTTGTTCATTGGAGGGGGTATGGTCCTGAGGAGAGGACGTGGGTTCCTGCGTCGGATACTAACGCAGACCGATTGGTTCGGGCCTTCCACACTACTCACCCAGATAAACCCGGCCCTGAGGGTCCGGAGGCCCCTCGTGGAAGGGGGGGTACTGTCACGGGTGTGTTGCTGCGAAGATCGTCGCGATTGCACACCCTGACTTCTCACAGCTGAGTTTCTGCTGCTGGGTGTTTTTCGGCAGTGAGAGAGTTAATTCTCCCTCTCTCTGTGCTGGACAAGACCAGCCTCGCTCAGCTGCAATTAATGTTGCGATAATTGGTTTCCTTCAAATTCCTGCCTGTCTGCTAGGGAAGTGTCGGTGAAAGCATTCATGCAGACCAGCAGAGCGGATCATATTGAGAAATCTAAAGCTAAGAGTACCTGTTGTGGTTTTCTCCTCTCCTCGCTTTATTATTTATCTCCTTACCCGTTGGTGTTCCCTCTGTAGTGGTAGTTTTGTATGCAAGGTGTCTTTTGTTTTACCCCTTGTACTGTCTCGTTCGTCTTACACTGTGTGTAGGCAGTTACCTTCACGTTTCCCTGTGGTGGTAATCAGGGTCTTTCTCAGGACTAGATTACAGTGGTCAGGGATTCACAGGAGATAGGGTTACGCTGGCGGCCTGGACCTCTGTACCATCAACAGTACCTCCAGGTAGAGGGATTAGTCAGGACCCCAGCTTAGGGTCAGCCTAGACCCCGGTCCTCCTGTATGCAGAGACAGCGTGACATTAACCGGACACAAGGACCGTACAATGATGACACTGATAGTAAAAACGGACACAGACCGTACACTGATGGTAAAACCAGACACATGGACCGTACACTGATGATTTACTGATGGTAAAACCGAACATACAAACCGTACACTGATGACACACTGATGGTAAAACCAGACACACGTACCGAACACAGATGACACACTGATGGTAAAAACTGACATACGGACCGTACACTGATGGTAAAACCAGACACAGACCGTACACTGATGACTTACTGATGGTAAAACCAGACACACAGACTGTACACTGATGACACTGATGATAAAAACGGACATACATACCATAGACTGATGACACACTGATGGAAATCCAGACACACGGACCGTACACTGATG
This sequence comes from Oophaga sylvatica, assembly GCA_033576555.1. NCBI lineage: Eukaryota > Metazoa > Chordata > Amphibia > Anura > Dendrobatidae > Oophaga > Oophaga sylvatica. The sequence goes on from JARQOD010000002.1 coordinate 290,325,986, forward strand.
CCACACTGATGGTAAAACCGGACCTACGGACCGTACACTGATGACACACTGATGGTGAAACCGGACACACGGACCGTACAATGATGACACTGATAGTAATAAAGGACACACGGACCATACACTGATGACACACTGATAGTAAAAACGGACACACAGACCGTACACTGATGTCACACTGATGGTGAAACCGGACACACGGACCGTACAATGATGACACGGATAGTAATAAAGGACACACGGACCGTACACTGATGACACACTGATAGTAAAAACGGACACAGACCGTACACTGATGGTAAAACCAGACACACGGACCGTACACTGATGATTTACTGATGGTAAAACCGAACATACAAACCGTACACTGATGACACACTGATGGTAAAACCAGACACAAGAACCGTACACTGATGGCAAAACCAGACAGACAGACCGTACACAGATGACATACTGATGGTAAAAAAGTACACACGGACCAGACCGTACACTGACACAGTGATGGTAAAAATGAACACATGGACTGTACAGTGATAACATCGGTCCAATTTTTTCATGTACGTGTTTAAACACAGATGTGAATGAGGGCTAATAGTTGGGGGTTACCAGCTATCTGATTAGTATCAAGAACAGCAGACCCACCTGGCCTCAGAAGTTGTACCGGCACTAATGGCATAACTCCTCTTGATGCCATGCAGTAGCTGTTTGTAATGTGAACACACCTTTAAGGTCATCGTCACTTTTCAGTTCTAATTTTCTCGCATACTTCAATGTTACTGTAGATACTGATGCCTCCACTGTTTATTATTTAGGTGAAGTGGTAGAAGGATCACATTTTCATGCCAGTCAGTCCCATAGTTTTCACTGGACCTGGACTTGGGAGCTATGAATACTGTAAACAACACATTTTACTTTGTGTTTGGCAAGCTTCCCTGCCGCTAGTTTTATCTATCCTGCAAATAAAATAAGATTCCTTCTCAGCTGCTTTAGTTGCTTGGTCAGGGAAGGAGCAGATGAACCTCACATGAACTTGTGTGCTGTGCAGTATACCCTTCAAAGCACAGCAATAAAGTGCACACTTGTCTGCTTAGCAACTTGACAATTCCAGATAAGCGTATTCTCGGCATGCGTTGTACAGTCTGGAGAATGAAATATCTGAGAAATACACCATTTGTACTCTATATGCCATTTACAAAACATCAAACACCAATAAAAAAGGATGTCAAACATGACAAAGGTCTTGGCTGCTTCAAGATCCAGTATACAAGTCACTCACGTCAGTGATTTTTCAGAAAACCAATCCAATTTATATCAGTGTTTTGGATCAGATTTTCATCAGTGTTTGCTCAGTGTATCAGTTTTTACCATCATGGTTTCATCATTGATTTTTTTATATGAGGAATTTTTTTTTACAAATCTTCTCCTGTCCATATAGGCCTTAGCTTAGTAAAACATTCTGTCCATTTACCATTGTGCTTATTTTACTGCCTAGTAATTGACTTGATCAGATCTTCTGTGATGCTTTCATCTATTAAAAGGTGTTCTCTGGGAACAATAGGTTTTTTTTCATTATAGGCTTGCAGAGGTCTAAAATAGCAAATGCAGCTAGTATCCTCAGGAGCGCTAGCGATGCCTCTTGACTGCTCCTGTCTTCGTGTAGAGTTTGCAGCTGGGAGATCTACAGTGCATGTGACCGCTACAGTCAATCACTTGGTTAAAGCGAACCTGTCAGCTGGATTGTGCACAGTAAACTACAGACAGTGTCAGGTCGGTGCCATTATACGGAATAAAATGATACCTAGGTTGATGAAATCCATCTTATGGTTGTTTAATCTGTATTTTCAGTTTTGAGTTAATGAAACGCTCATGCTCCGGGGCGGCCTGTGGGGGGGGGGTCATCATGTGGTGCTCTGATTAGGTATTCATCTGTATGGCTTCTGACCTGCCCCCTAGTTTACATAATGTGTATACTATTGTGGGGTTAGAAAAAAAAAAATGACATTCTTCAAAATGGCACTGGCAGCAGTACCTGGGCAGTAGCATCTATCGCATAATGCATATAATAATGTCAGAAAAAAAATATATACTATGTTCTCCAGCAAAATGGTGCCAAGGTATCATTATAATCAGTATAACGGCACCAACCTGCCAGTGTCTGTAGTTTACGGAGCACAATCTTGCTGACAGGTTCCCTTTAAGTGGTTTGTGATGTCAACATAGGTGAAGCGGAGAAGCTTAGTGATTGAGCTAAGTATGGAATGCACTAAATTAAAAAATAACTTTGAATAGGTATACTTTAAAATTGAATGGTATATACAAAAGAATTTACAGAAAAAAACAGTGGTTAAATCCACAATATGTAAAAAAATAGCTATCGGTTCTGAGGTTTCTACGTGTCAAATACAGAATAGCAAGAAAAAGGATAGGTCCTATACGTAGTCTGCAGAATCTAATATATAAAGCTGAATGTATGCATGTGTGTATGTATGTGGGTATGTTTGTCCGGGATTGGAATCCGCACCGTCGCACTTACGGGCATGAAATTTTGCACGCCCGCACGTCTCGACCCCGAAAGCGTCCTAGGCTATGTTTTGAATCGAAATTTTAACCCCGCGCGTTCCAAATCGCCAAACAATTTTGGCCCTATCTACATAATGGGGAGAAAGCTGAATGCTTGTGTGTATGTCCGGCATAGGAATCTGCATTTACGGGCATGAAATTTTGCACACCCGCACGTCTCGACCCCGGGAGCGTCATAGGCTAGGTTTTGAGTCGAAATTTTAACCCCGCGCATTCCAAATCGGCAAATAATTTTGGCCCGGGATAGGAATCTGCACCGTTGTACTTACGGGCATGAAATTTTGCATGCCCGCACATCTCAACCCCAGGAGCATCATAGGCTATGTGTTGAATGGAAATTTTAACCCCCGCACGTTCCAAATCGCCAAACAATTTTGGCCCTATCTACATAATGGGGAGAAAGCTGAATACTTGTGTCTATGTCCGGCATAGGAATCTGCATTTACGGGCATGAAATTTTGCACACCCGCACGTTTCGACCCCGGGAGCATCATAGGCTGTGTTTTGAGTCGACATTTTAACCCCACGTGTTCAAAATTGCGCGCATTAAAAACACACACACGTCTGGTATTTTTATCTTTTAAAAAAACTAAGAATGTCGTTTATCAAAAGGCTCTCGAATAAGGAGTAGAAGATAAATGACTTCACATCACTTGGGCTATTTAATTAATCTGTGTGGAATATCTATGCTGTTGAATATCTGTTGTGAAATGGTTCTGTTACTTTAGTTTTTGCTTTTTAATAATTTGTCTATTTGGTGTGTGATTTTTATGTGCAGAATAAATTTTTGTTAACATAGTCTATTTTGTTACAGCTAACAGCAGTTATTAATTAACCCGGGCGAAGCCGGGTACTACAGCTAGTTCCGTATAAAATACCTGATATTACTTGCCTTGCCGCAGAGGTTGCCACCCTAAATATGCAAATGGAACCCCCGCTCAACAAAGGTTGGCCCTGGTGTACCTTATAGGTCCCTATCATATACAAAATACACAGACATACGTACTTAACTATCAGATATTACATACATAGTGCGTGAGGCAATGAACATTAATAGCCAGTCAAAATCAATGAATGACACTTAGGCGATATTTAGCGTGATACAAGAAATCCGACTGTATACGTGGACACAACCTATGTCTTAATGTGTTACACACAATGAAACGCAAACTTAACAGGTATTGGGACTCCACTGGATCCATATTCAGTCCGTCATACCATGTACTAAGCTTAGTCGCATACAGTGGTGTGAAAAAGTTTTTGCCCCTTCCTAATTTCTTATTCTTTTGCTATTCTTTTGCAAGTTTGTCACACTTATATGTTTCAGATCACCAATCAAATCTAAATATTAGACAAAGATAACACAAGTAAACACAAAATACAGTTTTTAAATGAAGGTCTCTATTATTAAGGGGAAAAGAATCCAAACCTACAGGTTCCTGTGTAAAAAAGTGATTGCCCCTAAATTTAATAACTGGTTGGGCCACCCTTAGCAGCAACAACTGTAATCAAGCGTTTTTGATAACTGGCAATGAGTCTTTTACAACGCTCTGGAGGAATTTTATTCCACTCATCTTTGCAGAATTGTTGTAATTCAGCCAGATTGGAGGGTTTCCAAGCATGAACCGCCTTTTTAAGGTCATGCCCCAACATCTCAATTGAACTAAGGTCCGGACTTTGACTAGGCCACTCCAAAGTCTTAATTTTGTTTTTCTTAAACCATTCAGAGGTGGACTTGATGGTGTGTTTTGGATCATTGTTCTTCTGCATAACCCAAGTGCCCTTCAGCTTGAGGTCACTAACAGATGGCCGAACATTCTCAGAATTCATGGTTCCATGTTGTGAATGTTTTGGAAATGAATTCTGAGCAGAAGCTCCCTCTGGTGGTTACAAACAGTACCGAACCATTCAATGAGGATTGGCAATCAGGATTCACAGACTGGCTTGATATAAGGGAGGTTCCCTCCCATCATGGTTGCCGGTGATCAATTGTTCTTGTCTCATCTATGGTTCCTGGTTCACTTGGAAGCTTGCCGAGTCTTGCCTCTTCTTCTGCTTTCAGATAAGATATTTTCTGTTTTTGTGCTTGCCATTTGCATATTTCTCTGCATTTCTGTGAGGTTAGCCAGGTTTCCCCCCCCCCCGGGGGCTTGGGCTCCTCTCAGTTCCTCTGGAGCCATTATTATTTGTTCATTTGCCTTTTCCAGTTTTTTTCAGTGGCTGCGGCTTAGTTTTGTTACACCAGAGAACTGATTTAGGTGGTAGAGGTCGTGTGATCTCAGGTGTGTTTGCAATCAGTAGCATTGGCATTTTTTAGTTTTTTTTTTTTATTGCAGTGAGTATCCTTTCTATCCTTTTTTGTCTAGGCAGATTGGGCCCCAGCATTTGCTCATACTATTTTCTGTCTGTATTTCCTCTTGTCTAATCGCCATTACATGTTTGGGGGCTTCCTATGTTCTTTGGGGATCTGCTCCGGGGCAGATAGCTTTCCTCTTTCTATCTTTAGGTGTAGTTAATCTCTCAGGCTGTGACGAGGCGTCTAGGACAAACGTAGGAACGCTCCACGGCTGCCTTTAGTTGTGGTGGTTAGTCAGGGTACTGCAATCCAATAGATTCCAACCTCTCTGGTGTATTGCCGTTTTTGTCTGCTCTCCTCAGCTACCAAAACATAACAGTTCCATTTACCACGGCAAGTCTTCGGGGTCCTGAAGCAGCAAAACAGCCCCAGACCATCACACTACCACCACATTTTACTGTAGGTATAATGTTCATTTTCTGAATTGCTGTTACTTCTACAGTCATGGCCGAAAGTTTTGAGAATGACACAAATATTATATTTTCACATGATCTGCTGCCCTCTGGTTTTTATGTGTGTTTGACAGATGTTTTTATCACAGACAGAAATATAATTGCAAACATATGAGTAACAAAAGCTTATATTGACAGTTAGAATGAGTTAATGCAGCAAGTCAATATTTGCAGTGTTGACCCTTCTTCTTCAGGATCTCTGCAATTCTCCCTGGCATGCTCTCAATCAACTTCTGGACCAAATCCTGACTGATAGCAGTCCATTCTTGCACAATCAATGCTTTCATTTTGTCAGAATTTTTAGGTTTTTGTTTGTCCACCCATCTCTTGATGATTGACCACAAGTTCTCAATGGGATTAAGCTCTGGGGAGTTTCCAGGCCATGGACCCAAAATCTCTATGTTTTGTTCCCTGAGCCATTTAGTTATCACCTTTGCTTTATAGCAAGGTGCTCTATCATGCTGGAAAAGGCATTGTTGATCGCCAAACTGCTCTTGGAGGGTTGGGAGAAGTTGCTCTTGGAGGATATTCTGGTACCATTCTTTATTCATGGCTGTGTTTTTAGGCAAGACTGTGAGAGAGCCGATTCCCTTGGCTGAGAAGCAACCCCACACATGAATGGTTTCAGGATGCTTAACAGTTGGCATGAGACAAGACTGGTGGTAGCGCTCACCTTGTCTTCTCCGAATGAGGCGTTTTCCTGATGTCCCAAACAATCGAAAAGGGGATTCATCAGAGAAAATAACTTTACCCTAGTCCTCAGCAGTCCACTGCCTGTACCTTTTGCAGAATATCAGTCTGTCCATGATGTTTTTCTGGAGAGAAGTGGCTTCTTTGCTGCCCTCTTTGAGACCAGGCCTTGTTCCAAGAGTCTCCGCCTCACAGTGCGTGCAGATGCACTCACACCTGCCTGCTACCATTCCTGAGCAAGCTCTGCACTGCTAGTAGCCCGATCACGCAGCTGAAACACTTTTAAGAGACGGTCCTGGCGCTTGCTGGTCTTTCTTGGGTGCCCTGGAGCACTTTTGGCAACAATGGAACCTCTCTCCTTGAAGTTCTTGATGATGCAATAGATTGTTGACTGAGGTGCAATCTTTCTAGCTGCGATACTCTTCCCTGCTAGGCCATTTTTGTGCATTGCAATGATGACTGCACGTGTTTCTTTAGAGATAACCATGGTTAACAGAAGAGAAACAAAGATGCCAAGCACCAGCCTCCTTTTAAAGTGTCCAGTGGTGTCATTCTTACTTAATCATGACAGATTGATCTCCAGCCATGTCCTCATCAACACCCACACCTGTGTTAATGGAGCAATCACTGAAAAGAGGTTAGCTGGTCCTTTTAAGGCAGGGCTGCAATGATGTTGAAATGTGTTTTGGGGGATAAAGTTCATTTTCAAGCCAAATATTGACTTTGCAAGTAATTGCTGTTAAGCTGATCACTCTTTATAACATTCTGGAGTATATGCAAATTGCCATTAGAAAAAGTGAATCAGTAGACTTTGTAAAAATTAATATTTGTGTCATTCTCAAAACTTTTGTCCATGACTGTACACCAGATATAATGGGACATACACCTTCCAGAAAGTTCAACTTTTGTTTTGGCAGTCTACAGAGTATTCTCCCAAAAGTCTTGGGGATCATCAAGATGTTTTCTGGCAAAACTGAGACGTGCTTTTATGTACTTATTGCTTATCAGTGGTTTTCTTCTTGGAATTGCCATGCAGGCCATTTTTGCCCAGTCTCTTGCTTATGATGGATTCATGAACACTGACCTTAACTGAGACAAGTGAGGCCTGCAGTTCTTTGGCTGTTGTTGTAGGGTCTTTTGTGACCTCTTGGATGAGTCGTTGCTGCGCTCTGGGTGTAATTTTGGTCAGCCAGCCACTCCTTAGAAGGTCCACACACACATGTATACGCCGTACGCACCACACACACTGTATACGCCGTACACACCACCACACACAATGTATACACCGTACACACCACCACACACTCTGCATATGCCGTACGTACCACACACACACTGTATACGCTGTATGCACTGCATACACACACACTGTATACGCCAGGTGGATATAACATATGGGGAAGACAGGTCAAAGAAGAGATCACAGACGGGAGAAGTCAGCACATGGGGAAAGACAGCGTGGATAGGTGGGTGAGCACATGGAGGGGAGAGATTCTCAATGCTGCAAAGCCTGCCCCCCCATCGTGACATTACCGCCCTCCCGATGGAATAGCATCGGGCCTCCATCTAGTACAGAGGTCTCAAACTGCATTCCTCTAGGGCCGCAAACAGGTAATGTTTTCAGGATTTCCTTGTATTGCACAGGTGATAATTTAATCACCTGCACAGATAATGATTCCAGCACCTAGTGCAATGCTAAGGTAATCTTTAAAACACGCACGGTTTGCGGCCCTCGAGGAATGCAGTTTGAGACCCCTGACCTAGTATTATATATATATATATATATATATATATTATATATATATATATATATATATATACACTCTCTAGTTCAGGGGCAATTAATTTTCCTCATATGCAGCATGAACCCCACACAGCCTCCCCCTATGCGGCATGAGCACCACACAGCCTCCCCATATACAGCATGAGCCCCACACAGCCTCCTCATATGCAGCATGAGCCCCACACAGCCTCCCCCTATGCGGCATGAGCCCCACACAGCCTCCCCCTATGCAGCATGAGCCCCACACAGCCTCCCCATATGCAGCATGAGCCCCACAGCCTCCACGAATGAAGTCAGCGCAGATGGAGACAGTAAGCGAGCAAGCACAGTTTTCCAGCCCCTCGACTGTCTGTGTCTGCGGTCCAGACTTAAGACAGTCAGGGGGCTGGATGTGGCCCGCGGGCTGCACCTTGCCCAGGTATGCTCTAGTTTGTGACATAATCAGCAGCAGTGATAAACCAGGCCCCCAACGGTGACAAAAATAATGACACTACGATGTAAATTCACCCAGTCAAATAATGTGTAGCTTAGCATGCTGTCAAGATGATTACCAAAGTTCTTCATGTGTGTTGCGATGGATTACCATATTCCAGCTATACTATTTATAAGATAAGTGTCTATTCTAAAGCCCCTGTCACACTAAGAGAGATCGCTGAAGCGTCACCGATTTTGTGACGCAACAGAGACCTAGCCAGCGAACTTGCTTAGTGTGACACACTGCGACGACCAGCCCCCCTGCTGGGTATCGCTGATCGTCGTCGAATGGCCTGGACCATTTTTTCATCGTTGGTCTCCCGCTGGCCAGCGTGCATCGCTGCGTGTGACAGAGGGAGACCAACGATCAGCGACCTCCCAGCGCGTACACCAGAAGCTGGTATCCAGGGTACATATCGGGTAACTAAGCACCGCGCGGTGCTTAGTTAACCTATGTTTAGCCTGGATTCCAGCTCCCAGCGCATACAACGGAAGCTGGTATCCAGTGTACACATCAGGTAACTAAGCACTGCGCGGTGCTTAGTTACCCGATGTTTAGCCTGGATACCAGCGTGCTTGCTGGTCCTGATCGCTGGTGAGTCTGCCCATGTGACAGCTCACCAGCGATCAGCTAATGATGTCCAAGCGATCCCATCCACGTTGGATCGTTGGTGGGATCGCTGGGACATTGAAGAGTGTGACAGGGCCCTAACAGTGTACTACTCCTGATGAACCTGTTAAAGATAGCCATTTTTGTTTACTTTTTTCATAATTTGTTTGCATATACCATTCAATTTTAAATATACCTATTAAAAGTATTTTTTGTATTTAGTACATTCCATGGTGAGCTCCTTCATATTGATGTACGTAAGGTACCATTTATTCCGTGAAATAACGAGTTTAGTGAATTGGCTGCAGTGGTCACATGCACTGTAGTCCTGTAAATAAAAAGAGTAGCGTCCAAAAGGACTCACTGATGGTAACAGCTGTGTCTGTTATTTTAGACCTCTGCATGCCAATAATGAGAACCACCATGTTTAACTATCGGCACAATGCATTTAGAATAAATGCACGACTACCAAAGGCACGGTGTGATGGGATCATCTTCCCTTTCAAAAAAAAAAGAGTGGTACATCTTTGAATTCATGATGCCATCAATGAAATGCAGCTCCCTGACACCAAGAGCACTAATGTAGCCTCACGTAAGGACACTGCCACCACCATGTTTCACTGTAGGAATGTATGTTTCTAAATTAATTTTTTAAAATACATTTTGCCTACACTGAAATGTGATGGTGGCAGTGTCCTTATGCGGGGCTGTTTGAGTGCTGCTGGTGGCGGGGAGCTACATTTCATTGATGCCATCATGAATTCCCAGATGTACTGCTCCATATTGAAAGAGAAAATGCTCCCATCACTCCTTTCCCTTGGTAGACATGCAGTTTTACAACATGACAATGATCCAAAACATACATCTGTTACATTTCTGAAGAACAGGATGAAAGTGATTCAATGGCCAAGTCTGTCTCCTGATCTGAACCCAACTGAAACACCTAAGGAGAATTCTAAAGAAACAAGTTGAGCGTCACTCTTCATCCAGCCTCTTAAAGTTGTCGCTCTTGGAGAATGTTAAAAGATAGATGTTGCAGCATGTCGCCAACTTGTTAAATCCATGCCCAAAAGACTTGTTGCGGTCTTTCAAAATCGTGGAAGTCATACAAAATACTAGATGTAGTAGTTATTGATGTGGGGTGTATTCATTTCTGCATTAACTAATTTGAGTAAAACTGAAGATTTTGTAATGAAAGATATAGTATTAACCTTCCCTTAATTTTATGGGTTAAAAAATGTTCTATGAAACTCAGTCTTGTGAAAATGTTGGTAATTGTTCAGTAAAATATTGATAAAAATATTATTTTTCAAAGGGGATGTACTTATTAATGCAAAGCACTGTACATGATTAGAAGGATGTTGAATCAATTATACATGGTAATGAGGAAGTTAGGGAGTTAGCTGTCAGCAGTACAATTCATTCGACAGTTATGTATATGGCAAGCCTTAGGATACATTTCTCTGCAATGTTTTTTTTCTACCAATCATGTTAATAGAGAGGTTGGGAAGATAGCTGTCAGATTAATGTCTCGCCCCAAAGTATGTATATGACTAGCTTTAGGTTGCATTTCCAAGTAGTCCTTTTTGTGCCAGTCATGCATTTAATGGGAAGGTCAGTGCAATAGCTGTCAGAAGTGTATGGCTTGTTTTAGGTTCCATTTCCACACATCATACTTTGTGTGCAATTCAGTTAGGATTCTTTTTTCAACCAACACCTTTAACATGGGGCATTAAATTTTATGAAAGTCTGACAGAAAATGTATCTGATCTAGTTCATATATATTTTAGTATGATAATCACCATTATTTATATTACATTTATATATATATATGTATATATATATATATATATACATATATATATATATTTATATATACATTTATAGGTACATGAAACTCTTTCAAAGAAAAGACCACAAATACCTGTACATAGCCAGTCTGTGCCTGTTACTAAGAAATCAGTTTTTGAATTAAAATGCAAATGAGGCTGTAGATCTGAAGCCTCTGTCACTCCAGCTCTATTCACAGCCCAGCTCATCCTTCTGCTGCTTGACCGACAGCCATTATACTGTGACAGTCTTCAGTCTCATTTGCATTTCAATTAAAAAAACAGACTTGTTTTTAATGGAGGAATGGACTGGTCATGTATTGCTGCACTTGTCTTTGAAAGAGCTACATGTGTATGTAAGTCGTTTTGAGGGTAGAATCCTGCTGACTTTTCCCTTTATATTTGAACAAATTGGAAAATTATTTACCTGTAACTGCACTTGCAACTAAACTACATATGTGTGTAATTTCAACCTATGTTTGTACAACTAAGCCTTTATATAGAGCCCTAATAGGGCTCCCATAAATATGAATTGTGCTTCTCATACATACATATGCTGTGTACATGTGTCCTTATAGTAGGCTATAAACAGTATTAGCCTTCAAAGGGTTTGTCTCACAAAGTACATTTTAATCAATAGATTTTGGTATAATAATAAGTTCTACAATTGGATGCTTTAAAAAAAACATTCCTGTGCTGAAATAATCCTGTAAATGTGCCCGAGATGTACTATGTAATGGCTGTGTCTGACCATGCGGAGCTGCTCCAGATCATGGTCCACACATGATCCCACAGCTTCTGGCCAGGGAAGGAAGCACAAGTCACTAATGAGGAGTATACAGAAGCAGCCGGGGCTCACAACTGCTGCATCTTGGGGTAACACATTTCCCTGCCTGAGGTAACACAGGAGGGGGCATTTCTGTGGCTCCAGCCCTCTGAGCTCATAATTCAAGTCAGTGATGTAGTAGCTCCAGCGGCTACTGAGCTTATCTGTCACGGACTTGATTTTTGATGAGCGCACAGGCTGGTGACACTGTAGAAACACTGACTTCCGTGATAAAACAGACATGGAAATGTATTACTGCAGAAAGTAGCACTGGTGAGCCCTTGCTGTTTTATTGGTATACACACTTATTATAAGTGACTTATGCTTCCCCCGACCAGGAATTGTGGTATGTGCCATGAACTAAAGCAGATCTGCTTGTTCGGACACAGCCATTACACAGTACATAGCAAGGGCTTAATTATGACATTATCTCAGAACAGAAATATTTTTTTTTTAACATATGCAATTGTGGAGCTTGTTATTATGCCAAGATTTATTGATTAAAATGTACTTTTTTTGATGGGATAAACCCTTTAAATAAAGTATAATGTTACAAATAAAAATTATATCTTTCCTCACCAATACTTTAAACACTTCATTCCCAGGTCCCCACTAGGCTACATTCTCTAGTGCGGTGGTCTCCAACCTGTGTCTCTTCAGTTATTGCAAGACCGACTCCCAGCATGCCAGGAGAGCTGCATGTTGGGAGTTATAGTATAACAATGACTGAAGAGCCACGGGTAGGAGTCCACGTCTACAGTACCTCATGACTCGCTGGAGATAACGGCATAGCCAATCACTGACCGCAGCATTGATCTGCCTCAGCCAGTGACTGGTTGCAGCAGGTGACTGATCCCTGAGTTAGAACCTCCGCTTTGCAGCAGGGAGTAGAGATTAGCAAAGGAACTGGCAGCATCAGAATGGGAGCAAAATGAAATCTGTGCTGAGTATCATTTTTTTTTTTAAATTACCACTCTGTCCATTTAAAAAATAGAAATAGGCAGCCCTTTAGTTTCTAATGCTGTCCCCTGTATATTTTCACATTTTGTCATGGATTTCTTAGGCTGATTTCACATTGGCGTTTTAAGCTCAGCGCATCGAGCTCATCCGATCGCATGCGCCCCTATCTTTAACAGGAGGGGTGCATGGTTTAGTGTTATGATGCGATCATCAGCGTTTTCGTGCGCATGCGTCATTTCGTCGTGAGCGACTTGGCACGCACAACGCAACATGTAGCATTTTTGGGTCCGCCCAAACTCGTTAAAAAGGCGCCTGCGCTCGCATCGCGCACGGAAAGCGCCCAAACAACACATTACAGTCTATGTGATTGCAGACGTGCGCTGGGTCAGGCGCAGGTCAGCATTCTACAACGCATGCGTTGTCAGAGATAACACATGTCTAGACACTGGTAAAACCACCCACTAAACAAACAAACAAACATTGTATGGGGTAGTGTATATAAAAGAAGGTGTTGGCACTTCTGTCCAGTACTCTACAGCCTGAAACAGAGGAAGACAGAGCAAGACAGCAGCTATTCCTGCATTTGAAAACCTTGGACAGCTTTCAACAACTGGGATAATGTGAGTATAAAACCTAATGTCTTTCTCTCCTTTTTTTTATGTACTAATGTCCCTTTTTTATTGCAGCATGTCTTCAGGAGAAGAATACGTGCCGGCCCATGGTGAACTGGCCCAAGCAGAGGGTGAAGTGAGTACCTTCCTTCCATACTGATTGGTAAGTATTTGCTGTTGCATGGACCCATGTGGCATTTTTTTTTTTTTTTTTCAGTCCACATCGTCCACGGCAGCGGAGGAAGAACGGGAGCAGCCAGTCCGTGTGCAGGCGGGGAGGCGGCCTGTAACTTTCCTATTCAATCTTGCTTCTATTCTCAATCTTTCTTCTATTTTGTCTTGTTTTCTATCTTTTTCATCTCCAAATCTTTACAAGATTAATGTTTTGCTTTCTTTTCTACGCTTCACAACATTATGAGGAACTCGCCCTGGATAATGACGCCCTGATACAGTTGGTCCAGGAGCGAGTCCCGTTGTGGGACAGCCATGATCCAATGCACTGTGACAACGTGGTGATCCGGTGGCTATGGAATGAGGTGGCCGCAGGGCTGATGGATGGCTGGGACAACGCCTCTCCCCGGGTCCGCAAGGAATTTCGTAAGTATTTCAATGGTGTGTGATGCGGCAGTGACCTTGGCCGGGATCACACAACTGTGTGGGATGCTAGTAACTCCTGTGAGTTTCTAGCATCCCACACAGTTGTGTGATCCCGGCCTACAGTGCATTATCTAAATTTTATTTTTTATTTTCCACAGTGAACAAGGTCAGAACCCGTTGGTGCTCAATGAAGGACCGCTTCAACAGGGACCTGAGGCTGGAGAACCGGGTTGCCAGTGGTGCTGCGGCAAAGTCCACAAGAAAAGGGTCATTAGACCTACCGCTAATTAGGTTTCCAGGAGTCCATCCTGACAGCACCATTGGACGTCCTCCTCTTTGCTGGGACAGGAAACACACAAGAGATTAAAAGTCCCCTCCCCGCCCCCTTTTCCTCAGTGTTGTATCAAGAACCATGACATGTATAATGCACAAAACACTTTAATTATTGAAAATCATATTACAGCATATGACGTATTGAAGAGGGAGGGAGCTACCAGTGCTGTCAGGATGGACTCCTGGAAACCTAATTAGCGGTAGGTCTAATGACCCTTTTCCAGGACGTCCCTCCTGACAGCACCATGGGGAGTACCAAAGAAAGCTCCTTAGGGTGGGATCACCGCCTGCAGAACTTTCCTACCAAAGGCCGTCTGCCGGTTAGAAAGTACATCTATCTTATAATGTTTGCAGAATGTATCAATTCTAGCCCATGTTGCCGCCTTACAAATTTGTTCCAGAGAGGCGCCTGCTCTCTCTGCCCAGGAGGCAGCTAATGCTCTGGTTGAGTGGGCCTTTAGGCCCGCCGGAGGTTCTGACCCTTCAGCTAAATAGGCCTCTGAAATTAAAGAGGTAATCCATCTAGCGATGGAAGGTTTAGACGCCTTTTTCCCTTTACTGATTCCTCCGTAGAGGACAAATAGGTTCGAATCTATACGCCAGTCTTTAGTGGCATCTATGTAGTCTAGTACCACCTTTCTGACATCCAACGAATGGAGCCTCAGCTCCTTTTCGTTGGAAGGGTTATCACAGAAAGAAGGTAAGATAATCTCCTGATTACGGTTACTATCTGAAGCAACCTTGGGTAAGAAAGCAGGATCCAACCTTAACAGAATGCTGTCGTCCCTAACCTGAAAATATGGGTCTCTAGTGGATAGAGCCTGAATTTCACCTATTCTTTTAGCAGTGGTAATTGCTACCAGGAAAGCTGCTTTCCTGGTAAGCAAGGAAATAGGCATTGTGCTGTTATTACGGAATGAATCATTACATAAAGCCCTGAGTACCAGAGTAAGGTCCCATATTGGGAGACACTGTCTAATCGTGGGCCGTAGTCTCTGAATAGCTTTAACAAATCTTATCACCCATGGGTGAGAAGCTAGTGAGTAGTCTAAGAAGGAGCTTAATGCAGCGATCTGAACTTTTAGGGTACTGGGTCTGAGTCCCATGTTGAAGCCTGACTGGAGGAAATCTAAAATCTTAGGAATGTCCGGAGTGCCTGTCACCAAGTCGGACCCGCCACTCACTGTACAGAAGCGTTTCCAGATTCTGAGATAGATAGCCGATGTGACTGGCTTTCTACTGGCCTGGATTGTGGTTATGACCTGGTCAGATAAGCCTTTGGCCTTCAAGGTCACCCTCTCAGGATCCAGGCTGAGAGATGTAATCTCTTCAGGTCCGGATGATGGATCGGACCTTGATGAATTAAGTCCGGATTCAGAGGCAGCTCTAAGGGGTTTTCGATTGACATGTCTGTTAGTAGAGAAAACCAGCTCCTCTTTGGCCAATAAGGGGCGATCATTATTACTGTAGCCCGATCCTCCTTGATCTTCCGTAATATGGCCGGGATGAGCGCTAGAGGTGGGAATGCATATAACAGATGTTCTTCCCATTTCTGGCTTAAGGCATCCAATCCCTCTGGATCGTCCAAGGGGTTCAGGGAGAAAAACCTGGGAATCTTCGCATTTCTTCTGTTTGCAAATAGGTCTATTTGAGGTGTTCCCCACCTCCGACATAGATCTCTGAAGATATCCTGGTTTAGTTCCCACTCCGTAGGACTCACTTTCTTTCTGCTCAGGTAGTCTGCTATTACATTCTGGGAACCTTCCAGGTGGACTGCCGTTAAGGAAAGGACGACCTGCTCTGCCCAGGTGAATATCATCTCTGCCAACTGTTGAAGGGGTCGATGTCTGGGACCTCCTTGGTGATTCAAAAACGAAACTGCTGTGATGTTGTCCGAGTAAATCCTGATATGCTGATTTTTGAGTTCGGATTGGTTCCTTCTTAGGGCTTCCCATACAGCGTAGAGCTCCTTGAAGTTTGAGGATCGATACTGGATCTCTTCTGGCCATCTGCCCTGTAGTATTCTGCCCTTCAGATGAGCTCCCCAACCCCAGGAACTGGCGTCCGTGGTAACTTTTACATAAGGGGAGGTCGACCATCTTACTCCTAACTTTAGATTGTCTGGCTGCATCCACCAAAGGAGAGATTCTTTTACCGTCTTTGACAGATGTAATGTCCTGTCTATCGAGCTGTAGTTCCGATTCCATGACGAAAGAATCTCTTTCTGAAGGGGTCTTGAGTGGAACTGTGCCCATCTGACGCATGGAATGCAAGCCGTCATCTGACCTAGAACCTTCATGGCGGATCTTATAGAGGGCTGGTGCTTCATTAGAACCTTCGTTACATCCTGTATGGACTCTCGCTTCTTCCGAGGTAAGAAAGAGATTCTTCGACTTGAATCCAGTATAACACCCAGGAAGACTTTCTTTTGTTCGGGAACTAGATCTGACTTTTCCCAATTTATTATCCAACCCAGATAATTGAGTATGGAAATGCAGCGATCTCTGTGTTCGACCAGCGCCTCTTCTGTTCGCGCCACTATAAGAAAATCGTCCAAGTATGGAACAATAATAGTACCTCTGCTTCTTAGAAAGGCCACAATCTCCGAGACCAATTTTGAGAATATTCGGGGAGCCGAGGCCAGCCCGAAGGGTAGGCATTGAAACTGAAAGTGGCAGGTCCGGGTCGGTAACTGCACTGCAAACCTGAGAAGACTTTGTGATGAGTGATGAACTGGGACATGGTAGTATGCACTCTTCAGATCGAGAGTGCACATGAACGCGTCCTTGTCTATAAGGTGGGTTGCAGACCTGATTGATTCCATCCGGAACCTCTTGTATGTGACCCAATAGTTTAGGGGTTTCAGATTTATTATAGTACGGGATTCTCCGGACGGTTTTAAGATAGTGAAGAGGGAGGAATAGTGACCCTTGCCTAACTCTGCCCGGGGAACAGGAATTATGACAGAAAGCCTTAGTAGGTCCTGGAGATCTGTCCACATGACCGAGTCTGTGGAGATCACCGTAGGGGAAACATATCTTTCGGGTGGCGGAGCGCAACACTCTATCCGATAACCTTCCGCTATAGTTCTGCGAACCCACTGATTCTGAGTAACCAGTTCCCAGTTTGTTGCAAAATAACGGAGTCGTCCGCCAATAAAGTTGGCGTCATTGTCTCCTAGTTCTATGTGAGGAGCCAAAGAACATATTCTTGTTCTTTCCTCCCTGGGAATGGTAACTCTTATATGATCCTCTGCTTGATCTTCCCTGACCTCTAGAATCGAACTGTCTTCTAGACAGGGAACCTCGCCGAAAGGATTGAGCTCGGCGGGGTTTATCCTCTGGGAAACCCTTCTTAGCGTCTGATACTGATTCTAAGATAGTATCCAGAGCTGGTCCGAAGACACTAAGCCCTGAAAATGTAATGGAACATAATTTCATCTTAGAGGCGTTATCTCCGGACCATGATTTTAGCCAGACAGCTCTCCTAGCTGCATTAGATAAGGAGCTGTTTCTAGCAGAAAATCTGACCGATTCTGCAGACATATCAGCCAGGAAAGCCGTGGCTGAATTCATAACCGGCAGAGAGGCTAAAATCTCAGCTCTAGGAGTCTTATTGGATAACTGATCCTCCAATTGACTCATCCAATAAACCATGGATCTGGCTACAGAGGTGGCAGCAATATTAGTCCTAATAAGGGCCGCTGAGGTTTCCCAGGCTCTTTTCAGGAGAATATCGGCCTTTCTGTCCATAGGGTCACGTAGGCTAGAGGAGTCCTCAAATGGGATGGCAGTCTTTTTTGTGACTCTAGCTATTGGGGTATCGATTTTCGGAACTTCTTCCCATAATCTAACATCTTCAGGTTCGAACGGTAGTCTTCCCCTGAAGTCACGTGACAAAACTAGACGCCGTTCCGCACTCTTCCATTCCTCCAGGATCATTGTTTTAATGTGATTGCTAACAGGAAAAACTGTCTCTTTCTGAGACGTAAGTCCCCCGAACATCAAATCCTGTCTAGATTGTGTTCTGGGAGTTTCCTCGATCTCCATGGTGTTCCGTACAGATCTAATCAGATTCTTAGTATCCTCAGGTTGAAATAGAAATTTCTTTTTCCTATCCTGAGTGTCGGGGGGAAGTTCTCCTTCTTCCTCTGAAATAGCTTCTTCTAAATCTGATCTATTTTCAGAGCTTAAATCTTGTTCTCTTGAATCCGTTTCCCATCTGGGCCGCTTACGACTAGAGCCAGGACTACATGGCCACTGCTGAGTAAGTGTGGATATAGAGGCCTGAACCTCCTCAGAAATCATGCGCCTCATTTCAGAAAGCAATGAAGGCTGTTCATCTCTCATAACCTTAGAGGTACAAGAAGAACAAAGGGTTCTGTCATAGCCATCTGGCAGTTTGCTGTGACACACCGGACACCTGGCTGATTTTGCTAAGGCTTTACCAGCCTTTTTTGTAGTTATGGGAGCGGACGAAGTTCCTTTGTCCTATAGAAAAGACAGGAACTTAATTAGGTCGGATTCCTGGGTGGCTGTCAGGTTATGGCTGGGTTTTTTGCGCCAAGCGCACTTACCCCACCGCCATCTGCCGCGTCTGTATCCATGAGGAACAAGGTAGGCTGCTTGACCAAATTACTGTGTCCTGCCGATAGGGAAAGCGGCGATATGTCACCTGTCTTGGCGTGTCTCTAGATCACACACCCATACTCACGATTAGGTGCTGTAATGGTCTCCACCAGCTCTCTCGTTCCAGGAAGCGTCTGCTCTCCATGCGGTGAGCGTCTCCCGGATATGACGTCACCGGAAGTGCGACGCTGAACCAGAAGTGAACCGCTCCCCCGGACGCTGGTCACAGCCGAGGTATGGAAAGTATCCACCGCAAAGCACTCGCCAGGCTGCGGGATGCTGTCCTACCAGGAACCGCCTTGCACCCCTCAGTATGAGGTCCCGGACGAGAGCCTCCCACCTGGAGGAACGTCCGCAATTCCAGGGCCTGCCGCACCTGGTCTTTGGAGCTGAGGGACTCCCCACTGGAGAGTTTCAGCCCTGGGCTGCTTCACAGAGGGAAGGATCTGGCGTGGCCTCACGATCCCCTGAACCCGGTAAGTCTCCTGTGTGTCCCTCCATGCAGGGACAGGAAACACACTGAGGAAAAGGGGGGGGGGAGGGGACTTTTAATCTCTTGTGTGTTTCCTGTCCCAGCAAAGAGGAGGACGTCCCATGGTGCTGTCAGGAGGGACGTCCTGGAAAGTACCGTTACCATCGGGCTTTGGCTTTCTTAAGACCGGCCCTTGCCACCAGAGCGTAAGTATTTTGTTGTTGTATTGTGTTTACTCTCTGTTTTTCTATTCCACAGGAGTTGGCGTTTTTAAATGCATGATACTAATTATTGTTTTTTGTTTTTTTTCACAGCACCTGGAGCAGCACCCTGCAACCTGGTCCTGGAGCGGTCCTTCAGAGAGCTGCCTCGGACCCGTCCCAGCCATCCACCAGCCAAGAAGCACCTTGCGGGTCGGCAACACAGGCAGCTGGAGAACAGGAAGCTGGTCCATCTGGTCTTCCCCTGTCACAGGTCTCTGCCATTGGTTACGCGGGTACTTCCTGCCCGCGGCAGAAGGCCTCTGACAGGAATCTCATGCCCAAGTTCATACATTTGAGCACGGTTTTCCAAAATAGCCACAAGGCGTTGGGCGACAGAGTGGATAGCGGTTTTGCACTAATGGAACAACGCCTCCATTCTGTCGAGCGTCGCCTTGACAATCTTAAAGCCGAGCTCAAAAGACCAGCGCACCATTTTTTCCAACAAATTGAACGGGGCATGGCGGAACACCTTAGTCCTGATCTCCAGCTGACTGTGATGAATGCCTGCAACAATGCTTACACGCAGGCTATGCAGCAGAATCGGTACGTGCAGCAGCAGAAGCCAGTGGTGCCTTTCGCACCCATGTCACCGACTCGCTTCACCGCACTACCGACTTCTGCTGCATACCACTGCACGGCCACCAGCATTCCTAGCCATGCTGGACCACACTTCACCACACACAGTCACAGTGCAGCTGGACACTCACCCACCACCACCATGCCAAGCGCTGCTCCTGTGTGGACTTCCTCCACCCCTGCTTGGACCCCGTCCACTTCCAGGGACGCCACCACCACCACCGAGCAGCAGCTGGGGGACCCTCATTCTGTCTTCAGGGCCTCGGACCCTGGCAGGAGGTCCAGCAGCCCACGGAGGTCCCCCAGCACACGGTGGTCCCCAAGCAGTAGGAGCTCTGCAAGCCACAGGAGGTCCCCAAGCACCATGTCCCCAAGCACCAGGTCCCCAAGCCACAGGAGGTCCCCAAGCACCAGGAGGTCACAAGCACCAGGAGGTACCCAAGCACCAGGACCTCCAAAAAGAAAACAAAGATGGGATGAAGAGTCCAGAAAAAGATTTTTGTCCTCCCTCCCCCCTCACCTCACACTGTGTTTGACCCGCTGCCTTCCCCCACCACTTTCGTCGCCCCTTCCCCTCGAACCCCTTCGTCAACCTCCCAAAGTCAATCCTCGTCGCTCCACACCCCCAAGTTACCCCCCTTCTTCACCCAAACGTCATCCACATTTTTTTTTATCAGTGTCTTGTAAAAATAAATGTGCCTTTTTTTCCCCCCAACTGTTTGTTTTAATTGTGTCTTTCGCCGCCTACACACACTGCGTCGTATACTTTGTGATTTTGCCACCACATAGCTCCAGGACTGACACATGCTTCTTGTGTCAGTCCTGGATCTACGTGTTGTCAAAAACACAAATATATGACTTGTATTTTCACCACCAGTCTCTTCAGTCTAGAAATATTAGTAGACTGAATAGAGGATGTTGCTGAGTGCAAGGCATATCTAGTCTCACCTTGTCAGGTATCATAAAGAGTGAATTGAGGATGGTGTGTTTTGCCCATCCACATTTCACTCTTTGTGACACAAGGCCAGGGGATTGTAGATATACCTTGTAATTAACCACATCCTCTATTCAGTGTGTGGTGAATAAACTGAAGAGATGATGGAGAAAATACACGCCATATCTACAATCCCCTGGCCTGGTATCGTAACTATTTATCACACCTGGCCAGGTGACTATACCTATGAGTTGTCATTTGCAGCGTCGCTTCAGTCTGCATTATCTATTGCATGCAGACTGGAGAGATGCTGGTGGTTAACTCATGTGTATTCACCTGCCCAGGTGTCATAAAATTCTGACGTCAGGATGCTTTTTTTTGGCATCCTCAATTCAGCATGACACCAGGCCAGGGGCTTGTAGAAGTTGTATAAACTTTATCATCTCTCCAGTGTGCGTGCATACTGAAGCCACAGTGGAGATACTACAAATAATATTTATATTCATATGGTCAGGTGTCATAAAGAGAGAAGGATGCTATTGCATCCCAAACTCACTATTTGTAACATCAGGCCAGGTGTATAATATTTGTTGTATCTCCACCGGCGCTGCAATATGTTTGAACACAGACTGGAGAGATGATGAAGGTCATACAACTTTTCTCTGTAGACTCACCTGGTAGGAGTCCTATTAAAGTCACGATGCAGAAAACACAGCATCCTGACTTCACTGGGACATCTGGGCAGGTGATTATTGTATTGGAGTGTATAAAAACAGAGTGCACTCCGTACAGGTATCAAAACAGGTTTTTTATTAACAAACACAAGAAACAATTGTATTACACCATTTGATCTTGCCATTCCACACGTCCCGCATAGATAGAAAGTAGGCCGCAAATTGGTCCCTCATTTGGTCAACTTCAACAGATGACCTGAGAGGGTGCTGAGTGAATTCAGGCAATGGGTTGACAGGTGGTTCATCTAGTTCAAAGGTAGGATGGTCTTTAGCCATCACAAAATTGTGAAGAACCACACAGGCTTTCACCACCTCATCCACAGTTTCAAGTTTCAGATTAATGGCTGTGCCTAGAATGCGCCATCTGGACACAAGAATCCCAAAGGCACACTCGACAGTTCTTCTGGCCCTGGTCAATCTGTAATTAAATATTTTTTTGCTGTGGTCCAAGTCCCGGCTAGAATACGGTTTCAACAGGTTTGTATACATTTGAAAGGCCTCATCACCAACCATTATAAATGGCAGTGCCAAAACTTCGGTGTGGGGAAGAGGCCGTGGCAGGGGGAAATTAAAATGGTTGCCATACAACCTATGGCCCATATCCGAGTTCTTAAAGGTCTGAGAGTCATTGCCCCGGCCAAATGCTCCAATATCCACCGCAATAAACCTGCAGTCTGTATCTGCAATGGCCATGAGTACCGTAGAAAAGTACTTTTTATAATTAAAGTACTCAGAGCCACTTCTTGGGGGTTTTGTTATCCGGATATGTTTCCCATCCACCACTCCCAAACAGTTGGGGAAATTGCAGACTGTCCAGAATTTTTCTGCAATATCCATCCACTATTCCGCGGTGGGCAGGGGCATAAATTCTGGACATAGCCCGGCAGGTGTCCGCAACTATTCCGGACAAGGTGGAGATTTCAAGCCGGTACTGAAAGTGTAGTGAAGAGAGGGTCTCGCCAGAAGACAGGAATCTGCAAAACAGATGAAAAAATATTTGTGATTGTCTAGGCTTTGGCAAAACACAGACATCAAAAATCAATCTGTACGTGGCAGAACTATCATTCTGCAGGCTTTTAGTAAATGGTAGAACAAAAACAATACACGCATTGGTTTTTTAATATTACGTACCGTAATGTGACGAGGAACCGTTCCTCAGGAAGAATCGCACGACGGAGCTGTGTGTCATGTCTCCGGATGGCTCCTTCAACACGAGCAAGCAAATCCCTGAAACTTTCTTGGGACATCCGTGTATAGTCCAAAAATTTCGCCGGGTTTGCCTGGAGCTCGCTGAAGAGGGTGTGGTACGCTCCATGGCTCTCCCGGACTTCAAAATCGGATGTCTCCAAAAACGCCGCCGCTGCCGTCTTCGCTCTCTCCCTTTGTTGCTGGCAAGCAAAAGCCAGAAACAGCGCGATGTCCATATCCAAGTTTAAGCGAAAAGTCTCCCAACACAGATCCATAGTGACACAGGAAACAGCAGCAAAATCTGAAATTAGCTGAACAGGGTCTATTTAAAGAAGTCCCATGACACTCGCCCAATGGTGTCCAATTGGTGGAGTGTGTTTCAAGGATTTTCCTCCTGTGAAATGTGTGACTCATGCGTCTAAAAAACGCAAACGCAAGCAAAACACTAGATAAAGTAAGGCAAACGCTAAGTTTTTTTGTCATTATGCGTACATTGATGCGTTAAAAAAACCATGCGCTTGCAAGCGCTTGTATGCGTTTTTGCACGCGTTTTCAGTAGCGCACGATGCGCTGCGCAAAACAGTGCAAATGTGAAATTAGCTTTAGAACATTATTTTTTATGGGGTTCTTTGTAGAATGCAACAAGTGGTGGCATGCATGTCTAACATAAGGCTTAAATGGCAGTAGGACCTTTTGTGACATCATTGAAGACAACTATAAATGGTCTGTTTTGTATTTTCCGTGAAAGGATCTGAAGTTATGTTGGGGTCTAAATAATCTAAGGGA
The DNA here is from genome assembly GCA_033576555.1 of Oophaga sylvatica. Classification (NCBI taxonomy): domain Eukaryota; kingdom Metazoa; phylum Chordata; class Amphibia; order Anura; family Dendrobatidae; genus Oophaga; species Oophaga sylvatica. The sequence goes on from JARQOD010000002.1 coordinate 290,349,665, forward strand.
TTTTTTATATCTTAAAAGGATAGCATGTTTAACGGTCTGAGGCTACATTTTCAATTTGTGCCAGGAAAGCTTGTTTCTTAGGCCTCTTTCACACATCCGTTTTTTGCCGTCCGGCGGGATCCGGCTTGTTTTGCAAAACTGATCAGTTTTTTTTCCCGCCTGATCGTTTTTTTTTCTAATTGAGTTGCATTAGTGCCGGATCATGCCGCATGTGCTTGCGTTTTGTCCGTTTTTTGCTAGATCCGTCTAAAATTTAGTTTCCGGCTGCCGGACACAACGCATGTTTTAACATTTTTTTGTGTCCGGCGAAAAAAACGGACAGCAGCGAATGCGGCGCAACCGGCTCTGGGGTACAATGCAAGTCAATGGGAGAATCCGGCCACCGGATCAGTCTTTCGCCTGATCCGGCCACCGCATTCCGTTTATCAGCTCTGAGGATATTCTCTCTCAGGCTACTTTCACACATCAGTTTTTCCCCGTCAGGCACAATCCGTCCAATATGTAAAAAGACGGATCCGGCGGCCTTAGGCTACTTTCACACATCAGTTTTTCGCCGTCAGGCATAATCCGTCCAATATGTAAAAAGACGGATCCGGCGTAGATTACGAAAAAACTGATGCAACGGATCCGTTTTTTTGCCGGATCCATTGTGAACTTTTGAACCCGAGAAAAGCAGTGTGCGCATGTCTGGAACGAGGAGAAAGAGAGAGAACAGAAAAGCAAATGGTGGTCTGGGCATGCTCAGAGCTGATAAACGGAATGCGGTGCGATCCGGCGCTAATGCAACTCAATTAGCAAAAACCGGATCCTTTTTTTTTAAAAAAAAAAAGCCAGATCGCGCCTGACGGCAAAAAACGGATATGTGAAAGAGGCCTTATATGTCACGAATATCCATATATCCTCTTCCTTTTGGCCTATTTGCTGGTGTATGGAATAGTACAGCACCCAGTAAAAAGATGTTTAGAGCGCAGCATACAGAAAGTAATTGGATACCTGTAGCAAGGAAATAAAATTTGATGTTCTGCTGTGTCGCTTATGAATACCAATAGGGAAGGCTGTGCTCCTCTATAAAATTAGTGTGTTACACATGGGTACAAAACGACACGAAACTGGCTTTATTCCAGCAAGATAACATACAGTGGTGGCCAAAAGTATTGGCACCCCTGCAATTCTGTCAGATAATACTCAGTTTCTTCCTGAAAATGATTGCAAACACAAATTGTTTTGTATTATTATCTTCATTTAGTTTGTCTTCAATGAAAAAACACAAAAAGAATTGACCTAAAGGCAAATTGGATATAATTCCACACCAAACCTAAAATAGGGGGTGGACAAAAGTATTGGCACTGTTTGAAAAATCTTGTGATGCTTCTCTAATTTGTGTAATTACCAGCACCTGTAACTTACCTGTGGCACCTAACAGGTGTTGGCAATAACTAAATCACACTTGCAGCCAGTTAACATGGATTAAAGTTGACTCAACCTCTGTCCTGTGTCCTTGTGTGTACCACATTGAGCATGGAGAAAAGAAAGAAGACCAAAGAACTGTCTGAGGACTTGAGAAACCAAATTGTGAGGAAGCATGAGCAATCTCAAGGCTACAAGTCCATCTCCAAAGACCTGAATGTTCCTGTGTCTTCCGTGCGCAGTGTCATCAAGAAGTTTAAAGCCCATGGCACTGTGGCTAACCTCCCTAGATGTGGAAGGAAAAGAAAAATTGAGAGATTTCAACGCAAGATTGTGCGGATGGTGGATAAAGAACCTCGACTAACATCCAAACAAGTTCAAGCTGCCCTGCAATCCGAGGGTACAGTAGTGTCAACCTGTACTTTCCGTCGGCGTCTGAATGAAAAGGGACTGTATGGTAGGATACCCAGGAAGACCCCACCTCTTACCCCGAGACATAAAAAAGCCAGGCTGGAGTTTGCCAAAACTTACCTGAGAAAGCCTAAAATGTTTTGGAAGAATGTTCTCTGGTCAGATGAGACAAAAGACGGATTTTGGTAAGAACTTACCTGTAAAATCCTTTTCAGCGAAGGAAGGAAGAGAGACACAGTCATTACTAGTGGGTAGGCGGAGCCCAGATAGGATTGACACCTCAGATTAAAAAGAGTGTTGACCGGCCCCTCCAGCTCGGGCTCCTCCTACTCAGCTCTTCAGTCGTACCCAAGCTTAAGGAAGAACAATATCACCAGCGAAGCAACATAACCCCTTCTGAAGGACTTCAAAGAAAAAACATAAGAGTACAGGTTATGCATGCATTCGGCAAAAAATCACACAGTTACAGGTACTACTCACTGAACCTGACTACTGCGATAAGCTGGCAATGCTGGAACAGAGCCGTAGCGCGTCGACCTCAGTCCAGATAATCGCTATCAGAGAAGGGTCACGCTGCATCTGTAAATACAACAACACACTTCTGCCATGGGAGGGAGCTGTGTCTCTCTTCCTTCCTTCGCTGAAAAGGATTTTACAGGTAAGTTCTTACCAAAATCCGTCTTTCAGCTGCAGATGGAAGGAAGAGAGCCACAGATATTACTAGTGGGACGTCCCAAAGCAGTCCAAAAATTAGGGTGAGAAAAAACCAAAATAGGCAGAAACCCAACAACCTAGATAAATGCGCCACAGGCGCCAAATACAAGTTAACTAAAAACTTTAAATTACCGCTGCCTGCAGGACCCTACGTCCTAAGGCCGCATCAGCGGAAGCACTGACGTCCACCTTATAAAACTTTGTAAATGTGTGGACGAAACGCCAGGTCGCCGCTCGGCAGAGCTGAGCTGCCGAAGCCCTTGATGAAAGGCCCACGATGAAGTCACAGCCCTCGTGGAGCGAGCTAGAATCTTAATCGGGCAAGGTTCGCCATTAAGACGGTAAGCCTCCAAAATGGCCGACCGAATCCAACGAGCTATAGAGTCCTTGAAAACTCGTTGATCACGCCTACGACCTGCTGTAATCACAAACAGGGAATCTGACTTTCGAAAACCTTGAGTAATAGACAAAATAGAACTTCAAGACCCGCACTAAATCCAATTTGTGCAAGTTCCGTTCCTTTGCATTCCCTGGGCCCGGGCAAAGCGAGGGCAACACAATATCCTGGTTAACATGAAATTGCGACACCACCTTAGGTAGAAAATCGCCCCGTGTGCGAAGCACTACTCGATCCGGGTAAAACTCCAGGAAAGGAGGCGAGCAGGAAAAAGCTGCCAACTCAGAAACCCTTCTTAAAGAGGTTACCGCCACTAAGAAGGTAACCTTCCAAGAAATTAAAGAAAGGCTAGCAGAACCCATAGGCTCAAAAGGTATATGCTGAAGAGCCTCCAAGACAAGGTTGAGCCGCCAAGGAGACACAGGCGCCTTCCGCAGTGGAAACTGATGGGTTACTCCGCGAAAAAAGGAACGTACGTCCCTACGCGAGGCGATAGCCTTCCGAAATAGCAAAGACAGGGCAGAAACCTGACCTTTCAGAGTGCTAACTGACAAACCTTTTGTCCAGCCCGTACTGTAGCAAAGCCAACAAATTGGGAATGGAAAAAAAATCCTCGGATTCCTTGAAGAACCCGAAACCACGAAAAGACCAAGTCTTGTGATAAATCTTAGTAGTAGCCGGACCTCTGGCAGCTCGCAGAGTGGCAATGACTTCGGCTGAAAAACCTCTACGGGTCAAGGTTTCGGTCTCAAGAGCCACGGCGTCAAACGCAGAGACTTCAAGTCCGGATGACGAACGGGCCCCTGGGTTAACAGGTCCGGGCGAGGAGGAAGTGGGAATGGCGGTGCCGCCAAAAACGACACCAGTGTCGAGAACCACGTCCTCCTTGGCCAATCCGGGGCTATCAACATAGCCGGAATTCTCTTCCAGTCTGATCCGACGCAGCACCAGAGGAAGTAAAGATATCGGCGGAAACACATAGACTAGCTCGAAATGGTCCCACGGAGCCACCAGAGCAACCACCGCCACAGCCTTCGGGTCCTTGTACCTGGACATGAAGGTCGGTAGTTTGGCATTTGAACCTGGATGCCATCAAATCCACTTGGGGAGTTCCCCAACGGAAGCACAGCAGCGCAAAAATTTTCGGGTGAAGACTCCATTCTCCAGGATCCATCTTCTCGCGACTGAGGAAGTCCGCCGTGGTATTCTGGACTCCTGGAATGTGATCGCAGAGATAGCTGGAACCTTGGTCTCGGCCCATAGCAGGATCCGAGACACCTCCATCATGAGGCTGGAGCTCCTTGTCCCGCCTTGGCGGTTGATATACGCAACGCCGTCGCGTTGTCTGTCTGCACTCGGACTGGTAGACCGCTTAAAGGGACCGTCCAGTGTTGTAGGCAAAGGAAAAATTGCCCTCAACTCCAGGATGTTGATCGGTAGAACAGACTCTTCCGATGACCATACTCCCTGGATCCAAAGATCGTTCCAGACACCCCCCCCCCAGCCCATCAGGCTGGCATCGGTAGTTATGACCGACCACCTCGGAGGGAGGAAAGATTTCCCCAGGAATAACGCTCCTGGACGTAACCACCATCCTAGGGATTCTCGCACCCTGTGAGAGATGATGACGCTGCAATTCAGAGAAGCTTGCGATCGATCCCAACGACTCAGAATGAGCCTTTGGAGGGCCCTGGAATGAAATTGGGCAAACGGAAGTGCCTCCATGAACGTCAAACCCAGAAGGCGCATACACTTCCGAAAGGACATTGCTGCCGTAGACCTCATAATCTGTACATGTCGAAAGAGACATGCCCGCTTGTCTGGAGGAAGGGACACCACCGTCCGTACCGTGTCGAAATGCATTCCCAAAAACAGGATTGACTTCCAGAGACGACTTCTCCCAATTGACCAGCCACCCGAAATCCTCCAGGAGCTGAAGGGATAGATTGCGAGCCGTCCCCGCCTCCTCCTTTGAGGACGCCACAATCAGAAGGTCGTCCAGGTAGGGAAATCGTAACCCCCTGTCTTCGAAGAATTGCCATGAGGGGCGCTAGAATTTTTGTAAAAACTCTGGGCGCCGAGGCCAAGCCAAATGGCAGAGCCACAAACTGGCAATGGTCCTGACCTATGGCAAAACGAAGGAAGCGCCGGTGAGCCCTTCCGACGGGAACATGCAAATAAACGTCGCGAATGTCGATTGACCAAAAAGACGTTCTGCGACAGGGCTGCCACAACGGAGCGAAGCGACTCCATGCGGAATTTTCGGGATGTAAACATGCCGATTCAATCTTTGAAATCCAAAATAGGGCGAAATTTGTCCTCCTTTTTGGGGACCACAAAGAGGTTGGAATAAGAATCCTCTTCCCCGGTCCTCTGCGGAACCGGTATCACCACACCCTTCTGCAGAAGGGAATCGACCTCTCGTAGTAGAGCGGCAAATAGCTCGGCTCTGACGGAATGCGAGATTGGCAAAACCTATCCGGGGGTCGAGAAAGAAACTCTATGAAGTAGCCTGCCAACACAACCTGTGTTACCCAGGCGTCCGACACACGGGAAACCCAAGTCGGTTTGAATTGGAGTAAACGACCCTCCACTCGAGAGCGCTCGAGTGAAACCCAGACGTCAGACCGCTTTAGCGGGTTTTTTGCCAGCTTCTGTCTTAATGGAAGTTCTGTTTCCAGGGTATGCGGAATTTCTGAGAAATTTCCCTTTTTTTTTTTTTTAAAAAAAGAGAGGAACGACCCAAACCCCCAGAGGGTTGACCGGATCATCCCCTGGACCGAAAGGACCGCCGACAACTACCGGCACTAGTCCTGCCAGACGCAGAAGTCACAGCTCTGCGCTGCGGTAAAGCTGTTTCTTTTGCCTCAGAAATCAGCTCTGTGAGGTCAGATTCAAATAGCTGACCACTTTGTAAGCTAAAGATAGCAAACCCTGCTTGTTGGAAACCGCATTCCACTGTCTAAGCCACAGTGCTCTTCTGACTGTGACTGCCGAGGATTGCGCCCTGGATAGCAGTGACGCAGAATCCTTCAACTTGAAAAGCCCATCTATCTCGATAGAGGGGATCCATCTTGTCATGCCGTCCGTAGACGGTCCAAACGGCTCAGGGAAACTTTACAAGTACAAATAGATCCTTAATACTGAATCCATGACCCGCGGCCTCGCAGATGGATATTGTTGCCATCTCCATTTTTCTGTCCAGCAGGTCCTGCAGACTCGCCTTCCTTTACCAGGATAAAGGGACATTCACTTCAGGAGATCCAATTAACAATCAACTCCGTAGAAAACGGATACAGATTGTAAAGCCGTCGCGACCTATGCGACTCCTGAAACATCCAGGCCGACTTACCAGGACGCCTAGTTACCTCTCTCTGGTAACTGTAACGCCCTCATGGCTCCAATAGTACGGTCCATGAGAGAGGCAGAGTGTCCCTGCCGATCCTCCTTGTCCGAAACGGACATCTTCGCTACGCGAGAAGGAAGGCACCGATTTGTGTCGCTTCCTTGAGAGGATCTAGCTGACACTCCATAACCTAGAAGGTCAGACAGGCCATCATAGAAACTAGCGAGGGCCTCCATTTTGACACCACTGGAACCTCCGACCGCTGCGCATGACGCCGTCGGGGTCTGCGTGTCAGATAGTCCGCATCTGACATGTCCTTGCACAGTATATGGCAGGTTAAACCTGTCAGTAACTAGAACAGTGTGTTTCTTAAAGAAAAAACAATCGCTGAAGGGTTAAAGCTCTTAAAGAGAGAGCTACCCCAGCATTAATAGTTAACCGCCTAAGAAGGGGTTAAAGTAGCAGACTCCCCACAACCTTGATAATGAAAAAGTTGTGTGAGCCCCAAGTGCCTCTTATAAGGCAGCAGCTGCAGGACAGCTTTTTATGCCACACTAACAGAAAGAAACGTTCCACAAGATCGCTAAAAATTGCGCTGTTTTGTATATCGCAATGACCGCCAAAGTAGTTAAGGAGATCGCTAACCGCTTATGCGATGTTAATGAGATCGCCCAGATTGGCAGCTACTAGCGACATTAAAAAATGATCACACAAACGATCGCATTAGTATACGTCGTTATAAGGATCGTTAGTGGGAACGTATAGTGGCAATATTTAAATCGCAGACTCCCCACAAACTCTTTATTATTATTGAAAAGAGTATGCGAGTCCCTTATGCGATAACAGCCGCAGGACAGCGCAGTCTGTCACTCATTAGTGCCCCAGTAGGTGCCCGCGCTGTGGGGGTGAAGGGTTAAGCTTCTGCCTGCGGGCTAGAAGCGACTCACCCAGCTGGTAACAGTGTAACATCTTGCCGGGAGGGGAGGAGGGAGAAGAGCCAGAAGAAGCTTTCAGCCTGCTTCTTTAATGGCCGCCGCGCTGTGCCTCCGTGTGCTCCATGAGGGAAGCCGGAAATGGAGACAGCAGTAAAGCGCGCTCTCAGAGCGGCGCGAAAATTCAAATAAAAAGGCGCGCACTCCTCTCCTATGTCCTGCAGGCATCCACCTGCGGACAAAAAACACAGTCACCGACATGTAATGTACAGCGGCTGCCGCAGCAGTCGCTTAAACACTCACACACACATTAATAAAAATGCGTGGTACTCACCAGCCGAAGCGCCACAGGGACCCCCAGGGGTCTCTGGCGCTATGCCCATGCTTCCCCCCAGGGCGGGGGACGCAGTGACCCCTGCAGCGCGGTTTGCGCCCCCGCCAGGGAAGCCATCCTCATCCCCCGGGCCGGCAGGGTTCTGCAGGGACCACCATTAGGGTAATACAGATCCGCCAAGGGAGAGGTGGGAGTCCAGCAGCGCTGAGACTCCTGAGACCTCTAGACCACATTTGGTGATCCAAGTCTCTTGTCCGATAAAAAATAATAAAATCTTCTGAGGAGCTGCTTCCAGCAGCGACTATCCTCTGAGACCTCAAATTTTAGACTGAAGAGCTGAGTAGGAGGAGCCCGAGCTGGAGGGGCCGGTCAACTCTTTTTAATCTGAGGTGTCAATCCTATCTGGGCTCCGCCTACCCACTAGTAATGACTGTGGCTCTCTTCCTTCCATCTGCAGCTGAAAGTCGAGCTTTTTGGGAAAAACCATCAACATAGAGTGTACAGGAAAAAAAGAGGCATTCAAAGAAAAGAGAACACGGTCCCTACAGTCAAACATGGCGGAGGTTCCCTGATGTTTTGGGGTTGCTTTGCTGCCTCTGGCACTGGAATGCTTGACCGTGTGCATAGCATTATGAAGTCTGAAGACTACCAACAAATTTTGCAGCATAATGTAGGGCCCAGTGTGAGAAAGCTGGGTCTCCCTCAGAGGTCATGGGTCTTCCAGCAGGACAATGACCCAAAACACACTTCCAAAAGCATTATAAAATGGTTTGAGAGAAAGAACTGGAGACTTCTATGGGATTCAGGTATGGACTCATTGCTGGCCACCTTAGAACACCTGTGGAGAGATCTCAAAATGGCAGTTTGGAGAAGGCACCCTTCAAATATCAGGGACCTGGAGCAGTTTGCCAAAGAAGAATGGTCTACAACTCCAGCAGAGCATTGTAAGAAACTCATTGATGGTTACCGGAAGCGGTTGTTCGCAGTTATTTTGGCTAAAAGTTGTGCAACCAAGTATTAGGCTGAGGGTGCCAATACTTTTGTCTGGCCCATTTTTGGAGTTTTGTGTGAAATGATCAAGGATTTGATTTTTACTTCATTCGCTTTTGTGTTTTTTCCTTGCAAGCAAATTAAATGAAGATAAAAATAGCAAATAATTTGTGATTGCAATCATTTTCATGAAGAAACTGAGTATTATCTGATAGAATTGCAGGGGTGCCAATACTTTTGGCCACCACTGTACATTGTTTTCAACCAATACTTCAAAATTTTCTACTGTTTTTAATTTTGTGATGTAGGTCGTGTTCTTTATTTGATATAAGTATTCAATAATTGATCCTACTTTTAATATTTTTATGTGCAGTCATTTGATTGATTCAAGCTTGTTTGCTGCACTTTGTGATGCCTTTGACGATGTATACAGCTATGGCAAAAATTAAGAGACCACTGCAAAATTTCCAGTTTGTCTGATTTTTCTCTTTATAGGTATATTTTTGAGTAAAATGTAAATTGCTATTTTATTCTATAAACTACTGACAACGTCTCTGAATTTTCCCTTCCCCATGACAGCACCGACATGAGAGTATGGTATCCGCCCCCCGGAACAGGAAACCTGCAGCAGAGATAAAAGAAGGGGGGCGGTACCTCTCACTTAGTTTTGGTTTCCTGTTCCTGCAGGTGGATGCCTGTGGGACAGAGTACCTGTAGGGGAATCTTCCCTGGATGGCCGGTCTGGAGACAGAGGCCCTGAGGGGAGGCATCGCAGCTGAGCGCGGCGGCGCGCGCTCTTCATCCCGGCGTCTTGGGGGCTACCTGGCCGCGTCTCGCCTCCTGGTGGACTCCCCGGCGGTCGCTCCGGGCAGTAGGCAGAGCCGGGGGAGGCGTGCCCACCACGACGCTGGCGCCGACTGAGTGGGGCGGCTTCCGGTTGCACCGGAAGTGACGCTACATGCCGGGAGAAGCGGTGTGCTGGACACTTCCGGGCGGAAGTCGCTCCAGAGGCGCGCACACCGCTCTCCCCTTGAACCCCCCCTCACAGATATAACCTGCCTGAGGGCAGGAAAACGCTGGCGGCAGCTCGACTGGGCAATGGAGGCCGCAGATGAGGAGCGCATGCCAGAGGAGGAAGGCCAGCAGACCGCTGTGGTACCAGGGGGTCGGTGGGTGAGTGCTTTTGTAAGGCGAAGAAAACATATAGTGATGGCCTTTATCCTGTTCCCTCTCCCTAGAGCAGGAAAGCTACGGCCAAACAAAAAAACAAAGCGTGTGCTTTGTGTAAAAAAACGCTTCCCAGAGATTACAATAAGCGGCTGAGTCGCTCATGTGTGCAGACAACGGTGGCGGAGGAATCACCGTCCCTGTTACAGGATATTAGAGCCGTCATCCATCAGGAAGTAAAGTCAACAGTTAAACAAGAGTTAAAACAGCACACGCCAGTTAGCTCAGGCCCTCCTCCCCCCCTCCTACGGAACAAAGTGACGTAGAATCGGATGGCGAACCGACGAAGTTAAGACCCTCTGGAAGCTCCGACCTGGATTCCTCAGACGAGGAATATGGTCGCCCTTATTTTTTGTCCGAGGACATCGGAAAATTATTAAAATTGGTTAGATCTACCATGGGGGTTGAGACGCCAAAAGAACATCTTTCAGTACAGGACTCTATGTTCAGTAATTTAGAGGGGAAAAAACGTAAAGTTTTTCCCTTCCATGAATATCTATTAAAATTGATTAAAAGAGAGTGGAAGAAACCCAATAAGAAGATGTCTGTTCCACAAGCATTAAAACGGAAATATCCGTTTGATGAGGAAATTTGTGGGGAATGGGAAAAAGCTCCTAAACTAGATGCCGCCATTGCTAGTACATCTAAAGGAATAGCGTTACCATTCGAGGACATGGGTGCCTTGAGAGACCCCTTGATAAAAAAGCGAATGCTTTTTTAAAATCTGCATGGGAAGCATCGGCCTGGTCAATTAAACCGGGGGTAGCCGCCACTTGCACTGCTCGGGCCATGGTCAAATGGTTGGAAGAGCTCAGTGAACAGATTAAGAATAAGTGCCCAAGAGAGGAGCTGTTGGACGTAATACTGTCACTACAAAAAGCGGCAGGGTTCTTAGCAGATGCGGCAGTGGATTCCGTGCGAGGTGCCGCCCGTGCATGCGCTCTCTCTAATTCAGGTCGCAGGGCATTATGGTTGAAAAATTGGACGGCAGACTTCCAGTCGAAAGTAAAACTCTGCGCAATTCCCTGTGAGGGGCAATACCTGTTTGGAAAAACATTGGACGAGATATTGGAAAAAGCATCGGATAAGAAGAAACGATTTCCGCTACCGCCTGTTTCAAGACGTCGTTGGAGTGATGCCCCATTCGTCCTTTCGTGGAGCAAGGAATAGAGGGGACAGAAGTCGACCAGATGAGAGGTCTATCCGGGGCAGACCTTGGGGAGAGAGGAAGGAGAAAGGATTCCTTTTCAAGGGCCCTCCCAGATCAGATACTAAACGTCAATGACGCCAAGACTCTGGTGGGAGGAAGACTGAGAAAATTTGTACATCAGTGGGAAACATTGCCCGCCTCACGGTGGGTAACCAATCTACTATCCGATGGCCTACGACTAAGTTTTCTCAACCTCCCGCCACAGCGACTAAAGATAACTCAGGTCGCCAAGAAGAACCAAGCCACAATGGAGAAAGAAATCACCCTCCTTATGGAAAAGAAAGTGTTAGTGGAAGTACCAAGTCACCAAGTAGGAGAAGGGTTCTACAATACCCTGTTCCTTACTCCAAAACCAGACGGCTCGCTGAGAGTAATATTCAACTTGAAAGCATTGAACCAGTACATCCGAGTAGAAAAGTTCAAAATGGAGACATTAAGATCAACAGTGAAGCTGCTCGAACCGGGCTGCTACATGGCAGTGATCGATCTGACAGATGCCTACTACCATATACCAATCTGGGAAGAACACCAAAAATATCTAAGACTGTTGGTACAGATTGCGCAGGTCCCTACGCATCTGCAGTACCAATGTCTTCCCTTCGGGATATCGGTGGCACCCCGTATATTCACAAAATTAATTTCGGAAGTGGCATCTTTTGTGAGGAAAGAAGACATATTACTGGTACCATATTTGGACGACTTCCTAGTGATAGCAAATACGAAGGAGAATGCAGGAAGGCAATAACAAGGATACTAGAAATCCTAACCAGCCTAGGCTGGATAATAAACGAGAAAAAATCAAAGCTAATCCCAGCCAGAAAACAAGAATTTTTGGGAATACTGTTAGATTCCTGCTAACAGCAATGTGTCCTCCCAGACAGAAAAATAGGCTCCATTCAACACAAGATACAACAGTTGAGGTCGAGCAGGGCCATAACAATCCGACAAGCAATGTCGTTGTTGGGAACATTAACAGCAACAATACCAGCGGTCCAGTGGGCACAAAGCCACACAAGAGATCTGCAAGAGCAAATCTTAGCCGAGCAGGCAAAAGATCCGACCAGCTTAAATCGACGATTCACCCTAACGTCATAGGTCCACAGCTCATTGGAATGGTGGCTACAACCCGAAAACCTAAAAAGAGCAGTGCCCTGGTCAATTCACAACCAAGTGGTATTGACCACAGATGCGAGTCCCTCAGGATGGGGAGCACATCTAACAGGACGGCTTGTACAAGGCCAATGGGAACCCTCATTGAGGGAAACATCCTCCAATTTGAAAGAGCTAACAGCGGTGAGGCTGGCACTTCATCAGATGGAAAAAGAGGTACGAGGAAGACACGTCACAATACTGTCAGACAACAACACGACAGTAGCCTACATAAATCGACAGGGAGGTACAAGATCACCATCCCTGATGGCGGAAGCAAGAGAGTTATTCGCATGGGCAGAAAACAACCTGTTATCCCTGTCGAGCACACACCTAAAAGGGACAGACAATACGGTGGCAGATTTTTTAAGTCGGCATGTACTGCACCAAGGAGAATGGTCCCTAAATCAGGACATATTTGGGAAAATTTGTGCCAGCTGGGGCAGGCCAGAAGTGGACCTGTTTGCTACAAAAGGAAATCGAAAAGTAAACAGATTCTACTCCCTGAACCCGAGAGAACATCCAGAAGGAGTAGATGCGCTGCTACACCGCTGGAGATTCAAACTGGCATATGCCTTTCCACCGTTTCCCCTAATACCAGTAGTCCTGAGGAAAATACGGGAAGACAAGAGCCGTGTAATTCTTATAGCGCCCTTCTGGCCGAAGATAGCATGGTTCACATGGCTCACACGCATGTCTGCCTCGGACCCATGGATCTTACCCGATGTTCCCAATCTACTACACCAGGGACCAGTGGAACATCCTCAGGTGCACAGTCTACACCTCACAGCTTGGAACTTGAGAGGGGACTCCTATTAGCGAAAGGGTTCTCAGGACCCTTGGTGACCACCTTGCTCACTAGTAGGAAAAAAGTCACCTCGGCCAAATATCATAAGATCTGGCAAAAATTCTTAGACTTCTCAGGACGACGATTTTCGGAGACAGTCCAGAAGGTCCCGATGACGGAGATCCTAGAATTCCTACAAAAAGGCCTGGAAAGAGGGTTGTCCACAAGCACCCTAAAGGTGCAAGTCTCGGCACAAGGTGCGCTATTTGACAAAAAACTGGCTGACCACCCATGGGTCTATAGGTTCATTCGGGCCTCCTTTTCAGCCAGACCCTCAAAATTTGTACCTAAGGTGGCTCCCTGGGATCTCAATTTAGTATTAAATGCATTAACTACAAACCCGTTTGAGCCTATCTCATCTATTTCGATAAAGGCTTTAACACTAAAAACAGTACTCTTGGTTGCCCTGACGTCAGCTCGGCGAGTTAGCGAGCTGCAAGCTATTTCTGTAAATCCCCCATATACTACCTTTATGGATGACAGAGTGATCATAAGAACTGACCCAGCCTTCCTCCCGAAGGTTAATACAAAATTTCACAGGGACCAAGAGATAATTTTGCCCTCGTTTTGTGCCAACCCAAAATCCCAGGGAGAGCAAACCTTTCATTGTTTAGATGTAAGACGTTGCCTACTTCAATATATAGAAGTCTCAAAATCTTGGCGACAGTCGTCAGCCCTTTTTGTCTCCTTCCAGGGGATAAACAGGGGTAAAAAAGCTTCAAAAGCTACAATTGCATGGTGGCTACGCATGGCTATCTCACTTTCTTATTCTTCGTCAGGTCAGACTCCCCCACTGGGTGTAACGGCTCACTCCACAAGGGCTGTCGCGACATCCTGGGCCGAACGGGCAAATGCGTCAATAGAACAGATTTGCAGGGCAGCGGTATGGTCGTCACCCTCCACATTTTTTCGTCATTATAGGCTAGATTTAGGTCTCTCGAATTTAGCCTTTGGTAGAACGGTGTTATCTGCTGTTGTCCCACCCTAGGAGGCTCTTCTATTTCTTCCTCTCATGTCGGTGCTGTCATGGGGAAGGGAAAAAATGATACCGGTAATTTGATTTTCCAGAGCCATGACAGCACCGTATTAATCCCCGCCCCATCTTGGTGATGGTTGTGTGACTCACAAAAAAAAAAAAAAGGCATGTATAAATTGATATATAAAGAAGGTAGATGTCGTAAATATGCTAGTATATGTGTATATATAACGACTAATTTTGGCGGTTACCTTGCATACTCTGAAACAAACTGAGGGAGAGGTACCGCCCCCCCTTCTTTTATCTCTGCTGCAGGTTTCCTGTTCCTGGGGGCGGATACCATACCCTCATGTCGGTGCTGTCATGGCTCTGGAAAATCAAATTACCGGTAAGTAATTATCATTTTCCAAGCAATAAATTTTGTATTTATTTTCTAAAAATGAGAATTGGTCAAAATAACAAAAAAAATGCAGACCTCAAATAATGCTAAGAAAACAAGTTCATAATCATTTAGAAACAACAATACTAACGTTTTAACTCAGGAAGAGTTCAGAAATCAATATTTTGTGGAATAACCATGATTTTTAATCACAGCTTTCATGCGTCTTGGCATGCTTTCCACCATTCTTTCACACTGCTTTTGGGTGACCTTATGCCACTCCTGGTACAAAAATGTAAGCAGTTCTTTTTTGTTTGATAGCTTGTGACTATCCATCTTCCTCTTGATTACATTCCAGAGGTTTTCAATGGGGTTCAGGTCTGAAGATTGGGCTGGCCATGACAGGGATTTGATGTGGTGGTCCTTTATCCACACAGTGATTGACCTAGGTGTGTGGCACGGCGCATTGTCCTGCTGGAAAAACCAGTCCTCAGAGTTGGGGAACATTGCCTAAGCAGAAGGAATCAACTGTTTTTCCAGGATAACCTTGTGTGTGGCTTGATTCATATGTCCTTTGCAAAAATTAACCTGCCCAATTCCAGCCTTGCTGAAGCATCCCTGTTGTGAATGTTTTGGAAATGAATTCTGAGCAGAAGCTCCCTCTGGTGGTTACAAACAGTACTGAACCATTCAATGAGGATTGGCAATCAGGATTCACAGACTGGCTTGATATAAGGGAGGTTCCCTCCCATCATGGTTGCCGGTGATCAATTGTTCTTGTCTCAACTGTGGTTCCTGGTCCACTTGGAAGCTTGCTGAGTCTTGCCTCCTCTTCTGCTTTCAGATAAGATATTTTCTGTTTTTGTTTTTGTGCTTACCACTTGCATATTTCTCTGCATTTCTGTGAGGTTAGCCAGGTTTCCCCCCCCCCCCCCGGGGGGCTTGGGCTCCTCTCAGTTCCTCTGGAGCCATTGTTATTTGTTCATTTGCCTTTTCCAGTTTTTTCAGTGGCTGCGGCTTAGTTTTGTTACACCAGAGAACTGATTTAGGTGGTAGAGGTCGTGTGATCTCAGGTGTTTTTGCAATCAGTAGAGTTGGTATTTTTTAGGGGTTTTTTTGGATTGCAGTGAGTATCCTTTCTATCCTTTTCTGTCTAGGCAGATTGGGCCCCAGCGTTTGCTCATACTATTTTCTGTCTGTGTCTGTATTTCCTCTTGTCTAACCGCCATTACATGTTTGGGGGCTTCCTATGTTCTTTGGGGATTTGCTCCGGGGCAGATAGCTTTCCTCTTTCTATCTTTAGGTGTAGTTAATCTCTCAGGCTGTGACGAGGCGTCTAGGACCAATGTAGGAACGCTCCACGGCTGCCTTTAGTTGTGGTGGTTAGTCAGGGTACTGCAATCCAATAGATTCCAACCTCTCTGGTGTATTGCCGTTTTTGCCTGCTCTCCTCAGCTACCGAAACATAAACACATCCCCAGATCATCGATCCTCCAAATTTCACAGTGGATGCAAGACACTGTGGCTTGTACGCCACTGGACGACCAAGTGTTGGACAAAGCTGAAAATTAGACTCATCAAAGTAGTTTGCCTTACTCCAGTCCTCTATGGTCCAATCCTTATGGTCTTTGGCAAACTTCAGCCTGGCTCTCCTTTGCTTCTCATTGATGAAAGGCTTTTTTCTAGCTTTACATGATTTGAGCCCTGCCTCTAGGAGCCTGTTACGAACTGTTCTTGCCGTAACTTCACCCCAGCCGCCATTTGCCATTCCTTTTGTAGGTCACTTGATGTCATCCTGCGGTTGCTGAGTGACATTCGAATAAGATGATGGTCATCCCAGTCAGTGGAGAGTCGTTTTCGCCCTCTGCCAGTCTGTAGCTTTGTTGTCCCCAATGTCTGCTGCTTGACCTTGTTGTAATGGACTGCCGTCTTAGAAATTTTAAGGATGGAGGCTACATGATAGTCACTATATCCCTCTGCTAGTAAAGCCAGGATTGAGCCCTTCTTTTTCTCACTCAAGACTTTTCTTTTCAACTCATTTGGCATGGTTAAAAGTTGTTTTTTTCATTCCTATTACTTTTGGGATATTACTAGCACTTGTTTTGCCATCCAGCTTGTCCTGTTGCAAGAGGATTGTGAACACCACAGCAGTGTTTTTATATTTTCCTTCATTAAATAAGATTTGGTTCAGGTGATCACCTAATCAGAAGCATATTAAGTAGAATGAGGTGTACTCTGGTTGGAATTCAACTGACACTGGAATGGAATGGCTGTCAGACATGTAGAGAAGCTGATTTTTATATAACTGTGCAGTGGTCCCTTAATTTTTTCCAGAGCTGTAGCTATGAAGCAGTGCAGAAGTTTGGGCCTATTTAGAGACAAAAAATTGTAATATTTTTCTATATTGTATACATTTTCTTATAAATAACAGTTGCTGCAGAATACATAGAAAAGGCAATGACGACTTCAACTTACTGTGTGGCGTGTGCATATAATCAAATTTAATGCTTTAGTTGCTGCATTTAGTTACACACTAAGGATATTCAAGTATAATGTTGGCTAATAAATGCATGGCACACGTACTGATGTCATGTTATATATATCCTATAATTGAATCCTTCATTACTTCACTGCCATTTATAGACTCTACATCCAATTGCCGACTCTTGTTGGCATCTTCAGGGCAATCTTGGTATTGTATTGAACCAACAAAATGAAAGTAGCAGCCATCCCAATAAAATATTAATAAATAAAACTGAAAAAAGTGTAAATTAAATATATTTCAAGGAAATATTTTCCCCAAATGTGATTTCAGTTTAAAGGGAATCTACCACCCCCTGGGACATTTTTAACCTATTAGTAGGTTAAAAACATCCCTGCGGGTGACAGATTCCATTTGATGGGACTTTTATAGAATTAATCCCATACATTTAAACTATGTTGTGCTGGGGTGTATACAGAAATTATTATTTACAATGTTTTCAATAATATGAAAAATACGCCCCTATTAATTCTACCAAAATAATGTTCCCATTAACAATGCCAGTAGATTGGTTTAATATATAATGCCATCATCATATCCAGCTATAGCAGTTTTAGAAAATACATTTTAAGCTTCCCTTCTCAGCTCATCCATATGTATGTTACACAGTGACATTGCTAGACATAAGTAGTGGTGGCTGAAAGACCCCTGGAGATCCATTTTATGGTATACTAGTAGATCAGGACCAAGTGGTTGCTTCCTCTTCTGCTGCAAGTTATTTGAAAGCTTCAATGAAACATATTTCATGTCTTGGGTACAGATATATAAATAGATGTTGGGCTATGAGTGGATCTGGTGCTGCAGAATCATACACTCGGTACTGATAGACATACATATAAATGACACTGGAGTTGTTCCTGGCTCCCTGGGTTTGATGTGATGTGCAGATTAGTGGAGAAGCTGGATTAACATTTACAGAAGGTTATCACAGTTTTCCAAAACTGCCAGTGAAAAGGTCATGACAGTTTACGGTTTTGATTTTTTTGTTACAGGGAAAGTAGTAATTAAACTGCTAATTTGGGATGTGTCAAGTCTAATATGCCAGCACCTTCATTCTTCAGCAGGAGATTAATAAGATCCTGCAAGAGTTATTGTGCAGTCTTACATTATAAGAGCTTCTTGACAGCTGTCTTATCTGTGAAGACAAGAATTTTCAAGTGAACGTGTACAGATTCCCACATCCTGCCATAGGGAAAAGAGCAGAAAGTAGAAAATGAACAATGCCACATCCCTATCAGCGCACAATACATGTAATAGGGTATTTAAATGGTTGCTGCCATCTTCAGTTTTCTGGGAGCCTGCTTTCTTTCCTACCATGATAAATGGAGCTAGATTAATAATTGCCTCCAGCATTTACAGTACATGGATGCAGGTTACAAGAAAGTGAACATGTGGTTTCCAGCACTGTAAGTATACTCACATATTATACTTCTCTGTATAGGGTTTTCTTGTTGCTCTAGTAAAGCTATAATCTTCTGCAGCAGACTGGTTTTATGGGTTCTCGATTTCACAGGTCTATAATAGTTGTCCTAAGGAACAGATGTTTAGTAATCAGTGGTGTAACCATTGCTAGAGTACAGATATAGTAACCTGTGGCAAATAAGGTTTATTGACCTTTATACTTTGAAGTTCTGTATTTAATGCTGTAAAAAAGATCCCATTATGTCTAAGCTATAACATTCTTTTTATTTTGTTATTTCTGTTTGCTTTCAAAGCCATTGAGATGACGTGCGTGCTCCTCGCCTAGCTGGATGGAGAGAAGCTTCTACAATGTCATGTAAACACTAGTATCAATCCAAAATCACTGGGAAAGCAGCAGGAAAATGGAAGAACTCTATAAAGAAACGCCAGACCTGCAAATGGACTTAAATAGCAGCCCCTCCACCATTCCAAACAAACTGGAGAATGGGGTCGCACAGCTGATAACTGCAGAAGCCTGGAATATCAATTCTTCGGGTTTGATGAAAAAAGCACTCTCCCCTCTTGTTGCAGTGCCAGCTGCCCCTGTACTTAGCCCCTCATCTGATTCCCAAAGTGGGGTAGCACTGAAGGTGGCTGCAACTGTTCTTCAGCCTATTTGCTTGGGAGAAAGCCCTGTTGTATTGCCAATACATTGGCAGGTTGCTGGTAGCACATCACCACAAACAAACACAAACGGCAGCACACCTTATGTGGTAACAACGCAAGGTCCAGTTCCACTGCCTGTTCTTTTGGAGCAGCATGTTTTTCAGCACTTGAACTCTCCATTAGTGTTGCCTCAAGCACCTCCATGCTCTGGACCTACCATCCAAAACCACCT
Organism: Oophaga sylvatica; assembly: GCA_033576555.1. NCBI lineage: Eukaryota > Metazoa > Chordata > Amphibia > Anura > Dendrobatidae > Oophaga > Oophaga sylvatica. The sequence goes on from JARQOD010000002.1 coordinate 290,368,825, forward strand.
TTTTCCTGGAACCACTACTGGTATTGGTCAGTCACAAATATTTGACCAGAAGACATCCAGTCCAGTACAGGAATCCGTACTGCCACCAGTTTTTCACACACCAGGCTTTACAGCTGTACTACAAGATTTGTTTCCACCATCAGGTTTAGGCACACACTCTCCTTGTCATTCATCTCCAGATTTTGCATCTGCTAATATAAACTCAGTTCCCCCTCCAGGCTTCAGTTCTCCGTTATCTCCTTTAGTTCCACCTGCCACACTTCTTGTACCATATCCTGTCATTGTTCCCCTACCAGTGCCTCTGCCTATACCAATACCAATCCCAATACCAGTGCCACAGACTGAAAAAGACTGTAAAGGAAATGTGGACCCTCCTAAGCGCAAGGTAGAAATTCTTAGGAGTTGCAAAGCTACTCAAACCACCCATGAGAAGGAAGAAGTTAAACCTTTCGAATTCACAGCAAAAACAGAATTTCCACAGTTCCATCGACACTCTGTCATCAAAATAAATAACGAAAATGAAGCACTTGATCTTTCAATGAAAATAGAACCCCTGGTTAATAACAATGATACAAGTACAGAGGTACTCCAGGAAGATGGCGTTTTAGATCTGTCTGTCCCTGTGCACAAGAGATGTGCAAGCACCAGTACTCAAGTTGACACGCCTTCATCAAGTATATTACAAAGGGACCCTGTAGGTCCTTCTACAGGTAAGAGCTTCCTCGCTACATTTAACCCATCCTTAGTCCATAACGAACTGACCCAGAAACACGACAGTCGAGTCATCTGCACCAACACTGCTGAAGTTTTACGTCAACAAAAATGGATTTCCGAGCCAAGCAGAGCTAGTTATGAGCCTAAAATGTCCAACAACATTGAGCTAGTGAGTAGCTCCCAAACAGCAAAAGTCATCGTTTCCGTAAAAGATGCCATTCCGGCCATATTTTGTGGCAAAATAAAAGGCCTTTCCGGTGTCTCAACAAAAAACTTTTCCTTTAAGAGAGATTTACCACAGGACTCTATGTTGCAGAGCTACGATGTGAAGAATCAGGGAGAGTTGAGGGAAAATGCTGATGCTTTACGAAAGCCAGTAAAAAATAGAGGCATGAAACTAAAGAAAGTGAATTCCCAGGAGATACATATCCTTCCAATCAAAAAGCAGAGACTGGCAGCTTTTTTTCCTAGGAAATAATACCTGCCCAAAAATACAGTCCATAAAGCTGTGGAAAGAAACAAAGCCTACTAATACAAAAATCACAGAAGACTTACGCCATCTTTTTGACTGATTACAAAGACATTCTTTTTTTTAAATTAATTTTGTAGAGGTAAGAGCGGAATATGTGCTCACTGAGAAAGTGACTACCTTTACCTTTAAGAACCACCTTTGTAATTTATTATTATGGTTGGGACTTGGGAAGGGGGGTTGTTTGGATAAGACTAATGGTAATTAGCTACAATATCTACCATGTTCTTTTGTAACTTATAATAGGCCAAAAAACAACTTATTTTTGAGCAAATTGCACATTTTATGCAGCTTTTACTAGACTGATGGGTTGGACAGAGCTGTTTTTACTGCCAAGATTTGCTTATATGCGGTATTTAATATGAATAGCTACATTGCATATTTAAAATAAATGTTCGTTAAGTGTTCACGACTCACTGCCTTGTGCCTGTGTTACATATCCAGATATAGATAAAATCCATCCATATAGAATATGCTCTTCAGTTAAGTTTAGGCAGAACATGGATATTGTTGTTATGGTTAGAGAATAGTTGTCACCAGCAATTAAACCATGTAATTGGTATCTGACCATAAAGCTTTTGAATATAGCTCAAAATGTAAGATGGCTATTCAGATACCAAAGCAAAAAAAGAATAAAGTAAGAGAAATGTTATATCTATGGGCCAAGGAAAAGACAATTGAGCCATTGATATCTTTAGAGGTCTAAAATTGGGGGATGCGTTTTTTGGTATCAGTGGGTGCCCAACTCCTTGGCTTATTTCATGTTATGTTATTGTGTGACCTCTGAACATTGCATTATGCTGAATTGCATCTTCTTCATAAACCAGCTGAACATTATGACCAGGGCTTATGAGCCATACTAAACTCAAGCCTTTCTAAAAGGTTTCATTAATGTGGTTAATACTTACAAAATAAATACCCAAAATTCAAAATTTTAAAAACTGAGATTTATCACAATAGTCTCAGAATAGAAGCAGTCAGCTGTTACATAATACATACATTGTATAAAAAATAAAAATAAACAGACAACCAATTTATTAAAGATAAGTACATCCAAATTAAATGAGGTTAAATATGAGACAAGCACCACTAGAATGGCATAGGATTGAGCTCAAACTCCAAGCGATGGTTCCAATACTGAGATGATGTAGATTTCATCTAAAATTAGAATACTTTATGGATTTGGCACTATGAGAAGAACATTTGTATATTTTGACTGATTTGTCATGGCACTGAAGCTTTAGTGCATGTGTTGCCATCATAGATCATACCATTAAGTGGTGCCTACTAACACACGCAGTGTACATCTTTCTTAGAGATAAAACTGGATCCTTAGCCTGCACTGAAACGTCTCATTTTAAACCTTTGTGTGCAAAATAATCTTCCAGTAACGTCTGGTGAAAATCAATTTACATCTCCTACATTATATAGATAAAGGGTCTATGGACACTTATGTCACTCAATGAGATGAGAGAACTGCACCCATTTAAGGAGCACTAAGCAGCAAATGCAGAAAAATATATCCTAATTGTTCTCCCATTCTTTGCTCCTGTGTTTCAGGAGGTCAGGTATGCCCCTTTCCTTCTCACTCGTCAGTGTCTGGCTGTAAGACAACTCTGCACAGCCAATTCTTCCATGAAGTGCCCACATTGCCGCAGAACAAACCCTGCCTCGTTGCTAAGATGTCAGGGCTTAAGCAAGTCGCTAACTCAAGAAGAAACGGTTATTCAGGAGCTGAATCTCTGGGTTCTCTGCAAGATTTCTACTGGTTTAGGATTATGCAAAGATTCTGCAGTCAGACAAACTGTGAGGGTAACTATAGTTCTTGCATAATTTAAACATTCATTTCCACGTTTAGTATTCTGTTTCACAGCCGCATATGTACGCCTTTTCTCTTGGTAATTCTCCACAGCTTTTTTGCAGTACTAAGAGGCACCACATTACTCAATTTCATGCAGTCATATGAAGCAACTTAATGATTGCAACTACATTTACTACTTCAGTTCGGACAGGGCATTATTAGATATGCTAGCCTCAAGAAATATCATTTTGGTGACAAGTTCCTTTTAATTGTTCTGTATTTTCTGTTTAATTTACATAATGGAAGTAATTGTAACAAAAAAATGACAAAATAATGACTGTAGGTAAGTATATGGAAGTTTCACTTAGAAAGAGTTCTTATACGGATACTTAAAGGGACGCTGTCAGAATACAATGACTGTTCAAACCAAGTACAGGCGCTCAGTGCATCACAGCAGTGCCAATCATTCATATACCCTCCCACCTGCTGGGTTTCCATCTATCGCCGCCCTTCTCTGGTTCTATGAAGTCAGAGCTGTCAATCAAAGAAAGGGGGTGGAGATTGGGGGAAACCAAGTTGGTGGGGAGGTGTATATAACTGGTTGGCACTGCTGTGAAACACTGACTGGCGGGACTTAGTTTGAACAGTCATTCTGTGTTGACAGAGTCCATTTAAGACATAAAGATACGATTTATTAATGCAAAATCATGTCCCAATAGACCTTCTGTCTGGAAGTCTTAGGACAAAATGGATACACTGATCTGTATGAAATGTAAGCATAACTCTACCTAGACATCTTACCGGAGTCAGTCTCACCCAGACATTTATTAATGCTTCTGCAGCCTCATCGGGGTTATAGGACACAGATCACCAAGAAGACACCACAGAAGCTGTGACACATGTCAGGGATAGGTGTAACGTGCAATGTGAATGTTTTAATCAACCATAGTCTGTGAGAAAATCAAAATAATATAGACAGCGTTCCAGATTGCTGAATATTAGGGGTGATAATAGCGCTATAACTGTTCCTAGTGTGTGCAATATCCGATTATATGGGAACATCACAGTACACGGTTGCATACCTTTTCTATCATTTTAAGTTTTATTTCATAAATCATTTGTACACATGAAAATAAGAAATCTGCTTATTTTTCTGCCAGAACTGATCATTAGTTATTCTAAGAATTCTCAATTCTTGTAAAGAGAGATTTTTACATTACTGGGATGGGACTTGGTGTTCAAAGTTTTATGTAAACGTGAGGAGGGAGGAGCTCTGCCTCTAGCTCCTCCCTCCCATCTACAGAGTCGGAAGCTCCTCCTCCTCACCTTTACATAGAACTTTATGAACACCAAGTCCCATCCCAGTAATGTAATAATCTGTCTTCACTGACTACACATTTTACCACTAAGTTGAGAATTGTAAGAATGACTGATCAGTCCTGGCAGAGAAAGAAACGGATTTCTCTGATAAGATAAATTACAAGTTTATTATTTTCTTGTGTACTATTGATTTATTAAAAAACTAAAATGATGGCTACTCTTCAAATATCAAATATTAGCCAATCATAAATGGAACAGAACTTCAGTAAATATCTCCATTAATTGTCATCAATCATGATATGCACATCTTTTTGTGAAAGCCATCACCAGTGCAATGTCATTACATTGGCATCTCCAAGAGTGACGTCATGTACCAAGTCATAGAAAGAGTCATTTGTTACAACTGCCGCATTACGCGATCATCCTCATCTCATTTAGAACGCAGCATCAACAGTAAAAAGGAAACATTTTTTACTTAAAATGCTTAGTTAAAAAAAAACAATTGGCAATGGTGCTTTTATAGAATAAAGAAAATTACATTATATTTCTGCTGGAACCTGAGAAATAACTGAAGTAAGCCTTCCATTGCAAGCTGCTGTAGAAAATACACATTAACTTTCTTTTTACATATACATTATATCCCTTGTATGTACATATACAAAAGGCTGTACGAAATTGAATAAAAAAAAATCATGTTCACTGCAGATTCCTGTAAGAAACAGTCCTGTCCATAGCTGCACTATTACATACATTCATTGTTCTGGGGAAATGCAGTGTACAGTCTTCTCCCTGATCTAGAAAACTGTTGGCAGCAACACAAAATCAATGGTGCTCAGAGATACATGGCGAGACTGCATTCTCTGTACATAGAGCGGACTATAAGCTGTATGTATGAGCAGAGATGAGAAATAGAGAGTACACTATATACAATATACACACTGGACACCTTAGCGGATTGCATAGAACAGGGAATGCTTGGACAGGAACAGATCACCAAGATGAACACATCAACAGTACTAAGTACAGAACGTACTGTGAGTCTGGGATATGTGCACTGTACAGATTATTGCTATGGTTTTACCCAGGTAATTTGGCCCCATAAACATAACATAGAAGTAAGAAAATACACTATATGACTGAACACTAGGCAAATATCGCAATACATGGACAATGTGTGTCACTGAAAAGTAAGTGTCAGTGACTACAGGCCACATATTACCGCAGAGTGATTACTATTGATCTTAGGGCATCAGTCTGAATTACAGTAGCGAGGTTCGATGGGAACCTCGCTCCAGGAGCCATATTTCTATTACAAGAGTGTAGATATATGCATTACTGTATAGGCAGAAATTCTTTAATATAGTTTAACTTCTCCATAATAGCCCATGAGAAAACAAGTTTTTAAAGGACAAGGTGGGGATTGTCAAGTATGAACCTGGTAGGTTCTGTAAAGGACTGTTATGTCAATCGTGCCTATTATAACAAATCTCCATAAACCTAAGAAAATGATACTCTAAGGTAATGTTACTTTAAAAATGAAAAAGATGTGAAATAATCAGCCAGATTGTCACTCTTTAACACTGTGAAGCCGAGAGGGGAGATCGGTTTTCAATTCATTTCTGGAAGGCGATAGCTATGAGCATTATTCCCAAATCATTATTATTAGGAACCAGAAGCAATTCACATTGGCAGGAAATATTCTATATGACTACTACTTGTCTGACCAGGATCCCTACTTGTCACCCCAGTCTGTATGCACCATTACATTACACTTGTATATGTAATATACCTATACAATGCTAGGAGTTTAATATAGAAAAGCATATTACATGAGAGAGTCCTTTATCTCCACCTCTCCTATCATGCTATAGAGATTAGGTTTTGGCATTAGAGAAGAAAAATGGTAAAAAGCAAGAGTACCCACCACTAAAAGTGGCATGGGATGCATAGAAATGGACACCTCTCTGCCTGACTTGTCCACTAACTATAAGGAATGATAACAGCAGTATCAGGCATCAGCGCAATGTCCTCTAGTATGACAACTTGTAAGGTCAACTAATCATTCTTCTTGGTCTGTAGTGTCTCAGTGGTGCAGAAGAGCAATATTATCTTGGATTATTTCAGCTCCAGAAAGGAGTGGAAGGAAAACTTCCATTAAAAGCCTCTATGGAAAGCAGATAGGACAAGGTAAGTTGGAGGTTCACCGACAAAGTCGGCTACAAAATAGAGAGGAGACATAATCCGGTCACGAAAATACTGCGATTACATATATTAGAAGAATTCAGTATCCCCGTGCAACACCAGGAGGTGCATGTGGTTCAGACATCAGATTTTTATCATGGGATTGCAGAACCACTATAAAACAAAGAAAAGATTATCCACAATGTTTTCTTATAGAGAGCACTGCCAATGTCGCTCTGCTTCACTAGAAAAGGGTTTATCTGCTTCCTCAAAATTAATGAGCAAAAGGAAACATTAGATGGGTAGGGGGCCAGACTTTCCATTCCTCTGACATAGTAGTTGTGCTTGTATTGCAAGAAGCCTAGTTCTACACGGCGAAACACTGAAATCGCAGTGTCACATTGGATGTAACGAGCTTCTAAGGTGTGACATTGCAACCTGCAATTCCAAATGTGTTGGATTTTGTTGCTAGACACAAGACAAGCGACACACTTTGCCAAAGACTTAAATGCAAGCCGCACATGAAAATCGACTTGTCTGTAACTTGGCAGTTTTATTTACAGCCCTAAAATAGATATGTGACAGCAAGTAGCGAAAGGTATACAGATGTTTTTGGTTGCACGACTTGTCATATAAGATGTCGCCACGTAGCCCAAGCCTAAGGAGCATCTAAGTCTGATTCATGTTATTGGGACAAAGCCACAATGCAAGGTGCAGCTTAAACTAGAGATACAGCCTGGTAAATAAAGGGATGCAGCGCCTCATACATCAGGGTCGGGGAGAGCTGGACACCACCGAGCGTAGGGATGGCCTTTCCTAGCCACAGGTTAACCCGTAGAACTTCCCTTCACTACAGTGCCAGGTACAGCCTATACTAGAGACACAGCCTGGTAAATAAAGTGATGCAGCACCTTATACAGCAAGGTCGGGGATAGCTGGACACCACCGAGCGTAGGGATGGCCCTTCCTAGCCACAGGATAACCTGTAGAACTTGCCTTCTCTACAGTGCCAGGTACAGCCTATATTAGAGATACAGCCTGGTAAATAAAGGGATGCAGCGCCTCATACAGCAGGGTCGGGGAGAGCTGGACACCACCGAGCGTAGGGATGGCCTTTCCTAGCCACAGGTTAACCCGTAGAACTTCCCTTCACTACAGTGCCAGGTACAGCCTATACTAGAGACACAGCCTGGTAAATAAAGTGATGCAGCACCTTATACAGCAAGGTCGGGGATAGCTGGACACCACCGAGCGTAGGGATGGCCCTTCCTAGCCACAGGATAACCTGTAGAACTTGCCTTCTCTACAGTGCCAGGTACAGCCTATATTAGAGATAAAGCATGGTAAAAAAAAAGGGATGCAGCGCCTCATACAGCAGGGTCGGGGATAGCTGGACACCACTGAGCGTAGGGATGGCCCTTCCTAGCCACAGGATAACCTGTAGAACTTGCCTTCTCTACAGTGCCAGGTACAGCCTATATTAGAGATACAGCATGGTAAAAAAAGGGATGCAGCGCCTCATACAGCAGGGTCGGGGATAGCTGGACACCACCGAGCGTAGGGATGGCCCTTCCTAGCCACAGGATAACCTGTAGAACTTCCCTTCTCTACAATGGAAACTGCTTTGGGGCCTAGCCTTTTGGTTCATAGTTTGGTAGGGATTTGTACTTGGAGATATTACTTGTTTGCCGCTTACAAGCGCCACAGTAGTGATCGACAACAGAGGAATACTGAGGTTTTCAGAAAAATACTTTACATATTTAGTGTCTGCATTATACTACAGAGGAGGTATATTGTAGCGCTGAAGGAGTCGGCTCTGAGGTAAATCCAATAGTCTCACTTGTGCCCTCAATACTTCCCCTGTTTGAGTCTTTCAATGTGATAACATAGTTTCAATGCTGGGCCAAGTTTCAGTCCCATATATTTCATTATCATATCACTCCGAAGTAACAAAAAAGCAGGTCCATCAATTTCCTGAGGGGAGAAAAACATATTGAACAGAATTAATGTAAGGTCATATAAAAATGATTACATCATCAGTACAGCAGATAATGACACCCCATGTCTCATTAGGGCACTTACTGGATCTCTATGTATAGAAAAGACAATGCGCGGTCACTTATGTGTTGTCTGTTGGAAATCTTTTATTTCTTTCTCCAATTTTGGCAACAGGACTTAACTTTAACCCCTTAGTGACAGAGCCAATTTGCAGCCTAATGACCGGGCCAATTTTTACAATTCTGACCACTGTCACTATATGAGGTTATAACTCTGGAACGCTTTAACGAATCCAGCTGATTCTGAGATTGTTTGTCGTGACATATTGTCACACACATTTTTTAATAAATAACATTTCCCATATGTCTACTTTACATCAGCACAATTTTGGGAACAAATTTTTTTTTTTTTTACGAAGTTATAAGGGTTAAAAGATGACCAGCGATTTCTCATTTTTACAACACCATTTTTTTTTTTTAGGGACCACATCACATTTGAAGTCACTTTGAGGGGTCTATATGATAGAAAATACTCAAAAGTGACACCATTCTAAAAACTGCACCCCTCAAGGTGCTCAAAACCACATTCAAGAAGTTTATTAACCCTTTACGTGCTTCACAGGAACTGAAGCAATGTGGAAGGAAAAAAATTAACATTTAACTTTTTTTGCAAAAACTTTACTTCGGAACCAGTTTTTTTTATTTTCACAAGTGTTAAAAGAAAAAAATGATCCACAAAATTTGTTGTGCAATTTCTCCTGAATACACCGATACCCCATATGTGGGGGTAAACCACTTTTTGGGCGCACGGCAGAGGTCGCAAGTGAAGGAGCGCCGTTTGACTTTTTCAACGCATAATTGGCTGGACGCCATGTCGCGTTTGTAGAGGTCCTGATGTGTCTAAACAGTAGAAACCCCCAAAAGTGACACCATTTTGGAAACTGGACCCCTTAAAGGAACTTATCTAGATGTGTGGTGAGCACTTTGATTCCCCAAGTGCTTCACAGAAGTTTATAACGTAGAGCCGTGAAAATAAAAAAATCATATTTTTTCCACAAAAACGATCTTTTCACCCCAATTTTTATTTTGCCAAGGGTAACAAGACCCCAAAAGTTTTTGTGCAATTTGTCCTGAGCATGCTGATACCCCATATGTGGGGCTAAACCACTGTTTGGGTGCATGGCAGAGCTTGGAAGGGAAGGAGTGCCGTTTAACTTTTTCAATGCAGAATTGGCTGGGCGCCATGTCGCGTTTGTAGAGGCCCTGATGTGTCTAAACAGTGGAAACCCCCCACAAGTGACACCATTTTGGAAACTAGACCCCCTAAGGAACTTATCTAGATGTGTGGTGAGCACTTTGAACCTCCAAGTGCTTCACAGAAGTTTATAACGTAGAGCCGTGAAAATAAAAAATCATTTTTTTCCCTCAAGGGTAACAGGAGAAATTGGACCCCAAAAGTTGTTGTGCAATTTTTCCTGAGTACGCTGATACCCCACATGTGGGCTGGAACCACTGTTTGGGCGCATGGGAGAGCTTGGAAGGGAAGGAGCGCCATTTTGTAATGCAGACTTTGATGGAATGTTCTGCGGGGTCATGTTGTGTTTGCAGAGCCCTTGATGTGCCTAAACAGTAGAAACCCCCTGCAAGTGACACCATTTTGGAAACTACACCCCCCAAGGAGCTTATCTAGATGTGTGGTGAGCACTTTGAACCCCCAAGTGCTTCACAGAAATTTATAAACGGGAGCCGTGAAAATAAAAAATCATTTTTTTCCTAAAAAATTATTTTTTTAGCCAGCTATTTTTTATCACGGTGGCTCAGTGGATAGCACTACAGCCTTGCAGCGCTGGAGTCCTGGGTTCGAGTCCCACCAAGGACAACATCTGCAAGGAGTTTGTATGTTCTCCCCGTGTTTGCGTGGGTTTCCTCCGGGTACTCTGGTTTCCTCCCACACTCCAAAAAAACATACAGATAGGGAATCTAGATTGTGAGCCCCATCGGGGACAGCGACGATAATGTGTGCAAACTGTAAAGCGCTGCGGAATATGTTAGCGCTATATAAAAATAAAGATTATTATTAAAAATAAAGATTATTTTCCCAAGGGTAACAGGAGAAATTAGAACCCCAAAATTGGTGTGCAATTTGTCCTGAGTATGCTGATACCCCATATGTTGGGGTAAACCAATGTTTGGGCGCACGGCAGGGCTCGGAAGGGAGGGAGCGCCATTTGACTTTTTGAATGCCACATTGTGTTTGGAGACCCCCTGATGTGCCTAAATAGTGGAAACCCCTCAATTCTAGCTCCAACCCTAACCCCAACACACCCCTAACCCTAATCCCAACCCTAATCCTAATCCCAACCCTAATTGTAACCCTAACCCTAATTCCAACCCTAACCCTAGTTCTAACCCTAACCCTAAGGCTAGGTTCATATTGCGTTTTACCAGCCCGTTTAACACATAGCGTTGACGGGCTGGTAACGGTATAGCATAACGCAATCGCGTTATGCTATACCCGCTAGCACAGAGGAATCAGCAGATGATTCATCTGCGCTAGCGGTGACGGAGCCTAGACGCTGCAGGCCGCGTCTGAGGCTCCGTCACTGAATGACGGCACGTCGCGAACGCATGCCGCTTTACGGCATGCGTCGTGATGCGCTCTCAAATGGGGGTGAATGTCAGCGTTAACGGACTGCGTTACACCGTCTAACGGACTGCCATTAGTATAGTATGAACAGTATGAACCCAGCTGAACCCTAACCCTAATTCCAACACTAACCCTAATTAAGTATAACCCTAACCCTAATGCAAAAATGAAATAAATAAAATTTCTTTATTTTATTATATGTCCCTAACTAAGGGGGTGATAAAGGGGGGGTTTATGTACTGTTTTTTTTATTTTGATCACTGTGATAGTGTTGTGAATAGGCTGGAAATGAGTTCTGAGCAGAAGCTCCCTCTGGTGGTTACAAACGGTACTGGACTGTCCAGTGAAGATTGTGAGGATTGGGAATCAGGTGTTACTGACTGGTCTTATGTAAGGGAGTCGCCTTCCCATCAGGGTTGCCGGTGATCAATTGTTTTGGTCTCAATCCTTGATTCCTGTTTCCTTGGTAGCCTGCTGTGTCGTGTCTGAATCTCCTGCTAACAGATAAACATTTTCTTCTTTTTGTTTTTGTGCTTTATTTTTGCATTTTGTCCTGCACTTCTGTGGGGGCCTTCAGGGTCCCCTCTGGGGGCTTTTGCCCTCTCAGTTCAGTTCAGCCACTGATGTTTGTACATTTGCTTTTTCCAGTTTTTTCAGTGGCTGCTGTTTTGTTTTTGGTTACACCAGAGAACTAATTTAGGTGGTAGAGGTCGTGTGATCTCAGGTGTTTTTGAAATTAGTAGAGTTGGTGCTTTTCAGGGTTTTTTGGGATTGCAGTAAGTGCCCTTCCTATCCTTTTCTATTTAGTAAGTTTGGGCCCCAACGTTTGCTCATACTATTTTCTGTCTGTGTCAGTATTTCTTCTTGTCTAACCGCCATTACATGTTTGGGGGCTTTCTATGTTCTTTGGGGATCTGCTCCGGGGCAGATAGCTTTCCTCTTTCTATCTTTAGGTGTAGTTAGTTTCTCAGGCTGTGACGAGGCGTCTAGGACCAACGTAGGAACGCTCCACTGCTGCCTCTAGTTGTGGTGGTTAGTCAGGGTACTGCAATCTCATAGTTTCCAACTGCTCTGGTGTATTTCCTTTTTGCCTGCTCTCCTCAGCTACCAAATCATAACAGTATCACCGGCCACCCTGATGGGAAGGCGACTCCCTTATATAAGACCAGTCAGTAACACCTGATTTCCAATCATCACAATCTTCACTGGACAGTCCAGTACCGTTTGTAACCACCATAGGGAGCTTCTGCTCAGAACTCATTTCCAGCCTATTCACAACAGTACCCTGAAGGCCCCCACAGAAGTGCAGGACAAAATGCAAAAATAAAGCACAAAAACAAAAAGAAGAAAATGTCTTATCTGTTAGCAGGAGATTCAGACACGACACAGCAGGCTACCAAGGAAACAGGAATCAAGGATTCAGACCAAAACAATTGATCACCGGCAACCCTGATGGGAAGGCGACTCCCTTATATAAGACCAGTCAGTAACACCTGATTCCCAATCCTCACAATCTTCACTGGACAGTCCAGTACCGTTTGTAACCACCAGAGGGAGCTTCTGCTCAGAACTCATTTCCAGCCTATTCACAACAGTAACAGTATCACCGGCCAAAAACTGAAAATTATATGGTACTCACAGAAGGGAAAAATATTGTGGAAAGAAAAAAAAGTTGTCAGAGTTGTCAGAGATTTTTATTTATTTTTTTTTCTGTTTGTTGCATTTTTTTTTTTCCCCTCTGTATCTCTGGGTGCTGAGGAGGATTTTTTTCTCTCTCAATGGAGTTTGCACAGTTGTCTGGCCGTGTGGATCAGCTTGCCACTGAAGTTCGGAGTATTGCTACCTATCTTGCTAGGTTGCCTGTTGTGGAACCTAGGATTCCCATGCCAGATTTGTTTTTAGGGGATCGAGCTAAATTTCTGAATTTCAAAAATAACTGTAAATTGTTTTTTGCCTTAAAATCTAAGTCCTCAGGGAACGCAGCGCAGCAGGTTCAAATTGTCATCTCTCTCCTGCGCGGCGACCCTCAGGATTGGGCTTTTTCCCCTGACACCTGGGGATCCTGTTTTGAGTGATGTTGATGTGTTTTTTCAGGCTTTGGGGTTATTGTACGATGAGCATAATGTCACTGATCAAGCTGAAAAAACTTTGTTGGCATTAAGCCAGGGGACTGAGGACGCTGAGTTATACTGTCAGAGATTCCGTAGGTGGGCAGTCCTGACCAAATGGAATGACGACGCTTTGGCAGCTCTTTTTCGGAAGGGACTGTCAGATAATGTAAAGGATGTTATGGTGGGATTCCCTGTTACCTCTGGTCTCAATGATTCTATGTCATTAGCGATTCAAATTGACAGACGTTTGCGTGAGCGGAAAGGTATGCGTGGAATAATGTTGCCTTGTGAACCTGCTTCTGAATCCATGCAGTGTGATAGAGTGGTTTCTGGGGCACAGCGTCATGAATTTCGAAAGCGCAATGGGTTATGTTTCTACTGTGGTGATGCCTCTCATGCTATTTCAGTCTGCCCTAAGCGGGGAAGACGTTTTGCACGCTCAGTTGTCTTGGGTAGTGTTCAGACTAAGTTTTTATTAACTGTGACCCTGATATGCTCTCTGTCCTCATTTTCTGCTCAGGCTTTTGTTGATTCTGGAGCAGCTATTAACCTGATGGATTTTGATTTTGCTAAACGTTGTGGGTTTCCCTTGATACCCCTACGGAAGTCTATTCCCCTACTGGGGATCAATTCTACCCCTTTGGCTGAGAATAAACCTCAGTTCTCTACTCAGGTGATAATGAGGGTAGAACCTGATCATCAGGAGAGTTGCAAATTTTTGGTTCTGTATAATCTGCATGACATTATCGTACTGGGTTTCCCTTGGTTACAGTCTCATAATCCTGTTTTGGATTGGAAATCTGTGTCTGTTACCAGTTGGGGCTGCCAATGTGTTAATACCAACACTCCTGTTTTTTCTGCCTCCCCCCAGGCTCAGGATGTTCCTGACTTTTTGATTGATTTTTCTGATGTGTTTAGCGAAAGTAAATCTGCATCCTTACCTCCCCATAGGAGCTATGACTGCGCTATTGAATTAGTGCCTGGTAGTAAATTCCCTAAAGGTCGACTTTTTAACTTGTCTGTACCTGAACATGACGCTATGCGGTCTTATATCAAGGAGTCATTGGAGAAGGGTCATATCAGACCATCCTCTTCACCCTTAGGTGCCGGTTTTTTCTTTGTGGCCAAAAAGGATGGTTCATTAAGGCCGTGTATTGATTATCGTCTTTTGAACAATATTACTGTGAAATATCAATATCCTTTACCCTTGATCTCTGATCTGTTTTCCAGGGTGAAAAACGCTACTTGGTTTACCAAGCTTGACCTCAGGGGGGCATATAACCTTATTCGCATTAAGCACGGGGATGAATGGAAGACGGCATTTAATACCCCTGAAGGGCATTTTGAGTACCTTGTGATGCCCTTTGGGCTCACTAATGCTCCTTCTGTCTTCCAGTCCTTCATGAATGACATTTTCAGGGATTTTGTCAATAAATTTCTGATTGTTTATTTGGATGATATCTTGATTTTTTCCAATGACTGGGACTCTCATGTAAAACATGTTCGGACTGTGTTCCAGATTTTGAGAGAGAATGCTCTGTATGTGAAGGGATCAAAGTGTCTTTTTGGCGTTCAGAGGATCTCATTTCTGGGATTCATTTTGTCCCCATCTGTTATTGAAATGGACCCGGTCAAGGTTCAGGCCATCTGTGATTGGGTCCAGCCTACTTCATTAAAGGCTCTTCAAAGATTCTTGGGTTTTGCCAATTTTTATCGTAAATTTATTGGTAATTTCTCTGTTATTGTTAAACCATTAACTGATTTCACCAAGAAGGGTTCTGATGTGGTGAATTGGCCTCCTGAGGCAGTCTCTGCATTTCAGGAACTTAAGCAGAGATTCACTTCTGCTCCTGTTCTACGGCAGCCTGATGTTTTTCTACCATTTCAGGTGGAGGTTGATGCCTCTGAAATTGGGGCAGGTGCCGTTTTGTCCCAAAGAGATCCAGAGACCTCTAAAAGTAACCCTTGTGCCTTTTTCTCTCGAAAATTTTCTCCCACTGAACGTAATTATGACGTATGTAATCGGGAGTTATTAGCCATGAAGTGGGCTTTTGAAGAGTGGAGACATTGGCTGGAGGGAGCCAAACATCATTACGGACCATAAGAATCTAGTTTATCTGGAATCTGCCAAGCGACTTAATCCTAGACAGGCCAGGTGGGCCTTGTTTTTCACACGTTTTAATTTTGTGGTTTCATTTCTTCCTGGCACTAAAAATGTTAAGGCGGATGCCCTCTCGAGGAGTTTCCTGGCGGACTCTCCTGAGTTATCTGATCCTTCTGTTATTTTGAAAGAGGGTGTAGTTCTTTCCGCCATCTCGCCCAATTTGAGACTGGCTTTGGAGGGGTGTCAGGAGGATAAGCCCGAGCGCTGCCCTGTTGGGAAATTGTTTGTCCCGGACCAGTAGAAAAAGAGTGTAATGTCTGAGATTCATTGTTCCACGTTGGCCGGTCATCCCGGAATTTTTGGTACCAGAGACTTGGTTAGTCGGTCCTTTTGGTGATCTACCTTGTCTCGTGATGTCAGGGAATTTGTGCAGTCCTGCGGGACTTGCTCTCGCTCCAAGCCTTGCTCTCGTTCTAGTGGTTTGTTGATGCCATTACCTGTGCCCAAGAGACCATGGACCCATATCTCTATGGATTTCATTTCCGACCTCCCTGTTTCTCAGAGAATGACCGTCATCTGGGTGATTTGCGATAGGTTTTCCAAGATGATACATCTTGTGCCATTACCTAAGTTGCCTTCCTCCTCTGAATTGATGCCTTTGTTCCTTCAGCACGTGGTTCGTTTACACGGCATTCCTGAGAATATTGTGTCTGACAGAGGAGTCCAGTTTGTTTCCAGATTTTGGAGGACCTTTTGTTCTAAAATTGGTGTTCAATTGTCTTTCTCCTCGGCGTTTCATCCTCAGACCAATGGTCAAACTGAGAGAACAAACCAGACATTGGAGACTTATCTAAGATGCTTTGTGTCTGCTGATCAGGATGACTGGGTCTCTTTTTTGCCTTTGGCTGAGTTTGCTCTTAATAATAGGGCTAGCTCTGCCACTTTGATGTCTCCATTTTTCTGTAATTCTGGGTTTCATCCTCGATTTTCTTCAGGACAGACGGAGGCTTCTGTCTGTCCAGGTGTTGACTCTGTTGTGGAGCGTATGCAACAGATTTGGGACCAGGTAGTGGAGAGGTTGTCCCTCTCTCAAGAGAGGGCCCAGCGGTTTGCTAACCGGCATAGGACTGATGGTCCTCGGTTTAAAGTGGGGGACTTGGTCTGGTTGTCCTCAAGAAATATTCCTATGAGAGTGGCATCTCCTAAATTTAAGCCTAGGTTCATTGGACCTTATAAGATCATGGAGATTCTTAATCCTGTTTCTTTTCGTTTGCTTCTTCCAGGGACATTTAAGATCCATAACGTGTTCCACAAGTCCTTGTTGAAGAGGTTTGTTGAGCCAGTGGTTCCTACTACTGTGCCTCCTGACCCTGTTTTGGTTGAGTGCAATCTGGAGTATGTGGTTGAGAAAATATTGAATTCTCGTTTTTCTAGACGGAAACTCCAGTATTTGGTTAAATGGAGAGGTTATGGTCAGGAAGACAATTCTTGGGTGTTTGCTTCGGACATCCATGCTAGGAGACTCATCCGTGCGTATCATAGAACTCATCCTGACCGACCTGGTTGCTCAAGTGAGGGTTCGGTGACCCCTCCTCAAGGGGGGGGTACTGTTGTGAATAGGCTGGAAATGAGTTCTGAGCAGAAGCTCCCTCTGGTGGTTACAAACGGTACTGGACTGTCCAGTGAAGATTGTGAGGATTGGGATCAGGTGTTACTGACTGGTCTTATATAAGGGAGTCGCCTTCCCATCAGGGTTGCCGGTGATCAATTGTTTTGGTCTCAATCCTTGATTCCTGTTTCCTTGGTAGCCTGCTGTGTCGTGTCTGAATCTCCTGCTAACAGATAAGACATTTTCTTCTTTTTGTTTTTGTGCTTGATTTTTGCATTTTGTCCTGCACTTCTGTGGGGGCCTTCAGGGTCCCCTCTGGGGGCTTTTGCCCTCTCAGTTCAGTTCAGCCACTGATGTTTGTACATTTGCTTTTTCCAGTTTTTTCAGTGGCTACTGTTTTGTTTTTGGTTACACCAGAGAACTAATTTAGGTGGTAGAGGTCGTGTGATCTCAGGTGTTTTTGAAATTAGTAGAGTTGGTGCTTTTCAGGGTTTTTTGGGATTGCAGTAAGTGCCCTTCCTATCCTTTTCTATTTAGTAAGTTTGGGCCCCAACGTTTGCTCATACTATTTTCTGTCTGTGTCAGTATTTCTTCTTGTCTAACCCCCATTACATGTTTGGGGGCTTTCTATGTTCTTTGGGGATCTGCTCCGGGGCAGATAGCTTTCCTCTTTCTATCTTTAGGTGTAGTTAGTTTCTCAGGCTGTGACGAGGCGTCTAGGACCAACGTAGGAACGCTCCACGGCTGCCTCTAGTTGTGGTGGTTAGTCAGGGTACTGCAATCTCATAGTTTCCAACTGCTCTGGTGTATTTCCTTTTTGCCTGCTCTCCTCAGCTACCAAATCATAACAGATAGTTTATCACAGTGATCAAAATGTACTTTCAGAGAATGAATGAATCTGCCGGCAGGCAGATTCGGCAGGCGCACTGTGCATGCGCCCGCCAATTTTTTTACAGGATGAAGAGGCTGGGACCTGCCAGAGGACAGGGTGACATGGGGGACACCTGGAGGTACCGGGGGGGTGATTGGGGGACCCTATTTCTCTCCCCTCTGATGTGCGATCACATCAGAGGGGAGAGAAAATACATGCATGATTGGTGCTTTGTTTTTTCTTTTGCGATCGCCGTTATATGGCGATCGCAAAAGAGGGGGGACTGCAGGGGACCCTTATTATGTTCTCTGGGGTCTCGGACCCCGGAGAAAATCCGACTCTGGAGGGCGCTATACACTTTCTCCACAGCTGTGGTTTAAGTACCCTTAACTACCGCCGTTAAAGGGGTATCAATGGTCGTTAAGGGGTTAATACTCCTGTATGTAGTTAGTGCAAGTCCTCAGGAAGAAGCTGATCCAACTGAGAATGGCATGACAAACACCAATAAAGCCTTTGGAGATTCAGGCTCTACTCTTTATGACAGAGGTGAAACAACATGCGGCCTTCAATTATCTGCTCGGATATGCCTGACAGTTTCTGGTGGCTGCTAATATGAATTTTCCATGTTATAGAGTAGAGGGGTGTCAGATAGGGGTGGGCAACTGTTAAAGGGAACCTGTTAGTTGATTCATGCAGAAACCACAGGCAGAATGAATCAGAGCCAGAGTGCACAATAGCAGTCAGGTATATTTTCCTCTAAAACGCTCTACCCACGGCTGGCTCTTCCTCGGACCTCTACTGGTGACTAACAGGCCTCTCTCATGTGCACATTGGGACAGACCTGTCAATCACCTCAAGTGGCATTGGGAAAACCAGGCTGGGGGCTCTCCAAACTAGATTTTCTCTGAAACACTGGAGTATTTCAGAGAAAAATACAAGTGCTACTCACTAAATTAGAATAGCATCAAAAAGTAAATTTACTTCAGTTCTTCAATACAAAAAGTGAAAAAGTGGGTCATGGTCTTGTTGGAAGGTAAACCTTAGGCCAAGCCTGAGGTCCAGAGCACTCTGGAAGAGGTTTTCATCCAAGATATCTCTGAACTTGGCCGCATTCATGTTTAATTCAATTGCAACCAGTTGTCCTGTCCCTGCAGCTGAAAAACACCCTCAAAGCATGATGCTGCCACCACCATGTTTCACTGTTAGGATTGTATTGGGCAGGTGATGAGCAGTGCCTGGTTTTCTCCACACATACCGCTTAGAATTATCACCAAAAAGTTCTATCTTCGTCTCATCAGACCAGAGAATCTTATTTCTTATAGCCTGGGAGTCCTTCATGTGTTTTTTAGCAAACTCTATGTGGGCTTTCATATGTCTTGCACTGAGTAGAGGCTTCCGTCGGGCCACTCTGCCATAAAGGCCTGACTGGTGGAGGGCTGCAGTAATAGTTGACTTTGTGGAACTTTCTCCCATCTCCCTACTGCATCTGTGGAGCTCAGTCACAGTGATCTTGGGGTTCTTCTTTACCTCTCTCACCACGACTCTTCTCCCACGATTGTTAGTTTGGCTGGACGGCCAGGTCTAGGAAGACTTCTGGTGGTCCCAAACTTCTTCCATTTAAGGATTATGGAGTCCACTGTGCTCTTAGGAACCTTGAGTACTGCAGAAATTTTTTGTAACCTTGGCCAGATGTGTTCCTGTGGCAACGAACACATCTGGCCAAGGTTACAAAAAATTTATTAAAAAAGAAAAACTGAACTATCACATGGTCATAACTATTCAGACCCTTTGCGCACTCATATTTAAGTCACATGCTGTCCATTTCCTTGTGATCCTCCTCACAGTGGATTCATTTCGTGAGGTAAAATATTTCACTGACTGTTTTTAAAAAATATTTTACCTCACAAAATTTATCCTCTGCGATCTCCTGCTGTAATGTCAGTATTGTCTTTTGCTTCCTCCCCTGCCCAGGAGCTATGGTATAGCACATGGGGTACACAGGTCAAAGAAGAGATCACATGAGAGGAGAAGACAGCAGATGGGGGAGAGAGAAAACGAACAGGGGTGAGAGAGACAGAGCACAGGGGGAGACAGCTCAAACGGAACAGCACATGAGGGAGAAACACAGCACAGGGAGAGAGACAGCAGACAAGGGGGATAGCACATGGGGTAGACAGGTCAAAGAAGAGAGCACATACGGGATAAGTCAGCACATGGGGAAAGAGGGAGTGGATAGGTGGGTGAGCACATGGGGGGCAGAGTCTCAACGCTGCAAAGCCTGCCCCATCGTGACATTACCGCCCTCCCATGCGATAGTATCGGGCCTCCATCTAGTTGGTAATATAACTTTATATGGAGCACATTCAAATAAAAGGGCAACCCACTATGGTTGTGGAATTATTCAATGAGGTGGGGGACCCTTAAAGGTAGCATGGTTCGTGTTGCCTAAACAGGTGGAAACTAATGCAAAATTTGTGTAATCTGACAATGTAGATGTACTATGTAGATATATTTCTTTTGATTGCTTCGGTACGCGCAGCAGCATATATTGAAACTATGGTATATGCAACCAAAAGAGCTATTACTCTTGAATATTTCATTCACAAATTCCTACATCCTTAGGCCATGTTCACACTTTTTGGAAAATTTCCGCTGCTGTTTTGGTTACAAATCCTCAACGAAATCCAAACAAATGCAGATTATGCAGCAGATGTTTCCCAGCTCCATTTACTACGTATTGAATCTGCAATGAAAATCTGCAAATTAATGAGCATGCTGAAGAATTTTTTGTGACTGGGATTTTTAAAACCTCATTTACTTGTATTGCAAATTGCTGCGGATTTGCAGTGTGGAATCTGCATCTCAAATCTGTCACGTGTGAACTTGGCCTTAATGAGCAAAGAAATATTGGATACTTTTTCTGCAAGTAACTCTAAAGTGTCAGTCACAAGGTGAAGTAAACCCTTTCATGTAGAAGAGAGATACCGTATATACTCGAGTATAAGCTGACCCGATTATAAGCTGACCCCCTAATTTTGCCACAAAAAATTGGGAAAACTTATTGACTCGAGTATAAGCCTAGGGTGGGAACTGCAGCAGCTGCTAGTAAATTTAAAAAATAAAATAAGATACCAATAAAAGCAAAATTAATTGAGACATCAGTAGGTTAAATGTTTTTGAATATCCATATTTAATCAGGAGCCCCATATAATGCTCCATACAGTTCATGATGGCCCCATAAGATGCCCCATACAAAATACGCCCCATATAATGCTGCACAAAGGTTAATAATGGTCCCATAAGATGCTCCATAGATTATGCCCCATATGCTGCTCCATAAAGGTTATGGCCCCATAAAATGCCCCATAGAATATGCCCCTTATGCTGCTCCATAAAGGTTATGGCCCCATAGAATACGCCCCTTATGCTGCTCCATAAAGGTTATGGCCCATAGAATATGCTCCTTATGCTGCTCCACAAAGGTTATGGACCCAAAAGATGCCCCACAGAATATGCCCCTTATGCTGCTCCATAAAGGTAATGGCCCCATAGAATATGCCCCTTATGCTGCTCCATAAAGGTTATGGCCCCATAGAATATGCTCCTTATGCTACTCCATAAAAGTTATGGCCCCATAGAATATGCCCCTTATGCTGCTCCATAAAAGTTATGGCCCCATAGAATATGCCCCTTATGCTGCTCCACAAAGGTTATGGCCCCATAAAATGCCCCATAGAATATGCCCCTTATGCTGCTCCATAAAGGTTATGGCCCCATAGAATATGCCCCTTATGCTGCTCCATAAAGGTTATGGCCCCATAGAATGTGCCCTTTATGCTGCTCCATAAAGGTTATGGCCCCATAGAATATGCCCCTTATGCTGCTGCGAATAAAAAAAAAAATGACATACTCACCTCTCATCGCTAGGGGCCAGGTCCCGATGTCCTGAGCAGGCGGGGACACCGGAACGCTATAGGGACAGGTGCCGGTGTCACCTCTGGCTCAGGCCCCCGGCACCTGAGACATTCACCTGTCCCCGTTCTACCGCCGCACGCAGCTGTGTCTTCCGGGTCCTCTGGCTGTGAATGTTCAGGCAGAGGGCGTGGCGCGCACTATCTACGTCATCGCGCCCTCTGACCTGAACGTCACAGCCAGAGGACGCGAGGACAGAGCGGTGCGCAGCGGTGGAACGGGGACAGGTGAATATAGCATGGCTCCCCCGTCCTCCCCGTCATACTCACCCCCTCCTGGAGCGTCTCCCATTGTCTCCAGCGCCGCAGCTCTTCCTTCCATCAGGGGTCACGTGGTACCGCTCATTAAAGTCATGAATATGCGCATATTCATGACTTTAATGAGCGGTACCACGTGACTGCTGAACACAGGCGCTGGAGACCATGAGAGAAGATGAGGGGCTGCAGAGACCGTGCCAGGAGGGGGTGAGTATATGTGACAGCCATGCTCTCCCTCCCCTGCCGACCCCTTGGTATATGACTCGAGTATAAGCCGAGAGGGGCACTTTCAGCCCTAAAAAATGGGCTGAAAATCTCAGCTTATACTCGAGTATATATGGTAATAAGGGAGAATGAGCCTTGTCAATGTATTACCCGAAAAAGCATACTATATGCGGAAAACTGACGGCTTCTCACTCAACTACTCGCAAATAAACCATGTTAATTGTTCACATCACTTTCCCCAACACAACATTTTATCATAGATCACGTTTTTTACTAGTAGTTCTCTTACATGTTTCCGAAAGAGTTCAGCATGAGGTGCCAAGGTTTGGGGATCCACTTCCTTTACAAAGCGCATGACATCATCCACCGACCAGGAAGATGGATTTTTACTTTGTGTTCTTGAGGATTCGCGCTCAGAACAGTTGAGGTCTGGTCCTGTAGTGGAACTCGCTGCTAAAAAAAGAAGGGATATTTCTGTTTACATTGTAGTCATATGCATTGTTCAAAGCTGTTATGGAAAAAGTAGAACAATGCTGCAATCTAAAATGCTATAGAAATGGGTCCAAGCTGCAACGTGTGAGTCTTCAGTTCCCTCTGACACAAATTGGTAAATACTAAAGCATCATGAGACAGGAAGAGAGTGCATCTTACAAAAACCTGCAGTTTTCTCTCCATTTACACAATGCCTCTCTAACTTGTACTGAAGCTACGTTTATACGGAAAAGTGTGCAAAGCAAAAACTCTTATCCCCCAGGATCAGGATAAGTATTGGAACATAAACTAGAATATGAAGACCTGCCACTCCTCTTACTCCCTGGCACTGGAGCAGGTGATCAGATGCAGGCAAGTTCAAAGAGAAATCACTGCACATATAGAAATGTTTCAATTTTGCAACTGGTGAAAAATATTTTATTGAAAGTGATGTGACGACTTTGACGTTTCGGCCAAGTATGGCCTTTATCAAAAAATGGTTGCCTTTCAATAGGAAGTGTCTAGACACCAGGTTGGTGTTTTAGAATTCATATGTGAGACCAGTATAGTCAGGGAGATTCCTAGTATGTCCCAGGTTCATGGGCAGTCATTATTCAGACGGACCCTATGAGAATCATTGGTGGCGCAGGGTAGAGCGCAGACACTGCTGTGTCATGGCGGTGTGTGTCTGCGCTCTACCCTGTGTCACCAATGATTCTCATAGGGTCCGTCTGAATAATGACTACCCATGAACCTGGGACATACTAGGAATCTCCCTGACTATACTGGTCCCACATATGAATTCTAAAACACCAACCTGGTGTCTAGATACTTCCTACGAAAGGCGACCATTTTTTGATAAAGGCCATACTTGGCCGAAACGTCAAATCACTTTCAATAAAATATTTTTCACCAGTTGCAAAATTGAAACATTTCTACGTGTGCAGTGATTTCTCTTTGATTTTGGACAGTTGGACCATTCGGTCCCTTTTCACTAGCACCGTATAGGGCAACCTTCTGGCCGAGTGCTAACCATTCATCTACTTCTAGATGCAGGCAAGTGACAGCACCAGCTTCTGCACAGTCGCAGGCTGCGGAGACATCAGGTTAGTCTACATATGGTCCATACAGGGAGGAGGTAGTATGTAGGTGTACAACATCCATCATTGTAACTACTACTACAATTATATTGGATGATTTTAGCCCCTAGTGTGATGCTGGAGAAAAAAAAACAAATGTCATGGAGGAATCTAATTATTCAAACCCTGACATTAAATGCAAATAAACCCTCCATGTAAAGTGTCACTTTAATGAATCCTTTTAATGAGTCAGAGGGCCCTGACAGTAACAGTAAAGCTTAATCAATGCATGAAGGGGATAAACTGTTAACAGACACGTTATAAAACTAAAGTTAATCTGACACTACCATTAAGCATTATAATGCATACATTATGCACAAACATCTCGGTGACATAACAGCCTTACAAATAGTGAGATTTCTCTGGCATGGTTTCTGCTATGATTACCTTCGATCCTCCGGTGCATCCGGTTTCTGCCACTTTCATAGTAGCAGCTGTTTCCTGCTGAGCTGGAGGATGATCTGCGCACCAAGGGAGTAGTGTTTGAGGTAGGAGTCATAGGCTGAAGCGAGGCCCTGTAAAATGCTGGTGTGTTGCCAGCAGAACGGTACTCGGCTGTGTTACGGGGTGAAGAACTGGGTGGATTAATAGCGCTGAGTGCTGAATCCATGGATTCCTCTGCATATCTGGATCTTTTGGATTCTCATTCTCTTGCAGGGGCAAGGTTTCAGCTGTGGAGAAAAGACATGACTAGAATGGATTTACGGCTTACAAAATTAGACCCAAAGCAATGCTCGAGTACAAAGACTGTCCTTTACGAAGTGTCAGCCACTACATTGTTCCAAGAAAATCTAATTTGGGGCTCTTAGATTTATTTCACATGCATTTCTAATAGTTTTATCAGTGGGAAAAGTTACCTGCAGCAAACTAAGGAACAGACTGGAACACTGTGGAAAATGGACAGTTCACATTGTAAATCTCTATTCGTTAGTGATATATAATGTGCAGAAAATGATTAACGAGGTTGTCGGGTTTGGAAAATTTGCACAAACAATTTGCTATTACCAGCACTTGGAAACAAACTGCAAAAAAAAAAAAGAATAGTAGAGAGCCTTCTGAAATCAGTACATTGTTTAAGGCTGTGTACAGCACAGGGCAATCAAAAAGGGAGAAGGGGTTAAAAATTGTTACGGCTTTATTTCTCAGGTATCCGACTGTTAACAAGCAAACGTTGTCTGGCTCCACGACAGTCTGTGCCACCTATAGCGACAATGCCTTATCCCTATCATCCTGATCAGATTTTTGTGTAAATGACATGCATGCACTTATCCTCACACACCTTCTGATGGGTGGGCGTCTGCCCGTGGTAACTTTGGAGAAAGCGAAGCCGTGTAAGGGGGAGACTCCTGTAGGATTCTCTTGTTGTTCCTGTCTGACAATTCATCTTTTGCTTAAAAAAAAAATACATAATAATTTAGAGTTGTTTTTGCAATACTTTGAGCTAGCTGTATTTATATGGAAATGACAATATGCACACCCTAAAAAAAGGTCCACAAGATAAAAAGACTGCTGCATTGCTCCAGACATGACAGGAGGAATAAGCAATGGTGATGAAACACAATACTTAGCCAGTCCTGTAAGAGCAACTGAACAGTTCTTACAGATTTTTCCAGAATTGTATAATATGGGTAAAATGTAAAATCTATAAAGTGATGTTACATTTTAACACCATACCTATGAATTCAGCTAGCTGCTGGGGTGAAATAATTTCATTATATCTAAAGCATTCCACGAAACTCCTACCATTTCTTGTCAAATATTCATTAATGGCACTGTACATGTATCTAAAGAGGACCTTTCATCATTTTTTACCCGCTTTATGAGGACATGGCTGAAGATCTGAATAAAATGTATTTTATATTCTCATTTACGTTGCGGAAAGATTCGCTTATAAACTTTATATGCTAATTTCCACTATTACCAAGGGGTGATAGCAGAGATTCACTTTTGAAGGCACATACTTTTTCCCCTGCATAAGGTGGACCAATCATAAGCAGGCACCATTATACAGAGTAAAAAAAAAGATAATGGCCTACAGAGAAGATCAGAACCGTCTTTTTCTGCATAATATGGTAAGAGTGATGGCTAAATATGTCACACAGATCGCACTGCCAGCAATTACTGAGTAGGGAAACGTGAGCAGAGCTGTGTGTCATTATAAACATTGCGTCAATGTCAGGTACTGGGGCACTATATCCCGATACATGGGATAAATGCAGAGCACTATATATGACAAGCGGAGCTCACACACTACAGTCATGGACAAAAGTTTTGAGAATGACACAAATATTAATTTTTACAAAGTCTACTGCTTCACTTTTTCTAATGGCAATTTGCATATACTCCAGAATGTTATAAAGAGTGATCAGCTTAACAGCAATTACTTGCAAAGTCAATATTTGGCTAGAAAATGAACTTTATCCCCCAAAACACATTTCAACATCATTGCAGCCCTGCCTTAAAAGGACCAGCTAACCTCTTTTCAGTGATTGCTCCATTAACACAGGTGTGGGTGTTGATGAGGACATGGCTGGAGATCAATCTGTCATGATTAAGTAAGAATGACACCACTGGACACTTTAAAAGGAGGCTGGTGCTTGGCATCATTGTTTCTCTTCTGTTAACCATGGTTATCTCTAAAGAAACACGTGCAGTCATCATTGCAATGCACAAAAATGGCCTAACAGGGAAGAGTATCGCAGCTAGAAAGATTGCACCTCAGTCAGCAATCTATCGTATCATCAAGAACTTCAAGGAGAGAGGTTCCATTGTTGCCAAAAAGGCTCCAGGGCGCCCAAGAAAGACCGTCTCTTAAAAGTGTTTCAGCTGCGGGATCGGGCTACCAGCAGTGCAGAGCTTGCTCAGGAATGGCAGCAGGCAGGTGTGAGTGCATCTGCACGCACTGTGAGGCGGAGATTCTTGGAGCAAGGCCTGGTCTCAAGGAGGGCAGCAAAGAAGCCACTTCTCTCCAGAAAAAACATCATGGACAGACTGATATTCTGCAAAAGGTACAGGCAGTGGACTGCTGAGGACTGGGGTAAAGTTATTTTCTCTGATGAATCCCCTTTTCGATTGTTTGGGACATCAGGAAAACGCCTCATTCGGAGAAGACAAGGTGAGCGCTACCACCAGTCTTGTCTCATGCCAACTGTTAAGCATCCTGAAACCATTCATGTGTGGGGTTGCTTCTCAGCCAAGGGAATCGGCTCTCTCACAGTCTTGCCTAAAAACACAGCCATGAATAAAGAATGGTACCAGAATGTCCTCCAAGAGCAACTTCTCCCAACCCTCCAAGAGCAGTTTGGCGATCAACAATGCCTTTTCCAGCATGATGGAGCACCTTGCCATAAAGCAAAGGTGATAACTAAATGGCTCAGGGAATAAAACAGAGATTTTGGGTCCATGGCCTGGAAACTCCCCAGATCTTAATCCATTGAGAACTTGTGGTCAATCATCAAGAGACGGGTGGACAAACAAAAACCTAAAAATTCTGACAAAATGAAAGCATTGATTGTGCAAGAATGGACTGCTATCAGTCAGGATTTGGTCCAGAAGTTGATTGAGAGCATGCCAGGGAGAATTGCAGAGGTCCTGAAGAAGAAGGGTCAACACTGCAAATATTGACTTGCTGCATTAACTCATTCTAACTGTCAATATACGCTTTTGTTACTCATATGTTTGCAATTATATTTCTGTCTGTGATAAAAACATCTATCAAACACACATAAAAACCAGAGGGCAGCAGATCATGTGAAAATATAATATTTGTGTCATTCTCAAAACTTTTGGCCATGACTGTACACCTCTCATTTCACAGCATGACAGCACTGTAAGAGGAGAGCTGTACTATGTGAGTATCGCTTGTTACATACAGTGCTCCGCATCTATCCCAGGTACCGGGCATTATTCTCAATGCCTGGGATAGATGCGGCGTGTTGTTTGTAACGACATGCAGCTCTGCTCTCCTCCCCCCTGCCTAATAATCGCGGGCAGTGAGAGCTGTGTGACCTGGATAGACATCAGTCTTGCCATACTACATAGGTAAAGCAATTTATGACATTCTCTGGGGGAGTTTTCTTTATTTCCCTGCGTGTCGCTTTTTGCTTATGATTTGTCAACGTCATGCAGTGCAAAAAAAAAAGTACACGCTCTCTCTGACAACGCCACTCTCCTGGTGAGTGTCTTGTTAAACATGCAAAAGACGGATTTTGCTAAGAACTTACCTGTAAAATCCTTTTCAGCGAAAGAAGGAAGAGAGACACAGTCATTACTAGTGGGTAGGCGGAGCCCAGATAGGATTGACACCTCAGATTAAAAAGAGTGTTGACCGGCCCCTCCAGCTCGGGCTCCTCCTACTCAGCTCTTCAGTCGTACCCAAGCTTAAGGAAGAACAATATCACCAGCGAAGCAACATAACCCCTTCTGAAGGACTTCAGAGAAAAAAACATAAGAGTACAGGTTATGCATGCATTCGGCAAAAAAAATCACACAGTTACAGGTACTACTCACTGAACCTGACTACTGCGATAAGCTGGCAATGCTGGAACAGAGCCGTAGCGCGTCGACCTCAGTCCAGATAATCGCTATCAGAGAAGGGTCACGTTGCATCTGTAAATACAACAACACACTTCTGCCATGGGAGGGAGCTGTGTCTCTCTTCCTTCCTTCGCTGAAAAGGATTTTACAGGTAAGTTCTTACCAAAATCCGTCTTTCAGCTGCAGATGGAAGGAAGAGAGCCACAGTCATTACTAGTGGGACGTCCCAAAGCAGTCCAAAAATTAGGGTGGGAAAAAACCAAAATAGGCAGAAACCCAACAACCTAGATAAATGTGCCACAGGCGCCAAATACAAGTTAACTAAAAACTTTAAATTACCGCTGCCTGCAGGACCCTACGTCCTAAGGCCGCATCAGCGGAAGCACTGACGTCCACCTTATAAAACTTTGCAAATGTGTGGACGAAACTCCAGGTCGCCGCTCGGCAGAGCTGATGTCACGCTGTCTAATGATATGTATACAATGTCAGTAAACTATTAATACAGGAACAACACTCTATACAACAACTAGTATAGCAACATAAGCATGTAAGTATAGATTTACCTGACACGATCTCTGCTGAACTCAGGGTTAATCTTGAGGACTTGATGAGCTGAAACAGGAAAGAGGTGGACCGGGATCTAACCTGACCCTAAACTGGGGTCCTAACTAATCCCTCACCTTGGAGGTACTGATAATGGTTCAGAGGTCCAAGTCTCCAACCTAACCCTGTCTCCTATCAGACCCTGAACCCTGTAATCAGTCCTAAGAAGGATCCTGACTACCACCAAAGGGATATGGCTGATCTCAGCTAAATACACAGATTAGACATATAAGACAGACAGGATAACACTCGCTTGCATACACACTCAAACACCAAAGGAACATAAATGGTCTGGGAAATAAACTCTAACCAAGTTGAGCTTAGAACAACTAAGGAGCTCAACACTAAAGTCTATACAGATTCATTCCTATCTGTGGTCTGCATGAAGGTTTCACTGGCAACTCCCCAAGCAGACAACCAGGAATTTAAAGGAAACCAATCAACAAATAATCAATTGCAGCCGGGAGAAACTGCACCCAGTCCCAGCACCGAGCACAGACAGAATTAACTCCCTAGCTGCCAAACACAAAGAAACAGCAGATCAGCTGTGAGAAGTCAAAATGTGCAACCGCGACGATCTTCGTGGCAATGCACACATGACAGTACCCCCCTTCTACGAGGGGCCTCCGGACCCTCAGGGCCAGGCCTGCCCGGGTGAGTTCTGTGGAAGGTCCGAACCAAACGATCTGCGTTAACATCAGACGCAGGGACCCACGTCCTCTCCTCTGGACCATACCCCTTCCAATGCACCAAGTACTGAAGGGACCGGCGATTCAGACGTGAGTCAATGATCTTTGATACTTGAAATTCCAAGTTACCATTGACCAACACAGGAGGAGGAGGTAGAGGTGACGGTATGACTGGTGCCACATACCTTTTAAGTAATGACTTGTGGAACACATTATGAATTTTAAACGTAGGAGGGAGGTCCAGACGAAATGCCACAGGATTAATTATGGAACTGATCCTGTACGGCCCGATGAATCTGGGACCCAGTTTCCAGGAGGGCACCTTAAGTTTTATATTCCTGGTAGACAACCATACCAGATCGTTCACATTCAGATCTGGACCAGAAACTCTCCTCCTATCAGCCATACGTTTGTAACGGTTCCCCATCGCACTCAGATTATTCAATACACCTCTCCACACAGAAGCAAGTGACGACGAGAAACGCTCCTCCTCAGGAACCCCAGAAGGACCCCCCATTGAAAGTACAAAACTGAGGATGGAAACCATATGCCCCAAAAAACGGGGACTTACCAGTGGACTCGCTCCGCCTGTTGTTAAGAGCGAACTCTGCCAGAGGCAAGAAAGAAGACCAGTCCTCTTGGTTCTCTGAAACAAAACACCGGAGATATGTCTCTAAGCTCTGATTCAGACGCTCTGTCTGACCATTGGTCTGCGGATGAAAAGCCGAGGAAAATGACAATTGCATCCCCCGACGTAAACAAAATGCCCTCCAAAATTTGGACACAAACTGAGACCCCCTATCTGACACCACATCAGAAGGCAACCCATGAAGTCTAACGATCTCCCTAATGAACACCTGCGCCAGAGTTTTAGCATTAGGGAGTGCAGGAAGAGCAACGAAATGTGCCATCTTACTGAACCTGTCAACAACCACCAGTATGACAGTATTCCCTGACGACGGAGGAAGGTCCGTAATGAAGTCCATAGATAAATGAGTCCATGGACGCTCCGGAAGTTTCAAGGGTAAAAGGGTCCCAGACGGACGGGTATGAGGGGTTTTAGAGCGAGCACACACCCCACATGACGCGACAAAAGTTATAACATCTTTATTAGCATTAGGCCACCAAAACCGGCGAGAAAGGAGATCTAAAGTAGCCTTACTCCCTGGATGTCCTGCTAGAGCAGAATTATGATGTGCCTCAATAACCTTTTGTCTCAACAGATTTGGGACAAACAGTCTCCCTGGAGGTCCTGCAGGGGCGTCCCCCTGAGCCTCTAACACCTCCTCCTCAAGCTCAGAAAATACAGCCGACACTACCACCCCCTCCTGAAGGATAGGACTCGGGTCATCCGTTTTCCCGGCCCCTGGGAAACTGCGAGACAAGGCATCAGCCTTTACATTCTTAGACCCCGGGCGATAAGTGACGACAAAATTAAACCTGGTAAAAAACAACGACCATCGAGCTTGTCTGGAATTCAGACGCTTAGCGGATTCCAAAAACAACAGGTTCTTGTGATCAGTAATAACGGTAACCGGGTGGACTGCCCCTCCAAAAAGTGACGCCATTCTTCAAAAGCTAACTTAATGGCCAAAAGTTCCCTATTGCCGATATCATAATTCCTTTCGGCGGACGACAATTTCTTAGAAAAGAAAGCGCACGGATGCCATTTACCAGGGGACGGACCCTGGGACAATATAGCACCCACCCCTACGTCAGACGCATCCACCTCCACAATGAATGGCTGAGATGCATCTGGTTGGATGAGAACGGGTGCCGAAGCAAAACATTTCTTCAAAGAGGAAAAGGCTTGGCAAGCTTTGTCCGACCATTTAGAAAAATCCGTCCCTTTTCTTGTCATGTCAGTGAGAGGTTTGACGACAGATGAGAAATTACAAATACATTTCCGGTAGTAGTTAGCAAACCCCAAAAAACGCTGCAGAGCCTTAAGATCCCCTGGCTGATCCCATTCAAGCACTGCTCTCACCTTTTCAGGGTCCATACGGAAACCGGAGGCTGACACCAAAAAACCCAAAAACTGAAGTTCCTGTACGGCAAATACACACTTCTCCAGTTTGGCGTATAGTTTATTGTCTCGCAAGATCTGCAACACCTGTCTCACATGCTCCTGATGAGACACAAGATCTGGCGAGTAAATTAAAATGTCGTCCAAATATACAACCACAAACAGCCCCACAAGGTGACGAAAAATGTCATTAACAAAATGTTGGAATACTGCTGGTGCAGTAGTCAGACCAAAAGGCATGACAAGGTTTTCATAATGTCCCTCCGGCGTGTTAAACGCCGTTTTCCACTCATCCCCCTCTTTTATCCTAATCAGATTATACGCCCCCCTGAGATCCAATTTAGAGAACCATTTGGCGCCAACAATTTGATTGAAGAGATCAGGAATAAGAGGGAGTGGATACGGATCTCGAACAGTAATCCGATTAAGTTCGCGGAAATCCAAGCAAGGGCGTAGGCCTCCATCTTTCTTCTTCACAAAGAAGAACCCGCGGCTACTGGGGAAGATGAAGGTCTAATATGCCCTTTGGCCAGACTTTCAGAAATATAATCTTTCATAGCCTGCCTCTCAGGACCAGAAAGATTATACAACCTAGCTTTAGGCAACTTAGCATCAGGAAGGAGATTAATAGAGCAGTCATACACGCGATGAGGAGGCAACTCCTGACACCCCTCCTCAGAGAAAACATCCCCAAAATCCTCCAAAAAAGGAGGCAATGTACTAGGCACGACCGCACTGATGACTGTGTTCATGCAGTTGCTTTTGCAAAACTCACCCCATTGGCTTATTTCTCTGGACTGCCAATTAATCACAGGGTTATGTTTAACCAACCAAGGAAGTCCCAACACAATGGGAGTAGGTAGACCCTCCAACACATAACAAGATAATTGTTCCCTATGTATTGCCCCTACCCGAAGGTCAATGTTATGAACCTCATGAACAAAGCTACCTTGGCCGAGAGGCCTGGCGTCAATGGAGAATATAGGGATCGTTTGACCAATACACTCAGATGCATACCTTGAGCCTGAGCAAACTGAGCGTCAACCAGATTAGCCCCGGAACCACTATCAAGAAGAACAGACAATCTCTCCACTCTCGTACCAACTACCACCTCCACTGGTACAAGGAACTGAGAAGAACTGGCGGATGAAATACATACTCCCAGGTTGTCGTCCACCACACAACCTGGGATTAACAGTTTTCCGGCGACTTTTGGCTCAACAAGGCACGGGATGGACATTCTCCAACAAAATGTCCCTCTTTCCCGCAGAAAAAACATCTTCTAGTCCTGCGGCGTACCGCCAATCCCCTCCTACGAAATGATGTCCCTCCCAACTGCATAGGCTCATCCGAACAGACAAGGGGAACCTCAACATAAGGGACTTTAGTGGTAGGTGGAGAAACAACAGGGAGTGGGGTTACCTCACCCCTCTCCCGAAGCCGTCTATCAGTACGGATAGCTAAGGCCATAGCAGCCTCCAGTGAATGAGGAGACTCATACTGAGCCAAAACGTCTTTTAATTTATCAGAAAGCCCATGACAAAACTGGCTCCTAAGAGCTGGGTCATTCCACTGAGTATCTGTGGCCCATCTACGAAACTCAGAAGCAAATTCCTCTGCAGGACGATCTCCCTGCTGTATCTTACGTAATTTTGTCTCAGCAAGAGAGACCCGATCTGGGTCATCATATACCAATCCCAGGGCAGTAAAAAATTGATCTACAGACAGTAGAGCCGGGGATCCCGGAGGAAGGGAAAATGCCCAGGATTGAGGGTCCCCTTGCAGAAGTGAGATAACAATTCCCACTCTCTGCTCATCACTCCCTGATGATCGAGGCCGAAGCCGAAAATACAATTTACATGCCTCCCGGAAGGTGAAAAATTTGTCTCGCCCACCAGTGAACCTGTCCGGGAGAGCTACTTTAGGTTCAACTCTGGTTTGCTCCAGGGGAGACAAAACTTTGGACTTAATGTCCGTCAGCTCCATGGATAATCCCTGCAACTGCAGAGCCAGCTGGGCTACTGGATCCATGGTAACTGGAGATAATTTTTATGGCCAGTGAAAATGTCACGCTGTCTAATGATATGTATACAATGTCAGTAAACTATTAATACAGGAACAACACTCTATACAACAACTAGTATAGCAACATAAGCATGTAAGTATAGAATAGATTTACCTGACACGATCTCTGCTGAACTCAGGGTTAATCTTGAGGACTTGATGAGCTGAAACAGGAAAGAGGTGGACCGGGATCTAACCTGACCCTAAACTGGGGTCCTAACTAATCCCTCACCTTGGAGGTACTGATAATGGTTCAGAGGTCCAAGTCTCCAACCTAACCCTGTCTCCTATCAGACCCTGAACCCTGTAATCAGTCCTAAGAAGGATCCTGACTACCACCAAAGGGATATGGGCTGATCTCAGCTAAATACACAGATTAGACATATAAGACAGACAGGATAACACTCGCTTGCATACACACTCAAACACCAAAGGAACATAAATGGTCTGGGAAATAAACTCTAACCAAGTTGAGCTTAGAACACTAAGGAGCTCAACACTAAAGTCTATACAGATTCATTCCTATCTGTGGTCTGCATGAAGGTTTCACTGGCAACTCCCCAAGCAGACAACCAGGAATTTAAAGGAAACCAATCAACAAATAATCAATTGCAGCCGGGAGAAACTGCACCCAGTCCCAGCACCGAGCACAGACAGAATTAACTCCCTAGCTGCCAAACACAAAGAAACAGCAGATCAGCTGTGAGAAGTCAAAATGTGCAACCGCGACGATCTTCGTGGCAATGCACACATGACAGCTGAGCTGCCGAAGCCCTTGATGAAAGGCCCACGATGAAGTCACAGCCCTCGTGGAGCGAGCTCGAATCTTAATCGGGCAAGGTTCGCCATTAAGACGGTAAGCCTCCAAAATGGCCGACCGAATCCAACGAGCTATAGAGTCCTTGAAAACTCGTTGATCACGCCTACGACCTGCTGTAATCACAAACAGGGAATCTGACTTTCGAAAACCTTGAGTAATAGACAAAATAGAACTTCAAGACCCGCACTAAATCCAATTTGTGCAAGTTCCGTTCCTTTGCATTCCCTGGGCCCGGGCAAAGCGAGGGCAACACAATATCCTGGTTAACCTTAGGTAGAAAATCGCCCCGTGTGCGAAGCACTACTCGATCCGGGTAAAACTCCAGGAAAGGAGGCGAGCAGGAAAAAGCTGCCAACTCAGAAACCCTTCTTAAAGAGGTTACCGCCACTAAGAAGGTAACCTTCCAAGAAATTAAAGAAAGGCTAGCAGAACCCATAGGCTCAAAAGGTATATGCTGAAGAGCCTCCAAGACAAGGTTGAGCCGCCAAGGAGACACAGGCGCCTTCCGCAGTGGAAACTGATGGGTTACTCCGCGAAAAAAGGAACGTACGTCCCTACGCGAGGCGATAGCCTTCCGAAATAGCAAAGACAGGGCAGAAACCTGACCTTTCAGAGTGCTAACTGCCAAACCTTTTGTCCAGCCCGTACTGTAGCAAAGCCAACAAATTGGGAATGGAAAAAAATCCTCGGATTCCTTGAAGAACCCGAAACCACGAAAAGACCAAGTCTTGTGATAAATCTTAGTAGTAGCCGGACCTCTGGCAGCTCGCAGAATGGCAATGACTTCGGCTGAAAAACCTCTACGGGTCAAGGTTTCGGTCTCAAGAGCCACGCCGTCAAACGCAGAGACTTCAAGTCCGGATGACGAACGGGCCCCTGGATTAACAGGTCCGGGCGAGGAGGAAGTGGGAATGGCGGTGCCGCCAAAAACGACACCAGTGTCGAGAACCACGTCCTCCTTGGCCAATCCGGGCTATCAACATAGCCGGAATTCTCTTCCAGTCTGATCCGACGCAGCACCAGAGGAAGTAAAGATATCGGCGGAAACACATAGACTAGCTCGAAATGGTCCCACGGAGCCACCAGAGCAACCACCGCCACAGCCTTCGGGTCCTTGTACCTGGACATGAAAGTCGGTAGTTTGGCATTTGAACCTGGATGCCATCAAATCCATTGGGGAGATCCCCAACGGAAGCACAGCAGCGCAAAAATTTTCGGGTGAAGACTCCATTCTCCAGGATCCATCTTCTCGCGACTGAGGGAGTCCGCCGTGGTATTCTGGACTCCTGGAATGTGATCGCAGAGATGGCTGGAACCTTGGTCTCGGCCCATAGCAGGATCCGAGACACCTCCATCATGAGGCTGGAGCTCCTTGTCCCGCCTTGGTGGTTGATATACGCAACGCCGTCGCGTTGTCTGTCTGCACTCGGACTGGTAGACCGCTTAAAGGGACCGTCCAGTGTTGTAGGCAAAGGAAAAATTGCCCTCAACTCCAGGATGTTGATCGGTAGAACAGACTCTTCCGATGACCATACTCCCTGGATCCAAAGATCGTTCCAGACACCCCCCCCAGCCCGTCAGGCTGGCATCGGTGGTTATGACCGACCACCTCGGAGGGAGGAAAGATTTCCCCAGGAATAACGCTCCTGGACGTAACCACCATCCTAGGGATTCTCGCACCCTGTGAGAGATGATGACGCTGCAATTCAGAGAAGCTTGCGATCGATCCCAACGACTCAGAATGAGCCTTTGGAGGGCCCTGGAATGAAATTGGGCAAACGGAAGTGCCTCCATGGACGTCAAACCCAGAAGGCGCATACACTTCCGAAAGGACATTGCTGCCGTAGACCTCATAATCTGTACATGTCGAAAGAGACATGCCCGCTTGTCTGGAGGAAGGGACACCACCGTCCGTACAGTGTCGAAATGCATTCCCAAAAACAGGATTGACTTCCAGAGACGACTTCTCCCAATTGACCAGCCACCCGAAATCCTCCAGGAGCTGAAGGGATAGATTGCGAGCCGTCCCCGCCTCCTCCTTTGAGGACGCCACAATCAGAAGGTCGTCCAGGTAGGGAAATCGTAACCCCCTGTCTTCGAAGAATTGCCATGAGGGGCGCTAGAATTTTTGTAAAAACTCTGGGCGCCGAGGCCAAGCCGAATGGCAGAGCAACAAACTGGCAATGGTCCTGACCTATGGCAAAACGAAGGAAGCGCCGGTGAGCCCTTCCGACGGGAACATGCAAATAAACTTTGCGAATGTCGATTGACCAAAAAGACGTTCTGCGACAGGGCTGCCACAACGGAGCGAAGCGACTCCATGCGGATAAAGGGACATTCACTTCAGGAGATCCAATTAACAATCAACTCCGTAGAAAACGGATACAGATTGTAAAGCCGTCGCGACCTATGCGACTCCTGAAACATCCGGGCCGACTTACCAGGACGCCTAGTTACCTCTCTCTGGTAACTAACGCCCTCATGGCTCCAATAGTACGTCCATGAGAGAGGCAGAGTGTCCCTGCCGATCCTCCTTGTCCGAAACGGACATCTTCGCTACGCGAGAAGGAAGGCACCGATTTGTGTCGCTTCCTTGAGAGGATCTAGCTGACACTCCATAACCTAGAAGGTCAGACAGGCCATCATAGAAACTAGCGAGGGCCTCCATTTTGACACCACTGGAACCTCCGACCGCTGCGCATGACGCTGTCGGGGTCTGCGTGTCAGATAGTCCGCATCTGACATGTCCTTGCACAGTATATGGCAGGTTAAACCTGTCAGTAACTAGAACAGTGTGTTTCTTATAGAAAAAACAATCACTGAAGGGTTAAAGCTCTTAAAGAGAGAGCTACCCCAGCATTAATAGTTAACCGCCTAAGAAGGGGTTAAAGTAGCAGACTCCCCACAACCTTGATAATGAAAAAGTTGTGCGAGCCCCAAGTGCCTCTTATAAGGCAGCAGCTGCAGGACAGCTTTTTATGCCACACTAACAGAAAAACGTTCCACAAGATCGCTAAAAATTGCGCTGTTTTGTATATCGCAATGACCGCCAAAGTTGTTAAGGAGATCGCTAACCACTTATGCGATGTTAATGAGATCGCCCAGATTGGCAGCTACTAGCGACATTAAAAAATGATCACACAAACGAACGCATTAGTATGCGTCGTTATCAGGATCGTTAGTGGGAACGTATAGTGGCAGTATTAACCCCTTACTGCCATCGGACGTACTATCCCGTCCATGGTACCTGGGCCCGTATGACCGGGGACGGGATAGTACGTCTCGTGCGATCGGACGCGCTCCCGGGAGGAGCGCAGCCGATCGCGGCCGGGTGTCAGCTGATTATCACAGCTGACACCCATGACTGTGTGTCAGGAGCGGTCACGGACCGCTCCTGGCACATTAACCCCTTGCACACCACGATCAAACATGATCGCGGTGTACTGGGGGCACAGGGGAGGATCGCGCAGGGTGGAGGGTCCCTGCGCGCCCCCGAGACCCTCAGAGCAGCGCGATGTGATCGCGCTGTTCTGAGGGCTTCCTCCCTCCCAGGACCCGGATCCAAGATGGCGCCGGGGTCCTGGAGGGAGGCGGCTACCTCAGTGCCTGCCGAGAGCAGGCACTGAGAAGCCTGCTGCACTGCCTGAGCGATCGCTGGTGTGACAGAGTGCTGTGCACACTGTCACACCAGCGATCTTATAAAATACTGTGATGTCCCACCCTGGGACAAAGTAAAAAAGTTAAAAAAATAAAAATAAACATGTTTTAAAAAAAAAATCCAAAATAAATTTAAAAAAAATATATATATTCCCCAATAAATTCATTCTTCCTGTAAATAAAAAAAACAAAGCAATAAAAGTACACATATTTGGTATCGCCGCGTCCGTAACGACCCCCCCTATAAAATTGTCCCACTAGTTAACCCCTTTAGTGAACCCCTTAAAAAAAAAAAAAAAAACGAAGCAAAAAATCAATGCTTTATCATCATACCGCCGAACTAAAAGTGGAATAACACGCGATCAAAAAGACCGATATAAAAAAACATGGTACTGCTGAAAACGTCATCTTGTCCCGCAAAAAACGAGCCGTCATACAGCATCATCAGCGAAAAAATAAAAAAGTTATAGCTCGCAGAATAAAGCGATGCAAAAATAATTATTTTTTATATAAAATTGTTTTTATTCTATAAAAGCGCCAAAACATGAAAAAATGATATAAATGAGGTATCGCCATAATCGTACTGACCCGAAGAATAAAACTGCTTTATCAATTTTACCACACGCGGAACGGTATAAACGCCTCCCCCAAAAGAAATTCATGAATTGCTGATTTTTGTTCATTCTAACCTCCCAAAAATCAAAATAAAAAGCGATCAAAAAACGTCACGTGCTCAAAAATGGTACCAATAAAAACGTCAACTCGTCCCGCAAAAAATAAGACCTCACATGACTCTGTGGGCCAAAATATGCAAAAATTATAGCTCTCAAAATGTGATGATGCAAAAACTATTTTTGCAATAAAAAGCGTCTTTTAGCGTGACAGCTGCCAATCATAAAAACCCGCTATAAATAGTAAATCAAACCCCCCTTTATCACCCCCTTAGTAAGGGAAAAATAATAAAATTAAAAAAAAGTATTTATTTCCATTTTCCCATTAGGGTTAGGGTTGCGGCTAAAGTTAGGGTTAGGGTTGGCGCTAAAGTTAGGATTAGGGTTAGAGTTGGGATTAGGGGTGTGTTAGGGTTAGGTTTGTGGTTAGGGTTGGGACTAGGGTTAGGGGTGTGTTGGGGTTAGGGTTGGAGTTAGAATTGGGGGGTTTCCGCTGTTTAGGCACATCAGGGGCTCTCCAAATGTGACATGGCGTCTGATCTCAATTCCAGCCAATTCTGCGTTGAAAAAGTCAAACGGTGCTCCTTCACTTCTCAGCTCTGCCATGCGTCCAAACAGTAGTTTATCCCCACATATGGGGTATCAGCGTACTCTGGACCCCAAGAGTTATTGTGCAATTTGTCCTATTTCTTCTGTTACCCTTGGGAAAATAAAAAACTGGGGGCGAAAATATCATTTTTGTACAAAAAAAATAATTTTTTTTTGTTTTTTACGGCTGTACATTATAAATTTCTGTGAAGCACTTGGGGCTTCATAGCGCTCACCACACATCTAGATAAGTTCCTTGTGGGGTCTATTTTCCAAAATGGGGTCACTTGTTGGGGATTTCCACTGTTTAGGCGCATCAGGGGCTCTCCAAATGCGACATGACGCCCCCAGACCATTCCATCAAAGTCTGCAATCCAAAACGTCACTACTTCCCTTCCGAGCCCCAACGTGTACCCATACAGTAGTTTTCTCCCACATATTGGATATCAGCGTACTCAGGACAAATTGGACAACAACTTTTGGGGTCCAATTTCTCCTGTTACCCTTGTAAAAATAAAATATTGGGGCAAAAAAAATCATTTTTGCAAAAAAAAAAAAATATTTTTTATTTTTACGGCTGTGCGTTATAAACTTCTGTGAAGCACTTCGGGGTTCAAAGTGCTCACCACACATCTAGATAAGTTCCTTGTGGGGTCTATTTGCCAAAATGGGGTCACTTGTGGGGGGTTTCCACTGTTTAGGCGCATCAGGGGCTCTCCAAAGGCGACATGACGCCCCCAGACCACTCCATCAAAGTCTGCAATCCAAAACGTCACTACTTCCCTTCCGAACCCTGACGTGCGCCCATACAGTAGTTTTCTCCCACATATTGGGTATCAGCGTACTCAGGACAAATTGGACAACAACTTTTGGGGTCCAATTTCTCCTGTTACCCTTGTGAAAATAAAATATTGGGGGCGAAAAAATCATTTTTGTAAAAAAAAAAAAAGGATTTTTTATTTTTACGGCTGTACGTTATAAACTTCTGTGAAGCACTTCGGGGTTCAAAGTGCTCACCACACATCTAGATAAGTTCCTTGTGGGGTCTATTTGCCAAAATGGGGTCACTTGTGGGGGGTTTCCACTGTATAGGTGCATCAGGGGCTCTCCAAATGTGACATGACGCCCCCAGACCATTCCATCAAAGTCTGCAATCCAAAACGTCACTACTTCCCTTCCGAGCCCTGACGTGCGCCCATACAGTAGTTTTCTCCCACATATTGGGTATCAGCGTACTCAGGACAAATTGGACAACAACTTTTGGGTTCCAATTTCTTCTGTTACCCTTGTGAAAATAAAATATTGGGGGCGAAAAAATCATTTTTGTAGAAAAAAAAAAGATTTTTTATTTTACGGCTGTACGTTATAAACTTTAGTGAAACACCTGGGGGTTAAAAGTTCTCACCACACATCTAGATAAGTTCCTTGAGGGGTCTAGTTTCCAAAATGGTGTCATTTATGGGGGTTTCCACTGTTTAGGCAGATCAGGAGCTCTCCAAACACGACATGGCGTCCAGCCAATTCTGCGTTGAAAAAGTCAGACGGCGCTCCTTCCCTTCCAAACTCTGCCATGCACCCAAACAGTGGTTTACCCCACATATGGGGTATCAGCGCACTCAGGACAAATTGCACAATAACTTTTGGAGTCTTGTTACCCTTGGAAAAATAAAAATTGGGGTGAAAAGATCATTTTTGTGGAAAAAATGATTTTTAAATTTTACGGCTCTACGTTATAAACTTGTGTGAAGCACTTGGGGGTTCAAATTGCTCACCAAAGATCTAGAAAAGTTCCTTAGGGGGTCTAGTTTCCCAAATGGGGTCATTTGTGGGGGGTTTCCACTGTTTAGGCACATCAGGGGCTCTCCAAATGCAACATGGCATCCAATCTCAATTCCAGCCAATTTTGGTTGGAAAAAGTCAAATGGTGCTCCTTCGATTGCGAGCTCTGCCGTGCGCCCAAACAGTGGTTCCCCCCCACATATGGGGTATCAGCGTACTCAGGACAAATTGGACAACAACTTATGTGGTCCAATTTCTCCTGTTACCCTTGGGAAAATAAAAAATTAGTGACTAAAAGATAATTTTTGTGGGAAAAAAAATAGGATTTTTTATTTTCATGCCCGGGCATTATAAACTTGTGTGAAGCACTTGGGGGTTCAAAGTGCTCACCAAAGATCTAGATAAGTTCCTTAGGGGGTCTAGTTTCCAAAATGGGGTCACTTGTGGGGGGTTTCCACTGTTTAGGCTCATCTGGGGCACTGCAAACGGAACATGACCCCCATCAACGTCTGCATTCCAAAACGTTACTACTTCCTTTCCAAGCCCTGCCGTGCACCCAAACAGTCCCCCCCCCCACATATGGGGTATCAGCGTACTCAGGACAAATTGGACAACAACTTTTGGGGTCCAATTTTCTTGGGAAAATTCAAAAATTTGGGACTAAAAAATCATTTTTGTGGAAAATTGTTTTTTTTTTTTTCACACCCAGGCATTATAAGCTTTTGTGAAACACTTGGGGGTTCAAAGTGCTCACAACAGATCTAGATAAGTACCTTAGGGGGTCTAGTTTCCAAAATGGTGTCACTTGTGGGGGTTTCCACTGTTTAGGCGCATCAGGGGCTCTCCAAACACGACATGGCGTCCAATCTCAATTCCCGCCAATTTTAGTTTGAAAAAGTCAAACGGCGCTCCTTCCCTTACGAGCTCTGCCGTGTGCCCAAACAGTGGTTTTCCCCCACATATTGGGTATTGGCGTACTCAGGAGAAATTGCATAACAACCTTATCTGTCCATTTTCTCCTTTTACCCTTGTGAAAATAAAAAAAAAGTTTGTAAAAGATCATTTTTGTGGCTAAAAAGTTAAATATTCATTTTTTCCTTCCACGTTGCTTTAGTTCCTGTGAAGCACCTGAAGGGTTAATAATCTTCTTGAATGTGGTTTTGAGTACCTTGAGGGGTGCAGTTTTTAGAATGGTGTCACTTTTGGGTATTTTCTGCCATATAGACCCTCAAAGTGACTTCAAATGTGAGGTGGTCCCTAAAAAAAATGGCTTTGTAAATTTTGTTGTAAAAAATGAGAAATCGCTGGTCAACTTTTAACCCTTATAACTTCCTAACAAAAAAAAATTTTGGTTCCAAAATTGTGCTGATGTAAAGTAGACATGTGGGAAATGTTATTTCTTAACTATTTTGTGTGATATATTTCTCTGTTTTAAGGGAATAAAAATTCAAAGTTTGAAAATTGCAAAATTTTAAAAATTTTCGCCATATTT
Source organism: Oophaga sylvatica (assembly GCA_033576555.1). Classification (NCBI taxonomy): domain Eukaryota; kingdom Metazoa; phylum Chordata; class Amphibia; order Anura; family Dendrobatidae; genus Oophaga; species Oophaga sylvatica. The sequence goes on from JARQOD010000002.1 coordinate 290,411,698, forward strand.
GCGTTTTTTTTCAAAAATAAACGCAAGTTATATCAAAGAAATTTTACTTCTAACGTGAAGTACAATATGTCACGAGAAAACAATCTCAGAATCGCGAAGATCCGTTGAAGCGTTCCAGAGTTATAACCTCATAAAGAGACAGTGGTCAGAATTGTAAAAATTGGCCCGGTCATTAACGTGCAAACCACCCTTGGGGGTGAAGGGGTTAAAATCGCAGACTCCCCACAAACTCTTTATTATTATTGAAAAGAGTGTGCGAGCCCCTTATGCGATAACAGCCGCAGGACAGCGCAGTCTGTCACTCATTAGTGCCCCAGAAGGCGCCCGCGCTGTGGGGGTGAAGGGGTTAAGCTTCTGCCTGCGGGCTAGAAGCGACTCACCCAGCTGGTAACAGTGTAACATCTTGCCGGGAGGGAGGAGGGAGAAGAGCCAGAAGAAGCTTTCAGCCTGCTTCTCTAATGGCCGCCGCGCTGTGCCTCCGTGTGCTCCATGAGGGAAGCCGGAAATGGAGACAGCAGTAAAGCGCGCGCTCAGAGCGGCGCGAAAATTCAAATAAAAAGGCGCGCACTCCTCTCCTATGTCCTGCAGGCATCCACCTGCGGACAAAAAACAGAGTCACCGACATGTATTGTACAGCGGCTGCCGCAGCAGTCGCTTAAACACTCACACACACATTAATAAAAATGGGTGGTACTCACCAGCCGAAGCGCCACAGGGACCCCAGGGGTTTCTGGCGCTATGCCCATGCTTCCCCCCAGGGCGGGGACGCAGTGACCCCTGCAGCGCGGTTTGCGCCCCCGCCAGGGAAGCCATCCTCATCCCCCCCGGGCCGGCAGGGTTCTGCAGGGACCACCATTAGGGTAATACAGATCCGCCAAGGGAGAGGTGGGAGTCCAGCAGCGCTGAGACCCCTGAGACCTCTAGACCACTTATGGTGATCCAAGTCTCTTGTCCGATAAAAAATAATAAAATCTTCTGAGGAGCTGCTTCCAGCAGCGACTATCCTCTGAGACCTCAAATTGTAAACTGAAGAGCTGAGTAGGAGGAGCCCGAGCTGGAGGGGCCGGTCAACACTCTTTTTAATCTGAGGTGTCAATCCTATCTGGGCTCCGCCGACCCACTAGTAATGACTGTGGCTCTCTTCCTTCCATCTGCAGCTGAAAACACTAAATTGCTCTTTAGATTAGAATATAGAAATAAACAGCACATTAATGTTACTACATCATGATTGCTTCTTGTGAAAACCTCAATATGGGATTCTTACAGGCTTTGCTTCTGTCGTAGTCTGTTGGAATTTGTGCTCCCCCCATGTATGGGCTAAATGGCTGACTACTGAACAGATTATCACATTGCAGGCTGTGGCATAATTTTTCCAAGAAGCGCAGGACAAATGACGCACTGTTGACGGATGGCAGATGAACTGAGTGCAGCTCACCATCAAAAGAAGCTGGGGATACAGAGAAAGAAAGGTGATCGACAAAATAAATCTAGCACTGCATATTAAGAAAAATTAGCTAACAAAGAGCTGACGTGAGAATAGTCAACTCGGTTCTACGGCACACAGGATATTCATTCAATAAGTCTGCCAGTAGTCTCTGCTATGTTAGGAATGGTAATAGGATTAAAAGCAAATGTCTCAAAGTACATGTATTATTACATACAGAAGCAATTTTACCCCTAATATGGAGCTATTGTAGTATGCCACATAGGCTTTTTGCCTTCCTCTAGAATAGATTAACATGTTAGGTTATATATTGACCTCTATCGACTTAAAGAAGCCCTCCCATGAAAGTTTTAGTCCTCTTAATATATTGCAATCATCATATTAAATAGCACTGTGACTTACAATTGCTCATTTTGTCTTTCTACCCAGCTAATCTTTTTTCTATGCTTTATATATAAACAGGAAGTCTCTTGTTCCAGCATTTATCATTCACCTCCTCAACTTCTGACCCAGCTGCTCTTCCCCTCAGCCATAGCCTGTTGCAGTGACTGATGACTCATACAGGGAAAATTGACCTCCTGTCTCTACATAGAGCTTAGAAGGATTCAGCTTGTCGGTTTTTAATCACATGATCTCATAGACCTAATGGAAAAGAGAAGAATTAGCTGGGTAGAAAGGAAAAACAAGCAATTGTAAGTGCATTGTGCTATATTATTATGATGATGATTGCAATATATTAAGAGAATAAAAACTTTTATGGGAGGAGTGCTTCTTTAAGTCTACCATCAATCTTAAAAACTAAAACTATCAAATCCTTATTATGATGTATGGAATGTAAGAGAAGACACCTGCCTGTGATAACTTCTCCCCCATGATGACCAGACTTTAGGAAGCCAAAGACTAGTTTAGAGATGTGGGCACATTCCACACAGGCTTGCACTGCCAGTTGTAGCACTACGTTCACTGGAGCAGGCCCAAAATGGTCTGGGAGTTGTAGTACTTTCTTCTTATCCAGATGAGGGCCACAGTTTCCATGTTTGTTGACGTAAACGCAAACTAAACATAAAAAAAATATATTTTATCTTAACATGTATGCAATCACATTATCTATGATTCCAATTTTTACTAGTTTGATATCATAGTGAGAAAAAAATGCTTATGCAGTACATAAATTGGAGAGCAACCCGATTATCGGCAGATCACCTGATGTACAAGTAAAAAAAAAGTTCATCCTGTGATTTTATTGTTTATGCTGGTAAAACAATCACTCTTAAGGTACTGCCACACTAAACAATCCCGCTAGCGATCACGATAACGACGCATACTAATGCGATCGCTAGCGGGATTGTTTCTATATCGCTAAGTGCGGCCACATTTAGCGATATAGTTAACGACGCTATCGCCGTTAGCGATCTTCTTAACGACTTTAGCGGTACAAAAGTACCGCTAAATCGCTAAGAAAAGGTGCCACACTAGCGATATATACTTACCCAGCGGGAGCGCCGACGAGAAAATAGGGTCCGGAACGATTCCAGCGACGAGCGAGATCACAGCAGGAAGCTCGTCGCTGGCAGATGCCGCACTGAACAACATCGCTAACGGGATCGCTAAATAGTGACGTTTTTTAGCGATCCCGTTAGCGATATTGTTCAGTGTGGCATACCCTTTATTAGCAGCACATCGCCCATGTTCACAGAGGATGTGCTGCAGATAACATAGTACTCTATGGGGAGAACATGGTAGTCACAATCGATATGTCCCCATCATTGCTCATTGGAAAATGTAAACAGTCCAGTAATTCAGCGCCAAATGGCTCATTAAGGTGCTCTGATGGGCCAAAATTGGCATAATGGGCAGCACAGTGGCTCAGTGGATAGCACTGCAGCCATGCAGTGCTGGAGTCCTGGGTTTGAATCCCACCAAGGACAACATCTGCAAGGAGTTTGTATGTTCTCCCCGTGTTTGTGTGGGTTTCCTCCCACACTCCAAAAACATACTGATAGGGAATCTAGATTGTGAGCCCCATTGGGGACTGCAACGATAATGTGTGCAAACTGTAAAGAGCTGCAGAATTAATGGCGCTATATAAAAATAAAGATTATTATTATTATATCTAAATTTAAGTATGTCACAAGTAGACGATTTGCTTAAGATTTGTTAAATTATCTGCAGCAAAATCCATGTTATACATGCATGTTATTTTATTATAGGTTTCATCATTTTTAAAAGGCAAAATCCACAATGATTTCAAAATCCAAAAATCCACACTACATTTGTGAAAATCTCATCATCTAAGCTGGTACTAAGGTACTCCACAATAAACAATCCGCTAGCGACACTATAAGACGATTAACTAATGCGATGTAGCGGCATTGTTTAATATCGCTAAATGCTGCCGATTTAGCGATTTTATAAACAAAAAGCTATCGCGGTTCGATTTCTTAACCGACTTTAGCGTACAAAAGTACGCTAAATCGCTAAGGAAAAGGTTGCCAAACGCGATAAGATTACTTACCCAGCTGGGAGCGAGCCACGTGATTATAGGTCCGACGATTCCAGGACGAGCGAGTACAGCAGGAAGTGTTCGTGGAACGGCCGCACTGAACAATACTAAACGGGTCGCTAAAATAGTGACGTTTTTTACGATCCCGTTAGCGATATTGTTATAGTGTGGCATACCCTTGAGAGGTATAAAAGGCAGTCATCATGACATTATAGGATGTGAACTTTTGCTAATGTAGCAGAGCCATGTTTAATGAGGTTTGTCACTTAACACCTCATTGTGATATAGTGATGTTTTTTATATGGCTTAGGGCAGCAGAAAAGCCTACTGAGTGCAAGAGGGCAATTCAATTCCGTCATGCCATACTACTAAGCTTCCACATCCCAAAATGTGCAAGATGGCTTGTGCATCTGCAGGCATAAATTCTCATGATGGAGCGAAGGGACATTACCTGTAGAAATCACAGTCAGTGAGGAGCTTGTGATGCCACCGGCATCTTTTATCAGGTGAGATTTACTCAGGTCTCCGTCACAGTTGACAGGAGGGAGTGTTGGATGTAACGGCAGGATCTCTTTCTGAAAAAAATAAAACAGGGTCATAAAAGGTTAATAATTGTAATCAGAAGATAAATGAGGAGAATATTACACACACTTCACATTGTCTAGAAGAAATGAGTGTGTCACAGATGCCATTATCCAGCCCTTGGCAGAGGAAGACTGGAGAGGACGTTCAATAGAAAGTTTTGGTGTCTTTTGCCTGAGGGTCTGGCAAGAACATACCGTACAAAGCAATTACTGCTGCTTCACTGAGGGGGGAAACCGCGTGCCCGGATAACAAAACACCTATTTTTAAAGTTCATTTTCTTCAAGCACATGTTTGCCAACACCACAAAGTGATGAACAGTAGCCTGCTTTCAATGTGACACAGACCAGCACTATTTGTATGGCGGCTTTGATATGATTGCCATAAATTTCTAAATGATCTTTATGTACGACTTCATAATGAAGCAGGGGAAAAGATGCTGGTGTGAGCAAACAGGCTTCACAATCGCCTGCATGCAAATAACTGCACTCATTTTGCATTAAATTACTGTCTGTCCATCATTTTCTACCACAACAGCACATTGGGGATGAAAGCGGAGCTTGTACATTTCCCTGCAGCTGCTTCTACACGTCTAGAACTATTAATGCTGTATTGATAGCTGCAACCAATTGCTAGTCATCAATACACTGAGAAGTCAATCTGCCCTCCAGCTGCTCTGAAACAGGACCTGTCAGCAGCCCCTCTGCTAGATGTGATCTGCTTTACATAGCGGCCATTGTCCTACAGAGCCACATGTTCCTGGCAGAGTGCACGTTGTTCAGTCCCAGGCAAGCAGCAGCCTCTCCGCACAGTCATGGACTGAATGGTGTGCCCCAATTCTATATTAAGTGGCCGTCAAGCACCCCTCATCTTCCGCATCGACTATCATGGTTGATTCTACAGAGGGCACAGTGGGCTGCCTGGCAGTAAGCAATAAACGTCATAGCGTTGTTTTTTGCACTTCAAATCTCCGATACATACAATACACTGCCTGCTAACAGAATTGAGGTGATTTTTTGGGTACTCAGAAATCAATGGTTAATTATTAGGATAAACCATCCATATCAGACTGGTGGTTATCTGACCCATCCCAACATTCAGCTGATTAAAAGTATCTGCCTTCAAAGCAAAGTCCTTGTAAAGCCTAGTAACAAACACTGAAGGAAAAAAAAAAACGTGGATATGTATAGAAATATTCAAAATAGTTACAAACCATCTCCACAGTAAAACAAGGGTCAGCTAGTAGCAAGGGTCGGCTAGCGGCTTATGTAGGAAACAATACATACAAAAGAGAGTGGTAACATGTTACAGAGATCATTGTGAGATATTGTATAAGGGTATGTGCACACGTTGCGGATTTTGATGCTCTTCCGCAGCGTTTTTGGACGCGCGGAATTGCATCAAATCCGCTGTGTAGTGCACAGCCAATGTAATTCAATGGGAAATTAAGAATTGATGTGATGCGGAAAAATCCTAGCAGATTTGCATCAGTTTGTTTTCCGCAGCATGGCACTTCCTTTGTGCGGATCCACAGCAGCGTTTCGAGTCTCTCGCTGTCAGTTCTGGAGGAAAAACGCAACCATTTTTCTCTGCCTTTTCTGCAAAGAGGTGCGGATTCTCTGCAGAAAATTCAGCAGGCTAATCTGCAACGTCAAGTAGCAGACTGGACACCCCGCTACTTCCACAATGGTCAAGCTCTCATATCTTACAGGTTACATGTAGTGTATTGCCCCTTGAAGCCGCAATCACAAATCAGACGGTGTATGGACCCATTGAGTATGTCCTATTCTGACCCTGTAACTTGGATCAGAATAGAACATGCTCCGGGTTTCACAGCTCTATGATTTTAAAGGATGTCTGAATACATCCATCCTGCTCAATAGGTCTGTTTGCAATCCAATAATAAAAAAAATAAGGGGCAGCACAAAGATATTTCGCACAAATGTGTGAATGCAAACTTCGTGCTGAAAAATTGCACTGCTGATCAGTTTGGGGATGAATTATGTGTTTCACCATCTTAAGAAATGCACGAAAAAAAATTAAATCAGATGTCATCACCTTTCTTCCCGGTTTTAATCCTCTGCGCCTTGTTTTTAAGTTATCAGCATTTAGCACATTTTTCGCCAGTGTTGTGTTCTTTGGACGCTTGCCTTTTCTTAGAGGAGGAGGGGGAGATGGTGCTTCTTCAAGGGGCTTGTCTCTAATAGGTTTCCTCCCCTTCTGTGCCAATGCAGGTTTCTGGGGTGACTGCATGGAGCGTCTGATGCCCTTTACAGGAGAGGGTGAGGCAGTTGTGTTTTTGGATAATGAGACTGCGCAGAATAGAAAAGAATACAATTAGTTCTAATTTTTGAACTATACATTACACAAGACAAGAGGGAATCCTCAGGATTTTTGACATTTAAAAAAAAAAGTAATTGAACCATGGCATACCCTATCCTTTATGGTATTCTTTCAGTAAAGGTTTGCATTACGAACAACTAAAGGTACTGCCACACTTAGCGATCTCGTTAGCGATCACGACAACGACGCAAGCTAACGAGATCGTTGGTGTGATCGCTTTTAGGTCGCTAGTAGCTGCCATACAGGAGATCTCATAAACGACACATCAGCGGTCAGCGATCTCTTTAACGACTTTGGCGGTCGTTAGGATGTCATTAGCATGTACTGAGCGCTTCTGATTCATAGGAATTTCCAGCATCGCTCCTGCTCTCTGCGTCCTGCTAGCCTGCTTTGCAACTTCTAAGATCCTCTCTGTGACGCAAAAGAGAACCTACAGATATTGCGATCCACTCCGTGACGCTAAAAAACCCTAGTCCCGCCTGCGCCGCTGTCATATGCGTCACAAACGAGGTCGCTCGTCGTTCGCAAAAGGTGCCAAACACAGCGATATAGGCTCACCAGCGGGACGCCAACGATCAAAAAACGGTCCAGAACGCTAGTGAACGATCAGTGACATCACAGCAGGGGCCACATCGTTGCTACATGCCACACACAACGACGTCGCTAACGAGATTGCTAAATAGTGACGTTTTAGCGATCTCGTTTAGTGTGGCATACCCTTAAGGGGTGCGTTTCTGTAAATTCTACCTGCTAAGCTGCAGTAAATATGGAGACAAAAGTTATATTGTCAGTGCACAGCTCTTATCTGTTACATTGTATCGATAATATTCATAGGTCAACGTTACATATATGTGTGGTGTGAATGATAGACCTTGGCTTTGTCAGTCCACAAACTGAATGAAGTGGCAGCACATGTGCGTAACTGAATCTCTACTAAACATGGGGACACAGGGTCTTATTCTGGCAATAAATGTGGGTCTCAGAGTCAGAATGACCCCTATAAGACTTCTATTTGCCATTTTGGCCCATTTTTGCCAGCTTAAAGACATTTTCCAGGAGTTTAAAATATATACTTTAACATAATGAAATGTGGTAAAACAACAATACTCCGGTAAATTCTTTACCGCTTCAAGTCTGACGTTCTGGTCATAGTTAACTCTTCGTTTATTTGTCCTACAGTGATGACATCATGATGACATGTGCTGCACATCAATGATCGGCTGCACGGCAGATCGAGAATGTAGAGAAGGAAATGAGACCATCTGGGGGACACTGGAAAGTCAGTGCTGGAGTGGCAGATTTTACAGAAGTTACCTTTGTATTTGTTCCATTTCCTGCTATTAATATAATTAACAAGCCACAGAATAGCATACACAAAAATGTTTGTCCAGCAGTGACTTGACCTTTCCTATTGATGATCATGAACAAGCCATGTACCTCACAGGCTAATTATGAAACCATTGGTCAAAGTTATCTGAGCACACAAATCTCCAAGGGTGCCCAAACTTTTACATCGGCCCATTTTTCTTTTTGTAATTTTTAAAATGCAAAAGATTAAAAAAATATTTTTTTTTTTTTGCCTAAAATACAAATTTAATGTGCCATCTTTAACTTCAGGCCTTTTAGAGATCATTTCAAATTCAACTTGCTTAACTTTTCACAATAGCAATCATTTTGACCAAGGGTGCCCAAACTTTTAAATGAAACTTGCCTGATACTTCTTTCCCCCCCCTGTTGTCTGCTGTTGAGGGTCAGTCACGCACCTTTGTAATAATGCAGTACTCAGAGCTGCTGGGAAGCAATTTACATTTGGCGAATTAGAGAGATGGGTCACAATATAGGATGACATTTGGAAGCCTGTTGTCAGAAAGACATGGACACTTAAGGCATGGTACCTGCATTTTTGTCATGGGTATGTCCATGTGTATGCACACAGTGCTTTACTCCACTCAAGAGCAGCCAAAGAGAAATTCTGGCACATAAAGATGATACAATGCCCTCTAGCACAATGTGAACATGGTTGCTTCCTTCCACAGAACAGAACTCCATGTCTCCTTACCAAACAAGAATACGGAGTGTTATGAGGAAAAGTCATTGAAAGGCTATATTCATATGGGTCAGATATGCAGCCATGAAAAAGGCAAAATTTGCAATATACACAAAATCCACACATATTTAGTGTGGAAATTTGGCAGTAGACAGCTTAATTCCATCAGAAAAGAATATTATCATCACTGATTCTGTAATGTTTCACACATTTTTATTCTTTAGGCACCTGATTCCCTCCTGCATATAAAATACTTGCCTATTAGAGCCTACTTTTCCTACTTGAGCTTGTTTAGTTTGTCCTTCTCTGCCCCACACCAGAGGAACGGGCCTGACAGACAACACTTTCCTGCTAAATATTTAATTGGAAAGACCCTTCTGATGTTACACAAACTAAAAGGTAAACACGGCCGTCAAA
>JARQOD010000002.1:290421133-290633378 GCA_033576555.1 Oophaga sylvatica
TCACGCTTTTCTAATGATATGTATAAAATTTGTCAGTAAACTATTAATCCCGGAAAAAACACCTTTAAAAAAACTAGTATAAAAAACCAAAAAAGCATGTAAAGTTTTGAATAGATTTCCCGGGACACGATCTCTGCTAAAATCGGGGGTTAAATTTCTTGGGGGACTGATGAGCTGAAACAGGAAATGAGGGGGCCCGGGATCAAACCCTTTGACCCAAAAATGGGGTCCATAAAAATTTCCCCTCCCCTTGGAGGTATTTGTTAATGGTTCAAGGTCCAAGTCCCCAAAACCAACCCCCTTTTCCCCTATAAAGACCCTAAACCCCGGAAAATCGTCACAAAGAAGGATCCTAAACCTCCAAACCAAAAGGGTATGGGCTGTTTTAAGTTTAATACCGGGTTTGGGGAAATTTTAAGACAGACGGAAAAACACTCGCTTGCATCCCACATAAAAAACCAAAAGGGAAAAAACATAAAGGGTTTGGGGGGAATTTAAAAATCAAAACCAAAGGTTGAGTTTAAAAACCACTAAGGGGGCTAAACACAAAAAGTCTTTAAACCGTTCTTTCCCTTTTCTGTGGTCTGCATAAAGGTTTCACTGGCAACCCCCCAAGCAGACAACCGGGAAATTTTAAAGGGAAAACCAATAACAAATAATAAAAGCAGCCGGGGGGGAAAACGGGAACCCGCCCCAGCACCGAGCACAGACAAAATTTTAAACCCCCTAGCTCCCCAAACAAAAAGGAAACAGCAAAACGCTTTGTGAAAAAGTCAAAATGTAAAAAACCCCCGAGGGATCTTCTGGCAATGCACACATGACAGCTGTTTTTGCCGAAGCCCTTGATAAAAAGGCCCAGGATGAAGCCACCCCTCGGGGCCCCCGAGCTCGAATCAAATTTTGGGAAAGGTTCCCCTTTTAAAGGGGGGGTTTTAACCCCCAAAAAAAATGGCCCAAAAAAACCCAAACGTTTTTTTTATTTCCCCTTTGGGAAAAATTTTTGATAGGGTAGGGAAACCCCCCCCTGTAACCCAAACGGGGAAAATTTTTTTTTCAAAAACCTTGAGTAATAGACAAAATAAAAACTTAAAAAGCCCCCCCCCAATTTTTTTCCCAAATTTTTTGTGCAAGTTTTTTTCCCTTTTTGGTTTTTCCCCCCGGGGCCCAGGGGGCCCCAAAGCGGGGGCCCCAAACAATATGGGGGTTTTTAAACCTTAGGTAAAAAAATCGGCCCCGTGTAAAAACAACTACTCGCCCGGGGGTTTTAAAAACCCCCAGGAAAGGAGGCGGGGGGGAAAAAGCTGCCAATCAAAACCCTTTTTAAAAAAGAGGTTCCGCCACTAAAGGGAAAAAATTTCCCCAAAAAATTTTTAAAAAAAAGGGCTTGAAAAAACCCCATAGGCTCAAAAGGTATATGCTAAAGACCCCCCCAAAAAAAGGTTCCCCCGCCAAGGAGACACGGCCCCCTTCCGCAGGGGAAAAAATTTTTGGTGGGTTACCCCCCCAAAAAAAAAGGAACGTACGCCCCTACGCGTGGCGACCCCCTTTCCCAAAAAATTTAGAAAAGACAGGGCAAAAAAAGGGGGAAACCCCCTTTCAGAGTAAAAACCCCCCCAAAACCCCTTTTTGCCCCCCCCGTCCTGTAGAAAAACCCAACAAAATTGGGGGGGGAAAATAAAATTCTTTTTCCCCTTAAAAAAACCCCGGGGAAACCCAAAAAAAAACCCCCAAAAGGGTTTTTTTTTTAAATTTTGTAGTAGCCGGCCTCTGGCAGCTAAAAAGAATGGCGGGGGACTTCGGCTGAAAAAATTCTACGGGTAAAGGGTTTGGGGGTTTTCAAGGGGCCACGCCAAAAAAGCAGAGTTTTCAAGTCCGGATGACGGGGGGGCCCCGGGGGTTTTTAACACCCCCGGGGCGAGGGGGGAAATTTTTGGGAAAGGGGGGGGTCCCCCCAAAAAAAAGGGAAACCAGGTCGAGACCACGTCCCCTTTTGGCCCCAAACCCGGGGGGGCTATAAAACTTTGCGGTTTCTCTTCCGGGGGATCCGGCAGCACCAGAGGTTTTTAAAGATATCGGCGGGAAAACCATAGACTAGCTCGAAATGGTCCCACGGAGCCACCGAGCAACCAACCCCCCCCCCCTTGGGTCCTTGTACCTGGACATAAAAAAGGTGGGGTAGTTTGGCTTTTAAAACCTGGTTTGTTTTTAAAATCCATTGGGGGGATCCCCACGGAAGCACAGAGCGCAAAAATTTTTTTTCCGGGTGAAGACCCCCATTCTCAGGACCCCAATTTTTTCTCGGGGGCCCCGGGGAGCCCCCCGTGGTATTCTGGACTCCTGGAATGTGTTTGGGAGAGAAAATGGCGGGGGAACCCCTTTGGCCCCGGCCCCCAAAAAGCGGATCCGGGGGAAAAACCCCTTTTTCATGAGGCTGGAGCCCCCTTGGGCCCCCCCTTGGGGTTGATTAGCAACGCCGTCGCTTTTTTCTGTCTGCACTGGGGGCGGTTTTTCCGCTTAAAAAAGGGGCCGCCCAAAATGTTGTAGGAAAGGAAAAATTTTCCCTAACTCCAGGATTTTGAGGTTTTTGAACGACTTTCCCCCAAAACCATACTCCCTGGCCCAAAAAATCGTTCCAGACCCCCCCCCCCGCCCCGTCAGGGGGCACGGGGGTATGAAACCCCCCCGGGGGGGGGAAAGTTTTCCCCCCGGGAAAAGCTCCGGGACAAAAACCCCCCTTTTTCCCAGGGATTCTCGAAACCCGTGAGAGATGTGACGTGCAAATTTAGAGAAATTTTGGGGTTTCCCCCCCCCGCCCCCAAAATTTTAGCCTTTGGAGGGCCCGGGGGAAAGAAATTGGGAAAAAAGGAAGTGCCTTTTGGACGTAAACCCCCCAAAGGGGCATCACTTCCAAAAAGGGAAAAATTGGGGTGCCGTAGCCCCCCATAATCTGTACGGGGGAAAAAAGACATCCCCCCCTTGTCTGGGGGAAAAGGGCACCCCGTCCCTAACGTGTCAAAAAGGATTCCCAAAAAAAGGATTGATTCCAGAGACGACTTCCCCCAAAATTTACCAGCCACCCAAAAAAACCCCCAGGAGCTAAAGGGGGAAAAATTTTTCAAACCCCCCCCCGCCTCCCCCCCTTTTAGGAGGGGCCCCAAAAACAAAAGGGGGGTTTTTTCCGGGGAGGGAAAAAGGAACCCCCCCGTTTTTTGAAGAATTCCCCAAAGAGGGGCGCTAAAATTTTTGAAAAAAATCTGGGCGCCGGGGCCCAAAAGGGCCGGGGAAAGGCGGAGAAAAAAACTGGAATGGCCCCCACCTATGGAAAAAGAAGGAACGCCGGGGGGCCCTTCAAAGGGGGAAAAAAAAATTTTAAAATTTGCGAATGTCGTTGCCCCCAAAAAAAAAACGTTCTGGGGGCAGGGTTTTCCACAACGGAGCGAAGCAAATTTTCCATGCGGATAAAGGGACATTCCTTTCAGGAAAATAAATTAACAAAAACTCCGTAGAAAACGGAACGATTGAAAACCCCCCCGGAAAACCTTTTTGGGGCCCCCTTGAAACATGGGGCCCAAAACCCCCCAGGACCCCTAGTTACCTCTTCTAAAAAACTAAGCCCTTTTGGGCCCCCAAAATTGGGTACGCCCAAAATTGGGGGGGCCCCGAGTGTCCCTGCCGATCCTCCTTGAAAAAAAACGGACATCTTGCTAGCGAAAAGGGGAAAAAAACCCGTTTTTTTTCGTTTTCCTTAAAAAGGTTTGCGGGACCCCCCAAAAATTTAAAAGGGTTTTCAGCCCAGGCCATAAAAAAAAACTAGCGGGGGGCCTCCATTTTGCCCCCACTGGAAACCCCCCGACCGCTGGCATGACGTGTCGGGGTTTCTTTTTTGGGTCAATTTTAGTCCGCATCTGCACCCCCTTTTGGCCAGTATATGGCGGTTTAAAAACCTTTGTCAGAAATAGAACAGTGTGTTTCTTTTTAAAAAAAAAAATTCAAAAAAGGGGTTTTTAAAGCTCTTAAAAAAAAGGGCCCCCCCCAAAAGGCTTAAAATTATTTAAACCCCCCAAAAGGGGGAAGGGGGGTTTTTAAAGTAGGGGGGACCCCCCACAACCTTGTTAATGAAAAAATTTGGGTGCGACCCCCAACCCCCTTTTATAAGGCGCAGTGCAGGACGTTTTTTTTCCCCACACTAACAGAAAAAAAATTTTTCCCCAACAAGCCCCCCAAAAAATTGGGGCGCTGTTTTGTAAATCGAAAATGACCGCCAAAGTTGTTAAGGAGATCAAAAACCCCACTTTTGCGTTTTTTAAATTTTTTTTTTCCCCCCTTTTTTGGCAGCAAAGGGGGTTTTTAAAAAATGATCACACAAACGAAGCATTGTATGCTTTTTTTTAAAGGGATTTATTTAAAAAAATTTTATAGTGGCAGTATTAACCCCTTCCCCCCATGGGTTTTTACTATCCCCCCCCGGGGGTTTTCCTGGGCCCTTTTTTGACCGGGGAGGGGGTTAGTAGTTTTTTTTGGGGAATCGGGGCCCCCCGGGAGGAGCGCAGCCGATCGCGGCCGGGGTGAGCTGATTACCCCCAGCTGACCCCCAAAAAAACTGTGCCCCCGGAAAAGCGGTCAGGGACCGCTCCTGGCTTTTTAAAACCCCCTTTTGCACCCCACGTTTTAAAAATGATCGCGGTTTTACGGGGGGGGACAGGGGGGGGATCGCGCAGGGTGGGGGGGGGCCCCGCGCCCCCCCCAGACCTCGAGCAGCGGATGTGATCGCGCTGTTCTGGGGGCTTTTTTCCCCCCCGGCCCCGGGGTCCAAAAAAGGGGCCGGGGGGTCCTGGGGGGTGGCGGCTACCTCGTCCCTGCCGGAAAAAGGATGAAAAGGGGCCCCCCCCGCATGCCGAGTTTTTGCTGGTGTGACAGGTGCTGTGCACACTGGGAACCAGCGATCTTATAAAAAAACTGTGATTTTCCCAAAACCCTTTTGGGGGGAAAATAAAAAAATTAAAAAAAAAAAAAAATTAAACATGTTTTAAAAAAAAATCCCCAAAATTTAAAAATTTTAAAAAAAAAATATTTTTCCCCAATAAATTCAAAATTTTTTCCCGGGGGAAAAAAAAAAACAAAGCAAAAAAAATTTTTCATATTTGGGTTTTTGCAGCGTCCGGAAAGACCCCCCCTTAAAAAAAATTTCCCACTAGTTTTTAAACCCCTTTTTTTTAACCCCTTTTAAAAAAAAAAAAAAAGAAGCAAAAAAATTTTTTGCTTTTTCTCATTTCCGCCCCCCTAAAAGGGAATAACCGGGGGAAAAAAAGGCCGATATAAAAAAAAAATGGGACTGCCCCAAAACGTCATCTTTTTCCCCGCAAAAAAGAGGGGCCCCCCCTACGTTTATCAGCGAAAAAAAAAAAAAAATTATAGCCCCCCAAAAAAAAAGCGATGCAAAAATAATTTTTTTTTTATATTAAAAAATTTTTTTTTTTTCCCAATTTTAAAAAAACCAAAACATGAAAAATTTATATAAATGGGGTATCGCCATAATGTACTGACCCGGGGAATTAAAAAATGCTTTATCAATTTTTCCACACGCGGAAAAAATTTTTAAAAGCCCCCCCCAAAAAAAAAATTTTGAAATTTTTTTATTTTTGTTCATTCAACCTCCCCCAAAAAAAACAAAAAAAAAAAGGCGTTCAAAAAACGTCACGTGCTAAAAATTTTGGGCCCCAAAAAAAAAGTCAACTCGTCCCCCAAAAAAAAGACCTCACTTTACTTGTGGGCCAAAAAAAGCAAAAAAAATTTTTGCTTTTTAAAATGTGATTTTTTTTCAAAAACTATTTTTGCAATAAAAAAAATTTTTAGCGTGCAGCTGCCAAAAAAAAAAACCCCCTATTTTAAAAAGGGGGAAACAAAAAACCCCCCCTTTTTCACCCCCCCCTTTTTTAAAGGGGGAAAAATAAAAATTAAAAAAAAATATTTTTTTTTCCCTTTTCCCATTAGGGGGTTGGGTTTCGGCTAAAGTTTTGGGTTTTTGGGGTTTGGGGCTTTAAAAAAAAGGATTTGGGTTAGAGTTGGGTTGGGGTGTGTTAGGGTTGGGGTTTTTTGGGTTTGGGTTGGGACTAGGGTTTGGGGTGTGTTGGGGTTTTTTGGGTGGAGGAGAATTGGGGGGGGGTTTTGTGTTTAGGAAACAGGGGCTCTTTTCCCAAAAAAGGGCATGGGTCTGATTTCAATTTTTCCCCCCCAAAATTTTTCGTTGAATAAATCAAACGGTTGGCCCCTTTTTTTTTCAGCTTGCCATGCGTCCCCAAAAAATTTTTTTTTTCCCCCCAAAAATGGGGTATCGCGTACTCTGGACCCCAAAGTTATTGTGCTATTTGTCCTATTTCTTCTGTTACCCTTTGGGGGGAAAAAAAAAAACTGGGGGCGGGAAAATTTTCATTTTTTTTACTAAAAAAAATAATTTTTTTTTGTTTTTTTTCCCTGTACATTATAAAATTTTTTTTAAGACTTGGGGCCCCTTTTTTTGCGTCACCACACATCTAGATAAGGTTTTCCCTTTTTTGGGGGGGGGATTTTCCAAAAAAAAGGGGAAAATTTTTGGGGGTTTTCCCAAAGTTTTGGCGATCGGGGCTCTCCCCAAAAAAGAAATGGGCGCCCCCAGACCTTTTTCCCCCCCAAAACTGCAATCCAAACGTAATACTTCCCTTCCGAGCCCAAAAAAGTACCCTTCGTAGTTTTTTTCCCCCATTTTGGATATCGCGTTTCGGACAAATTGGGAAAAAAAAATTTTTTTTTTTTTTTTTTTTTTTTTTTTGGGGGGGTTTTTCCCGTTTTCCCTTGTTAAAAAATTAAAAAAATTTTTTGGGGGGGAAAAAAAAACATTTTTGAAAAAAAAAAAAAAAAAATTTTTTTTTTTTTTTTGGGGGGGGAGTTTTAAATTCCGGGGGAAACACTTCGGGGTTCAAAAAACTAAACCCCAAAACTAGAAAAGTTCCTTGGGGGGGCCTTTTTTCCCAAAATTTTGGGGCCCCTTGGGGGGGGGTTTAAAATTTTTTTGGCGCTAAAAGGGGTCCCCAAAAGGCGACATGACCCCCCCCGGCCACTCCATAAAAAGTCTCCCCAACCAAAACGTCACAAAATTCCCCTTTCCCCAACCCCCGAGTGCCCCCCCTTTCAGTAGTTTTCTCCCCCTTTTGGGGGATCAGCGTTACCCCCGGAAAATTTGGGGCAACTATTTTTGGGGGGGCCATTTTTCCGGGGACCCCTTGTGAAAATAAAAAAATTTTTGGGGGGGGGAAAAAAAATCATTTTTTTAAAAAAAAAAAAAAGGATTTTTTTTTTTTTAGGTGTACGTTAAAAAAACTTCTTTTGAAGAAAATTGGGGGTTTTTAAAGTGCCCCCCCCAAACTTTTTGAAAAGGGGTTTTTTTGGGGGGGGGCTTTTTTTCCTAATGGGGTCATTGGGGGGGTTTTTCCCGGGATTTTTGTTTGGGGGGCCCCCCCAAAAAGGGCCCCGGGGAACCCCCCGACCACCCCCTAAAAAGGGGCTGCAACCCAAAAACGTCAATATTCCCCCTTCCGGCCCCCCGACGTGCGCCAATCGTAGTTTTCTCCCCCCATTTTTTTGGGGTTTTTCCCCCTATAAAGGAAAAATTGGAAACAATTTTTTGGGTTCCAAAATTTTTCTTTTTCCCTTGGAAAAAAAAAATTTTGGGGGGCAAAAGGGAAAAAAAAAAAATTTTTTGGGTTAAAAAAAAAAAGGGGTTTTTTTATTTTAGGCTGTACGTTAAAAAAATTTTTGTAAAAACCCCCTGGGGGTTAAAATTTTTCCCAAAAAATTTTAGAAAAATTTCCTTGAGGGGTCTAGTTTAAAAATGGTTTTTTTTTTTGGGGGTTTCCCTGTTTAGGCAGTTTTAGGAGCTCTCCAAAAAACGACATGGGGGTCCAGGCCAATTCTGCTTTTTTAAAAAGGGGCAGACGGGGCTCCCCCCCCCTTTCCCCAACTCTGTTTTTCCCCCCCAAAAATTTGGTTTCCCCCACATATGGGGTATCAGCGCACTCGGGGGCAAATTAATAATTTTTTGGGTTTGTTCCCTTGGAAAATAAAAATTGGGGTTGAAAAGTCATTTTTGTGGAAAAAAATATGATTTTTAATTTTTCGGTTTTTTATAAACTTGTGTGAAGCCTTGGGGGTTCAAATTGTCCCAAAAAGATCTAGAAAGTTCCTTGGGGGTTTTGTTCCCAAATGGGGTTTTGGGGGGGTTTCACTGTTTAGGCACTCGGGGCTCTCCAAATAAAACTGGACCATCTCAATTCCACCAAAATTTTGGTTGGAAAAAGTCAAATGGTGCCCTTCTTTTGCGGCTCCCCGTGCGCCCAAACAGTGGTTCCCCCCCACTTATGGGGTTCGCGTATCAGGAAAATTGGACAACAATTATTGGTCCTTTTCCCCCTTTCCCCCTTGGGGAAAATAAAAAATAGTGAAAAGAAATTTTTTTGGGGGGGAAAAAAAAATGGTTTTTTTTTTTTTTCCCCCGGGTTATAAATTTGTGAAAAGGCATTGGGGGGTTTTAAAAGTGCTCCCAAAAGACTGTTAATTTCCCCTTGGGGGTCTATTTTCCCAAAAAATGGGGTTATTGGGGGGGTTTTTCCATGTTTGGAATTGGGGCCTGAAAAAGGGAAATGCCCCCTTAAAACGTCTGCATTCCAAAACGTTTTTATTCCCCTTTCCCCCCCCTCCGTACCCAAAACAGCCCCCCCCCCCCACTTAGGGGTATCAGCGTACTCGGAAAATTTTGGACAACAACTTTGGGGCCCCTTTTTCTTGGGAAAATTTTTAAAAAATTTTGGGGGAAAAAAAAATTTTTGTGGAAAATTGTTTTTTTTTTTTTCACCCCGGCTTTATAAAGCTTTTTGTGAAACCTTGGGGGTTAAAAGTGTCAAAGACTAGTAGTCCTTAGGGGGTCTTTTTCCATAAAGGGTTCCCGGGTGGGGGAACGGGGTGGGACGGGGGGCCTAAACACTTGGGAAATCAAATTGAATTTTGTTTTTGGTCCGGCGCCCTTCCCACGGCTCTGCCGTGTGCCCAAAAGTGGTTTTTCCCCATTGGGGGGGTATGGGGGGAAACCCCTTTCTGTTTTTTCCTTTTCCCCTTGTGAAAATAAAAAAAAGTTTTGTTTTTTTTGGGTGTTTTTATTATTTTTTTTTAGGGGGGAGCCGGAAGACCTGGGGGTTAAAATTTCTTGAAGTGGTTTTGGTACCTTGAGGGGGTGCAGTTTTTGGGGGTGTCACTTTTGGGATTTTCTGCCTATAGCCCTAAAAGTACTTCAAATGTGGGGGGTGGTCCCAAAAAAAAGGTTTTGTAAAATTTTTTTTAAAAAATTTTGAGAAATGTGGTAACTTTTAACCCTTATAACTTCCTAACAAAAAAAAAAATTTTGGTTCCAAATTGTGCTGATGTAAAGTAGACATGTGGGAAAGTTATTTTCTTAACTTTTGTGTGAATATTTCTCGTTTTAAGGGAATAAAATTCAAAGTTTGAAAATTGCAAAATTTTAAAAAATTTTCCCATTTTGCGTTTTTTTCAAAAATAAACGCAGTTTATCAAAGAAATTTTACTTTTAAAGTGAAGTAAATATGTCCGGGGGGGAAAAATTCGAATGCGAAGTCCGTTGAGGTTCCGAGTTATAAACTCTAAAGAGACGGGCAGAATTGTTTTAAATTGGCCCGGTCATTTAAGTGCAAACCACCTTGGGGGTTGAAGGGGTTAAATGCAGACTCCCACAAAATCTTTTTTTTTTAAAAGGTGGGCGAGCCCCTTTGCGATAACAAGCCGCAGGACAGCGAGTCTGTCCCTTGTGCCCAGAAGGCGGCCCGCGTGTGGGGGGTGAAGGGGTTAAGTTTGCCTGCGGGCTAGAAGCGATCTCCCCTGGGAACAGTGTAACATTTGCCGGGTGGGGGGAGGGGAAAGAGCCGAAGAAGCTTTCAGCCGCTTCTCTAATGGCCGCCGCGCTGGCCTCCGTGTGCCCTGGGGAAGCCGGAAATGGAGCAGCAGTAAAGCGGCGCTCAGGCGGGGGGAAAATTAAAAATTAAAAAAGGCGCGCACTCTCTATGTCCTGCAGGATCCACTGCGGACAAAAACAGGTCCCGCCCTGTTTTGTACGCGGCGCCGCGCAGTCGTTAAACACTCCACACACATTAAAAAATGGGTGGTATCACCGCCGAAGCGCCAAGGGACCCCCGGGGTTTTGGCGCTATGCCCTGCTTCCCCCCCGGGGGGGGCGCAGGACCCCGCAGGCGTTTTGGCGCCCCCGCCGGGAAAGCCCCTCATCCCCCCGGGGGCAGGGTTCTGCAGGGACCCCTTAGGGTAAACAGATCCGCCAAGGGGGGTGGGAGTTCCGCAGCGTGAGGACCCCTGGACCTCTAGACCACTTATGGGATCCTCTCTTGTCCGATTAAAAAATAATAAAATTTCTGGGGCTGCTTCCACAGGGGCTTCCTCTGAGCCAAATTGTAAAATGAAGAGTGAGTAGGGGGCCCGGTGGAGGGGCCGGTCAACACTCTTTTTAATCTAAAGGTGTCAAATCCTATCTGGGCTCCGACCCAATGTTTGACTGTGGCTCTCTTCCTTCCATCTGGCTGAAAAACTAAATTGCTCTTTAATTAGAATATAGAATAAAAGACATTAAGTTAAATCATGATTGCTTCTTGGAAACCTCATTAGGGATTTTTCAGGCTTTGCTTCGTGTAGTTGTTGGAATTTGTGCTCCCCCATGTTTGGGTAAATGGCTGATACGAACAGATTATCAATTGCAGGTGTGGCATAATTTTTCCAAGAAGCCGGACAAAAAGACGCACTGTTGCGGGGCAGATGAAAATGGTGAGCTCACCATCAAAAGAAGCTGGGGTCAGGAAAGAAAGGGATCGACAAAATAAATCTGCACTGCATTTTTAAGAAAATTTGCTAAAAAGAGCTGACGTGGAATAGTCAATCGGTTCTAGGCCACGATATTCTTCAATAGTCTGCCAGGGCTCTGTTGTTAGGAATGGTAATTGGATTTTTAAAAACAAATGTTCAAAGTCTGTATTATTACATACGAAGATTTTTACCCCTAATATGGGCTTTGTAGTATGCCATGGCTTTTTGCCTCCTCTAGAATGTTAACTTGTTGGTTATATTTTGACCTCTATCGACTTAAAGAAGCCCTCCTGTAGTTTTAGTCCTTTAAAAATTTTTTGCAATCATCATTTTTTTAAATGCACTGTGATTACAATTGCTCTTTTGTCTTTCTCCCAGTAATTTTTTTCTTGCTTTATTTTAAAACAGGAAGTCCTTGTTCCAGCTTTATTTTCACCTCCTCAACTTCTGCCCGTTCTTCCCTCGCCTGCCTGTTGCAGTTGATGATGATATACAGGGAAAATTGACCTCCTGTCTTCTTGAGCTTGAAGGATTCGTTGTCGGTTTTTTTTAATCCTGATCTCTTAACCAATGGAAAAGGAAGAATTGGGGTAGAAAGGAAAAACAAGCAATTGTAAGTGCATTGTCTTTTTATTAGATGATGATTGCAATATATTAAGAGAATAAAACTTTTTTGGGAAGGGTGCTTCTTTAAGCTACCATCAATCTTAAAACTAAAAACTATCAAATCCTTATTTTGATGTATGGATGTAGAGAAGACCACTGCCTGTGATAACTTCTCCCCCATGATGGACCAGGACTTTAGGAAGCCAAAGACTAGTTTAGAGATGTGGGCACATTCCACACAGGCTTGCCATGCCAGTTGTAGCACTAGTTACTGGAGCAGGACCAAAATGGTCTGGGAGTTGTAGTATTTCTTCTTACCAGATGAGGGCCACAGTTTCCATGTTTGTTGACGTTAAACGCAAAATAAACATTAAAAAAATATATTTTATCTTAACATGTATGCAATCCATTATCTTGATTCCAATTTTTTACTAGTTTGATATCTAGTGAGAAAAAAATGCTTTATCGCATACTTAATTGGAGAGCAACCCGATTATCGGCAGATCACTGATGTACAAGTAAAAAAAAAAGTTCATCCTTGTTGATTTTTTGTTTATGCTGGTAAAACAATCACTTTAAGGTACTGCCACACTAAACATTCCGCTAGCGATCACGATAACGACGCTTTACTAATCGATCGCTAGCGGGATTGTTTTATATCGCTAAGTGCGGCCACATTTAGCGATATAGTTAACGACGCTATCGCCGTTAGCGATCTTCTTAAGACTTTAGCGGTACAAAAGTACCGCTAAATCGCTAAGAAAAGGTGCCACACTAGCGATATATACTTACCCAGCGGAGCGCGACGAGAAATTAGGGTCCGGAACGATTTCCAGCGACGAGCGAGATTCACAGCAGGAAGCTTTTCGCTGGCAGATGCCGCCCCAAAACAACATCGCAAGGGGGATCGAAAATTAGTGATTTTTTTTTAGCGACCCCTTTTTGCTTTTATTGTTGGGGTGTGGCTTACCCTTTTTTAGCAGCCATCGCCCAGTTCACAGGGATTGCTGCAAAAAACTAGTATTTTTATGGGGGGGAACGGGGTTGTAAAAAGTTATCCCCCCTTTTTTTTGCTCTTAAAAAAAATAAAAACAGTCCAAAAAATTTCAGCGCCAAATGGCTTTTTAAGGTGCTTGAGGGCCAAAAAAATTGGTTTTTAAGGGGAAAACCCCCAGGGTTCAGTGGTAGCACTGCCCCCAATGCAGTGCTGGGTCCTGGGTTTAAACCCCCACCAAGGAAAAAAATCGCAAGGAGTTTGATGTTCTCCCCTTTTTTGGGGGGGTTTCCCCCCCCCTCCAAAAACAATTTTTGGGAAAAATAAAAGATTGTGCCCCCCATTGGGGACTAAAACTTTTAATGTGTGCAAATTTTTAAAGGCTCAAATTTAAAATTGGCGCTATATAAAAATAAAGTTTTTTTATTTTTTTTTTAAAATTTAAAAAGTTTTTAACAAGTAGACGTTTTGCTTAAGATTTGTTAAATTATGGGGCAGAAAAACCCCCATGTTTTTCATGCTTGTTATTTTTATAGGTTTCATTTTTTTTTAAAAGGGAAAAAACCCCACAATGTTTTCAAAATCCAAAAAACCCCCACACTACTTTGTGAAAATCTTTTAATTTTAAGTGGTTTTTAAGGTACTGCCACACTAAAAAAAACCCGCTACCCCATCACTATAACGACGCATACTAATGCGATCGCTAGGGGATTGTTTTATATCGTTTTAAAGCTCCCGGGATTTAGCGATTTATTTTTAAAAAGTTTCCCCCCCTTTGCGATTTTTTTAACGACTTTAGCGGTACAAAAATACCGTTTTAAAACGTAAAAAAGGTGCCACACAGCAAATTTAAATTTTTTTCCCCGGGGGAAAACCGCGGTGTTTTGGGGGCGGAACGTTTCCCCCGGGGCGAGGAGTTTCCCGCGGAAAAAAAAAAAAAAAAAAAAAAAAAAAAAAAAAAAAAAAAAAAAAAAAAAAAAAAAAAAAAAAAAAAAAAAAAAACTCGTCGCTGGAAAGCTGCGCCATGATCTATATCGCTTAAGGGATCGCTAAATAGTGACGTTTTTCGATTTTGCAATCCCGTTAGGTCATTTTTTTTTGCATTAACCCTTGGAAAGAGGTATAAAGGTCAGTCATCCTATGACATTACTAAGGATGTGAAACTCTTCATATGCTAATGTAGCAGAGCCATGTTTAATGGGTTTGTCACTTAACACCTCATTGTGATATAGTGATGTTTTTTATTTTTTGGCTTTGGGCAGCAGAAAAGCCTACTGAGTGCAAGAGGGCAATTCAATTCCGTCATGCCATACTTCTAAGCTTCCACATCCCAAAATTGTGCAAGATGGCTTGTGCATCTGCAGGTATAAATTCTCATGATGGAGCGAAGGGACATTACTGTAGAAATCACAGTCAGTGAGGAGCTTGTGATGCCACCGGCATCTTTTATCTGGTGAGATTTACTCAGGTCTCCGTCACAGTTGACAGGAGGGAGTGTTGGATGTAACGGCAGGTCTCTTTCTGAAAAAAAATAAAACAGGGTCATAAAGGTTAATAATTGTAATCAGAAGATAATTGAGGAGAATATTACACACACTTCACATTGTCTAGAAGAAATGAGTGTGTCACAGATGCCATTTATCCAGCCCTTGGCAGAGGAAGACTGGAGAGGACGTTCAATAGAATGTTTTGGTGTCTTTTGCCTGAGGGTCTGGCAAAGAAACATACCGTACAAAGCAATTACTGCTGCTTCACTGAGGGGGGAAACCGCGTGCCGGATAACAAACACCTTTTTTTTAAGTTCATTTTCTTCAAGCACATGTTTGCCAACACCACAAAGTGATGAACAGTAGCCTGCTTTCAATGTGACCAGCCAGCATATTTGTATGGCGGCTTTGATATGTTGCCATTAATTTCTAAATGTCTTTATGTACGACTTCATATTGAAGCAGGGGGAAAAGATGTGGTGTGAGCAAACAGGCTTCACAATCGCCTGCATGCAATTAACTGCACTCATTTTGCATTAAATTTACTGTCTGTCCATCATTTTCTACCCACAACAGCACATTGGGGATGGAAAGCGGAGCTTGTACATTCCTGCAGCTGCTTCTACACGTCTAGAATATTAAGCTGTATTGATAGCTGCAACCATTGCTAGTCATCAATACACTGAGAGTCAATCTGCCTCCAGTGCTCTGATAACAGGACCTGTCAGCAGCCCCTCTGCTAGATGTGATCTGCTTTACATAGCGGCCATTGTCTACGAGCCACATGTTCCTGGCAGAGTTGCACGTTGTTCAGTCCCAGGCAAGCGCAGCCTCTCCCGCACAGTCATGGACTGAATGGTGTGCCCCAATTCTATATTAAGTGGCCGTCAAGCACCCCTCATCTTCCGCATCGACTATCATGGTTGATTCTACAGAGGGCACAGTGGGCTGCCTGGCAGTAAGCAATAAACGTCATAGCGTTGTTTTTTGCACTTCAAATCTCCGATACATACAATACACTGCCTGCTAACAGAATTGAGGTGATTTTTTGGGTACTCAGAAATCAATGGTTAATTATTAGGATTAACCATCCATATCAGACTGGTGGTTATCTGACCCCATCCAACATTCAGCTGATTAAAAGTATCTGCCTTCAAAGCAAAGTCCTTGTAAAGCCTAGTAACAAACACTGAAGGAAAAAAAAAACGTGGATATGTATAGAAATATTCAAAATAGTTACAAACCATCTCCACAGTAAAACAAGGGTCAGCTAGTAGCAAGGGTCGGCTAGCGGCTTATGTAGGAAACAATACATACAAAAGAAGTGGTAACATGTTACAGAGATCATTGTGAGATATTGTATAAGGGTATGTGCACACGTTGCGGATTTTGATGCTCTTCCGCAGCTTTTTTTGGACGCGCGGAATTGCATCAAATCCGCTGTGTAGTGCACAGCCAATGTAATTCAATGGGAAATTAAGAATTGATGTGATGCGGAAAAATCCTAGCAGATTTGCATCAGTTTGTTTTCCGCAGCATGGCACTTCCTTTGTGCGGATCCACAGCAGCGTTTCGAGTCTCTCGCTGTCAGTTCTGGAGGAAAAACGCAACCATTTTTCTCTGCCTTTTCTGCAAGAGGTGCGGATTCTCTGCAGAAAATTCAGCAGGCTA
The DNA here is from genome assembly GCA_033576555.1 of Oophaga sylvatica. NCBI lineage: Eukaryota > Metazoa > Chordata > Amphibia > Anura > Dendrobatidae > Oophaga > Oophaga sylvatica. The sequence goes on from JARQOD010000002.1 coordinate 290,436,800, forward strand.
ATCTGCAACGTCAAGTAGCAGACTGGACACCCCGCTACTTCCACAATGGTCAAGCTCTCATATCTTACAGGTTACATGTAGTGTATTGCCCCTTGAAGCCGCAATCACAAATCAGACGGTGTATGGACCCATTGAGTATGTCCTATTCTGACCCTGTAACTTGGATCAGAATAGAACATGCTCCGGGTTTCACAGCTCTATGATTTTAAAGGATGTCTGAATACATCCATCCTGCTCAATAGGTCTGTTTGCAATCCAATAATAAAAAAAATAAGGGGCAGCACAAAGATATTTCGCACAAATGTGTGAATGCAAACTTCGTGCTGAAAAATTGCACTGCTGATCAGTTTGGGGATGAATTATGTGTTTCACCATCTTAAGAAATGCACGAAAAAAAATTAAATCAGATGTCATCACCTTTCTTCCCGGTTTTAATCCTCTGCGCCTTGTTTTTAAGTTATCAGCATTTAGCACATTTTTCGCCAGTGTTGTGTTCTTTGGACGCTTGCCTTTTCTTAGAGGAGGAGGGGAGATGGTGCTTCTTCAAGGGGCTTGTCTCTAATAGGTTTCCTCCCCTTCTGTGCCAATGCAGGTTTCTGGGGTGACTGCATGGAGCGTCTGATGCCCTTTACAGGAGAGGGTGAGGCAGTTGTGTTTTTGGATAATGAGACTGCGCAGAATAGAAAAGAATACAATTAGTTCTAATTTTTGAACTATACATTACACAAGACAAGAGGGAATCCTCAGGATTTTTGACATTTAAAAAAAAAAGTAATTGAACCATGGCATACCCTATCCTTTATGGTATTCTTTCAGTAAAGGTTTGCATTACGAACAACTAAAGGTACTGCCACACTTAGCGATCTCGTTAGCGATCACGACAACGACGCAAGCTAACGAGATCGTTGGTGTGATCGCTTTTAGGTCGCTAGTAGCTGCCATACAGGAGATCTCATAAACGACACATCAGCGGTCAGCGATCTCTTTAACGACTTTGGCGGTCGTTAGGATGTCATTAGCATGTACTGAGCGCTTCTGATTCATAGGAATTTCCAGCATCGCTCCTGCTCTCTGCGTCCTGCTAGCCTGCTTTGCAACTTCTAAGATCCTCTCTGTGACGCAAAAAGAGAACCTACAGATATTGCGATCCACTCCGTGACGCTAAAAAACCCTAGTCCCGCCTGCGCCGCTGTCATATGCGTCACAAACGAGGTCGCTCGTCGTTCGCAAAAGGTGCCAAACACAGCGATATAGGCTCACCAGCGGGACGCCAACGATCAAAAAACGGTCCAGAACGCTAGTGAACGATCAGTGACATCACAGCAGGGGCCACATCGTTGCTACATGCCAACACAAACGACGTCGCTAACGAGATTGCTAAATAGTGACGTTTTAGCGATCTCGTTTAGTGTGGCATACCCTTAAGGGGTGCGTTTCTGTAAATTCTACCTGCTAAGCTGCAGTAAATATGGAGACAAAAGTTATATTGTCAGTGCACAGCTCTTATCTGTTACATTGTATCGATAATATTCATAGGTCAACGTTACATATATGTGTGGTGTGAATGATAGACCTTGGCTTTGTCAGTCCCACAAACTGAATGAAGTGGCAGCACATGTGCGTAACTGAATCTCTACTAAACATGGGGACACAGGGTCTTATTCTGGCAATAAATGTGGGTCTCAGAGTCAGAATGACCCCTATAAGACTTCTATTTGCCATTTTGGCCCATTTTTGCCAGCTTAAAGACATTTTCCAGGAGTTTAAAATATATACTTTAACATAATGAAATGTGGTAAAACAACAATACTCCGGTAAATTCTTTACCGCTTCAAGTCTGACGTTCTGGTCATAGTTAACTCTTCGTTTATTTGTCCTACAGTGATGACATCATGATGACATGTGCTGCACATCAATGATCGGCTGCACGGCAGATCGAGAATGTAGAGAAGGAAATGAGACCATCTGGGGGACACTGGAAAGTCAGTGCTGGAGTGGCAGATTTTACAGAAGTTACCTTTGTATTTGTTCCATTTCCTGCTATTAATATAATTAACAAGCCACAGAAATAGCATACACAAAAAATGTTTGTCCAGCAGTGACTTGACCTTTCCTATTGATGATCATGAACAAGCCATGTACCTCACAGGCTAATTATGAAACCATTGGTCAAAGTTATCTGAGCACACAAATCTCCAAGGGTGCCCAAACTTTTACATCGGCCCATTTTTCTTTTTGTAATTTTTAAAATGCAAAAGATTAAAAAAATATTTTTTTTTTTTTGCCTAAAATACAAATTTAATGTGCCATCTTTAACTTCAGGCCTTTTAGAGATCATTTCAAATTCAACTTGCTTAACTTTTCACAATAGCAATCATTTTGACCAAGGGTGCCCAAACTTTTAAATGAAACTTGCCTGATACTTCTTTCCCCCCCTGTTGTCTGCTGTTGAGGGTCAGTCACGCACCTTTGTAATAATGCAGTACTCAGAGCTGCTGGGAAGCAATTTACATTTGGCGAATTAGAGAGATGGGTCACAATATAGGATGACATTTGGAAGCCTGTTGTCAGAAAGACATGGACACTTAAGGCATGGTACCTGCATTTTTGTCATGGGTATGTCCATGTGTATGCACACAGTGCTTTTCCCATCAAGAGCAGCCAAAGAGAAATTCTGGCACATAAAGATGATACAATGCCCTCTAGCACAATGTGAACATGGTTGCTTCCTTCCACAGAACAGAACTCCATGTCTCCTTACCAAACAAGAATACGGAGTGTTATGAGGAAAAGTCATTGAAAGGCTATATTCATATGGGTCAGATATGCAGCCATGAAAAAGGCAAAATTTGCAATATACACAAAATCCACACATATTTAGTGTGGAAATTTGGCAGTAGACAGCTTAATTCCATCAGAAAAGAATATTATCATCACTGATTCTGTAATGTTTCACACATTTTTATTCTTTAGGCACCTGATTCCCTCCTGCATATAAAATACTTGCCTATTAGAGCCTACTTTTCCTACTTGAGCTTGTTTAGTTTGTCCTTCTCTGCCCCACACCAGAGGAACGGGCCTGACAGACAACACTTTCCTGCTAAATATTTAATTGGAAAGACCCTTCTGATGTTACACAAACTAAAAGGTAAACACGGCCGTCAAATGTCCTTACATATATGCCATTACTTAAATTAAATAGTGACGTTGCCTCATTGGAGGCAGAGAAATTGACTTCTCGCAGGAATGTTAAGCAGCATATAATGAGGCATACATCTGTTATATGTAAGCAGCTTTACTGCCTCTTACCAGACCCTATGCTGCAGCGACACCGGTGCAAACAGTCACAATCTCCTGCATAATGATAAAAGCATATGTCCCAGACAACAGAATGTCTCATTACTGCAACATTTACACGCACTGTCCGATTAGGAAAGAGAAAAGTGGGAGCGGAGAACGCTCAGCCCTCAGTTTCCTATATGAACTTAGTCATAAGGATATACAACTGGAAGCTGCAAAATTGGTCAAAAAACAAACAGGGACAGTTCAACTCCCCTTTAATTAATCTAATGCTCTATGTTTTTAAATATGGGTGTAACATTTGGGATATTGTGGTGTTTAGCCTAGCCGAGGGATTCGACTTGTGCAAACCAAAGCAGATTTCAAAAGACAAAAGCAGGACCCCCCTCCTAATTGCCAGCTGCTATTTATGCCGGCCTTTGGCATACAAGATACCTTGACCATAAATGTGTTAATATGACTATAATCTTAGGTTTAAAATATCAACTAACAGCCTACAGAGCAACCAAGAGCAACAGGAAACTTTACATACTGCTGTTCCAAACATTAAAAAAAAAGCATGCGGCCAATAAAGCCCACCATGTGTAGTATCCATCTATGCACTAGAGTCATACAAGGATTGCCTCTCTCTAATGCTCTTTACTGCCATATCTACAACATGGGCTTTGAAGATTTCTTAGCTGCTGCTGTCCGAATGGTCAGATCGTCCTTGAAGAAATCTGGTGCAAGGCTTCCTTCGCTAGCAAAAGTTGAGCAGAAAGTGTTGGTGCTCAACAGCATCAGTTCAATAACGCACTTTATAGACATTTGGCTTTCTTAAGAAAAGTCACCTCTGCTATGTCAACGAGAAAGAACTGGAACAGAAAACATGGATGATAAATCTGCAGCCTCGGGTTATTTAACTGTCACTTTATGGACAAGCTCGCCTACCACCTATTTCCTAACAAAAGGAAGCAAACTTTTTTTAAAAAAAATCTTTCATTCTTGATGAAAATGACCTTATTCAATCTGAATGAATATTGAATGAAGTAGAGTCTAGCTTGAGCGGCACTTGTATAAAGTCAGAATGACCATCTAGATGTTTGGGTACATGAAGTGTGTGATGATGCCACAAAGGTTACAAGACAAATGAAAATGTCCAAAAACTATTGAAATCATTGAAGGGAACTTGTCATGTCCAAAAAGCACTATTTACCTGAAGGATAAAGGGGTAATCTGCAGGAAATATTACTTTAAATCCTGTTTAGCCAACTTAGGAGCTGAGGCTACAGGGAGAAAATGAAGTTACATTCTCCTTATAGCCGCTCATAGAGTGCACTTTGATTGATAGCCTGCTCTGTGTGCAGTATGCATGTGTGCAGATCAGGCTGTCAATGTGCTGAGGAGTAATTACAGAGCCCATCTCCGCACCTCCCCAATGATTGGAAGTGAGCGGCTGAAGGGGAGAAGAACATTTTATTCTGTTCCTGTAGCTGCTGATCCAAGTAGCCAGCCAGGAATAATTATACCTATTTACTTGCGGGTAAACAGCGTTTTTGGACAAGATTTCCTTTATGTACTAAACAATTTAAAAATGGGCCATTTGCAAGCACAGCCCATAGCCGCCTCCATGCTAGCAGCTCCAGTGATCTTGCTTGACCCTAAAGCTACTAAGTGTGCGCACTATGTGTACTCGCATCTACAGGTGTAGTAAAATAGGATTTCAAAAATTCGGTTAAAAAATGGCAATTCATAAGTCATAGTACTGTAGATGGAAATGTCATAGATATTGTTTCCCAAATGCAAATGACAATTTCTCAGTATACCACTAAGAGAACTTTGCGGAATACTACGGTAATTGGCTGACAGTAAATGGAGACAATAATAAAGGATTTCACTATAAACCCTGGCAATACAGAGGAAGTAAAATGACCACAGCGGAATATCCAATTATTAGGCTCTGAGATGTTATTCACCCATGGCCCTGTGATAAATATGGATCCTTTGGCAGGATGTACTTAGATGGATCTCATCTCTCAGTAACATTTATGCCCTTTGTTGATCGCTACTTTAACATCTCTAGGAAATCTACTTTTCTGCAGCCCGCAAGTTACATGCCTGACATCTCTTCCATTATCTGGCAACAATAAAAAGACTATTAGAGTTTATTGTGAAGAGGTAAAGGAGTATGTTCTCTGCTTTGTGTGTCCACAGAATGGCAGAACAGAAATTAGCATCTTCTTATACCGGAGGAGGAATCAAAGTGGTGTGGTAAATGGCCTAGCACTTCCTCCCTACAAGCATAACTCCATCACAGCAACAATAAAGTAGGATGGTGTAAATGTCCTACCTTATAAATATGTGTAGCACTGCACATCAGATAGTCCTCAACTGCTCACTTACACCAGGACCAAAACAGACAAAGCCCCCTGCTGCCGGAGCAGCCTCAACCCTCCCAGCAAATCGCCACTCACAGATCTGCATGTGCTACATGATGGGAGGGGAGAGAGGGGAGAAAGCCGGTAGTGGGGGAGGGAGGGAGAGAGAAAAGAAAGATTGAAAGAAAGAGGAAGAGAAAAAATGCTCAGTCCTGTCACATTATGTGCCAGTCTCAGTGACAGTGATCATCAGTCACCTGCCCTGGAGCCTGCACCCAGGCCTGGGAGTTGGAGCAAAGGTTGTGTGGGGTCAATGGAGCTGCAAAGAGATCAACACAGGAGGGAGAGGAGGGGGTGTAAGGCAGTGCACACTACCAGCTCACATTCACAGACTATATCATAAAAGAAAATCAGAAATGATACCTTTATTGGCTAACCAAGAAAATCGACAATCTCAAGACTTCAGGGCACCGAGATGCTAGTGTTAGATGAGATGTTCCGAAACCTCACTGCTTGTTAGGGTAGGCGGAAAAAGTTTATTCAAATAGATTTCGGCATTTGTCTGCACCAAGATCCATGTGAAACCCACCTACAAAAGCCTCATTGGTTTCAATAGCAAATCAGCAAATCTATTCAGTGCTGTACCACGGCGCTATGAAATTAGTGGCTTTATTAAAGACATTTCTGGGACAAATTGTGGGCAAACAGAAAAACTGCATAGAAATCAGAAGGTCCATCTCAATTCTGCATTCATCCGAATGGTACATATCAGCTTATGTTTTCATTGCTGTACTCTTGTTTGTTTGTTTTTACATCAGAGCCAATTTTCGACGTTATCTAACATACATCGGCGGGATACATGCTACTTCACCCTGTTACATCACATTATACAGCTGCATATACAATGTATTACACAAATGTATCTGTAGAAAGCCTAGGATTCTGTAAAAACAGAACAGGATCCAGCCATCACGTAATATAATCAGCAAAGTCACAAGGGCTGATGGAAATGGCGCTGTTCATAAGCAATTCATGTAGAGAGTAACTCCTAAAGACTGACTCGAGCAGACGCAGAGCATTTGCATTGCCAGGAGGCATAACAACACTTACATTATTTCTAATTAAATACACTCCATTTTGACAAGTGAGGATATGATTTATGAACAGACTACATAAGCAATGGGACATGGGGAAAAAGACAGTATCAGCTTCATGTTAATGTTATAAATGCAGAAATTGTTCCATTATTTTCCCTCTTTAGTCTATGAATCTGTACATAGGCGTCAATGTCGTGAAAAGCGATTGCTTGTTTCTTCAGGCAAGAGCACCTAGAAACGCACAAAAGAGGTGACTAGATGACAAAAGGACTAAGCTGCTCTACTCACCCAGAACTTTCAAGAGATTTTTTATTTTGTTTTTTTTTTTAATGTTCAAAATGCATTTTTCATGGTTCAGAAATTGTAGACCACAATGCTGCATGGAGGTAAATGTGAAGAAGGTAAACAAGGAGGAACAAGGGTCTCCTATTCCTAGGTCTATGACTTGTAAGTTTTCCAGTGTCCAGCCATTGTGTGCCTACAGCGCAGATTCAGTCTTCATCTCAACCGTATGCAAATAAGCCTTCAGCCTTGATAACTTTTAATAAGTCATGATACTAAATTTACTATTGGTATTTTTGAAGTAGAAAAATGACAGAATTCTAATGTAAGCCCTATTCTTACAAATGACCCCATTTCAATAGTCTCCATTTTGTCTGGTTTACTGTTTTTGGATGAAATCTAAAAGAAAAATAATATTAAAGACTTGAAATACAAAGCTATTGGTTACAAATGACAACCTTTGTAGACATACAGCCCTTTATCAGGTACAGAGAGGTCTCACTAGCTCTTAAATCAGCGACCTTAGGACATAGCAGTGCTTTGTGATCTTATAGTTTACTAACAGTACCAACATCGAGTGTGATATAGTCTGCAACACTTGTCCTATGTCATCATTGGCTCAGGACGGTGCCCTCTGTCCTGCCCTGCCACTACTATGTCCGATTGTCAGCCTCCTGTGGGGGCACATGTCCGAAAATGATTCAGGACAAAGCACGTTCGCTCTGTCGACAGCTTCATAGGCTATGGCCCCATAGGCACATACGCCAAAATCCAGTTTTGCAGGGGGGTTTGTACGTAAGCCCCGAAGGGGCCAACGAATGGGTGCCTGAACGCAGTGTGAAAGCACCCTTACAACTGGAAGTTGTGTATAAACACAAGTCTATCTCAGGTTCTCCAGGAAGTCCGTGTCTAGAGAGCAGATGCCATTACAGCAAGAACAGACTTCTAAATTACCTGTGAGAAAAAGGTGATTATGAGGTAACTGCCATAAAATAGACTGAGGAAAATAATGGTAAGTAAGGAGGAAGCCTGGAGGGTCCATTTAATGGATTACTGCCATCTTCATGATGTATAATGTCGGATAGTGCTTGTAGAATAAGCACTTTTGCAATTGCTGTTTATTAAAATTTGTAGCAGATTTTTCTACTGGCTAACACGGTACAAAGATATACATCTTTCCTGTAGCAGATTTTGGAAATATTAACACTTTTCTGTTTACAGCTCGTTGCCTAGGAGACTGATCACAACTGCAGTCTAGCTTGTAAATACTGTGCTGAAGTCCGGCTGGATTAAGAGACAACAGTGTGCTCCAGTGATCCTGACCAGTTTCACAGTGCAATACAAAAAGGCTGTTCTGCTGTCTAGAAGAGGTGGTTGGTCTCTAAGACAATGAGCTGGAAACGAAAGGGAAGTGTTAACTCGCGAATAGCTGAAAAACTAGTAAACAGTAAATTGCTTGTATTTCTAGTCATTATCCGACAGCACCCACTACAATTGGGAAAACCCCTTTAAGTTTAGTAAGTTGTGAAATATGGCCTTCATGGATGAATCTTTTTATTTAGGAAAAACCAAATGTGTTCAATTGGGTTCAGATTGTGGTAATTTACAAATTCTTGAATTCTTTGCCAGTAGATAAGTATGGGCATTGTGAGTTCAATCACAATCATATCATATCATAAGCAAGATGTGATAGGTGTCAGAACACACAGTGGATGAAAGTCTAGAGAGACTAGCCTCCATCCCAGGAAAGCGCATCAATGAGCCTTGGGTGCCATGACTCTTGTGGGTTCCAGGTTTTTTTTTTTGGTAGGTATCAAAAATATAGCAATGAATAGTTGCACTAGTGGCTTAACAAACAGTCCTTTACTGGTACCTGAACATGAACCATTTAATTGACCCACAGAGTCTATGTCCCTGTCATTTAGCCACTACTAAATGCCTAATAGATCCTACCCCTTGTAGCCTGATAATCGATGTTATTCACATTTCTGGATGACTAGTGTGTGCAACATGTAGTTCTACTGTAATGTCTTATAATGGTTGGCATATCTATCACTCAGTCAGTCCCAAGCCATGTTGTGAGAAGTCCTATAAGGAGCACACCCTTCTGGTGTCACAGAGAAAGCTGTACAGATTACAGTCAGGTACAAACACAACACTTGTCTAAATTAACAATCCCATCACACACTGACAGATTATCCCTAGAACAGAAGTGATAAGACTTCTTGTACATACAAGATTATGGCTAGAGTGAGAAATGACAGCTCATTAGTAATGCCAGCTGAGAGGAGGACAATGTCAGCAGGAGTTCTACCCATCAGAGCCATGATACAGGTCATCCAGGCTAATTTCACAGCGTCTGTCTTTTCTCAATGTTCAGCAGAAACTTATCTGGAAAACAGAAAATATGTCCTCCTCCTGTGTAACTCAGTTGTTTACTGCACATAGACACAAGAGGAGTCTGCAGTCTCTCAGAAAGTGGAGCGGCAGAAACACCAGAAAGGTGTTCTGTCCAAGGCTTCCTCCATTAATTACCATCCAACTAATTGCACAGCTAATGAGATTCTAATTAGTACCATAATCTGATGGCACATTTTCTCTATTTCTATAGATGAAGAGAAACCATAGATGTGTAATAATGAAGTGTAGTCATACACGGCTATTGGGAAGATCTATCTGAGCTCCTGTTCACATCATATATGAGCCCTACAATGGCAAGGACAGAGGTAAAATAACTGATTCTTAGGACTGCTACTTCCAACAGTGGCACTCCCTGCTCCCTTCCTACATGAAGAGGCGATATGCATAGCAAATACTTCCAATGAACAGTCATGGCCAAAAGTTTTGAGAATGACACAAATATTACATTTTCACATGATCTACTGCCCTCTGGTTTTTATGTGTGTTTGACAGATGTTTTTATCACAGACAGAAATATAATAATTGCAAACATATGAGTAACAAAAGCTTATATTGACAGTTAGAATGAGTTAATGCAGCAAGTCAATATTTGCAGTGTTGACCCTTCTTCTTCCGGACCTCTGCAATTCTCTCTGGCATGCTCTCAATCAACTTCTGGACCAAATCCTGACTGATAGCAGTCCATTCTTGCACAATCAATGATTTCATTTTGTCAGAATTTTTAGGTTTTTGTTTGCCCACCCGTCTCTTGATGATTGACCACAAGTTCTCAATGGGATTAAGATCTGGGAGTTTCCAGGCCATGGACCCAAAATCTCTATGTTTTGTTCCCTGAGCCATTTAGTTATCACCTTTGCTTTATGGCAAGGTGCTCCATCATGCTGGAAAAGGCATTGTTGATCGCCAAACTGCTCTTGGAGGGTTGGGAGAAGTTGCTCTTGGAGGACATTCTGGTACCATTCTTTATTCATGGCTGTGTTTTTAGGCAAAACTGTGAGAGAGCCGATTCCCTTGGCTGAGAAGCAACCCCACACATGAATGGTTTCAGGATGCTTAACAGTTGGCATGAGACAAGACTGGTGGTAGCGCTCACCTTGTCTTCTCCGAATGAGGCGTTTTCCTGATGTCCCAAACAATCGAAAAGGGGATTCATCAGAGAAAATAACTTTACCCCAGTCCTCAGCAGTCCACTGCCTGTACCTTTTGCAGAATATCAGTCTGTCCATGATGTTTTTTCTGGAGAGAAGTGGCTTCTTTGCTGCCCTCCTTGAGACCAGGCCTTGCTCCAAGAGTCTCCGTCTCACAGTGCGTGCAGATGCACTCACACCTGCCTGCTGCCATTCCTGAGCAAGCTCTGCACTGCTGGTAGCCCGATCCCGCAGCTGAAACACTTTTAAGAGACGGTCCTGGCGCTTGCTGGTCTTTCTTGTGCGCCCTGAAGCCTTTTTGGCAACAATGGAACCCCTCTCCTTGAAGTTCTTGATGATGCGATAGATTGTTGACTGAGGTGCAATCTTTCTAGCTGCGATACTCTTCCCTGTTAGGCCATTTTTGTGCATTGCAATGATGACTGCACGTGTTTCTTTAGAGATAACCATGGTTAACAGAAGAGAAACAATGATGCCAAGCACCAGCCTCCTTTTAAAGTGTCTAGTGGTGTCATTCTTACTTAATCATGACAGATTGATCTCCAGCCATGTCCTCATCAACACCCACACCTGTGTTAATGGAGCAATCACTGAAAAGAGGTTAGCTGGTCCTTTTAAGGCAGGGCTGCAATGATGTTGAAATGTGTTTTGGGGGATAAAGTTCATTTTCTAGCCAAATATTGACTTTGCAAGTAATTGCTGTTAAGCTGATCACTCTTTATAACATTCTGGAGTATATGCAAATTGCCATTAGAAAAAGTGAAGCAGAAGACTTTGTAAAAATTAATATTTGTGTCATTCTCAAAACTTTTGGCAATGACTGTATGTGTCTGATGAGAGGCTCAGATGTGAGATTCCCAAAACCTAATCGACAGAAACACACCATAGGCATGGACATAGTAAGGCTAGGTTCACACTAATACAGTGCTCTATGGTGAGCGGTTCAGGGGAAAACCCCTTCAAGGGCACATTCACAAATCAGTTTCTATTTTTTCAACTGAAAAAAAAAGGACCGTTTTTCCCATGTGGCATCCACTTGTAAAGACTGATGGAAGTAAACTGTCAGAAACTTTGAATCATCATTACTAAGTAATGGATCTATTAAAATATCATATTAAAATAAATGGAAAGTTAATATCTTCCATTTTCCTTTGTTTTCAAAAGTAGTCAGTTAGCAGGCTTTTGATATGGAATCTGAAAGCAGCATAATTCAGAAGCAGAGACCCTAATTCCAACAATGTATCACTTACTGGGCTGCTTTTTGCAGTTTTGATAGAATCCCTGTTTTGCCTGATGTAGATGCAGTAAAGCTAAAGGCACTGTCACACTTAGTGATCGCACTAGCGATCACGACAACAACACGACCTGGCGAGATCGCTGGTGCGATCGCTATGTGATCGCTAGTTAGATTCCAAACACATCTCATCAGCGATCTGTATAACGACCTCTGCGGTCGTTGGGAAAACCTAGTCCCACCTGCGACGCTGGTATAGTCGTTCATAAAGGGTGTCACACTCAGCGATTCAGGATCACCAGCGGGACACCAACGACCAAAAAACGGCTCAGAACATTCATAAGCGATCAGCGACATCTCAGCAGGGGCCACATCGCTGCTACATGTCACACACAGCGACGTCGCTAACAAGATCGCTACTGCGTCATAAAATCGGTGACGCAGTAGCGATCTCGTTAGCGATCTCGCTTAGTGTGACAGTACCTTTAGTCTTCTGCTCTGTGTATAATCCTGCCCACACCGACCTGATTGGCTGCATCCTATGTACACTGCGCATTGTCAGCTAGCCAATCAGTGGTGGGAGCGAGATTACACCGATTAGCCTGACTGGCCTGCATGTGGGATAGTCCTCTAGTGATAATCTCCTACGAAACACTGATTGTATTGAAACTACAGCACACAGCCTAATAAGTGACACATCCCTGGAATCAGACTCTCTGCTTCTACATTACGCTACTCTCAGATTAAAGAGCAAAAACCTTCTGACAAATTTCCTTTAGGGCTGTGTTCATATTGCGTTGCGGGCAATGCGCTGACGGCATCCGTGACATTGCGGCACTAACGCTATGTAACGGATGCGTTAACGCCGCCATTGCCCGCAATAGCAGTAGTGCATCCTAACGCATGCCGAAATCGGATGCGTTAGCGATGTGCCGTTATTCTGTGACGGACCCTCGGACGCGGTCTGCAGCGTTCAGGGGTCCGTCACTGCTAGCTCAGATAGCGACGCTGAGTAGCGGGTCGCATAGCGATCACAAAATGACAGTAGCGTTAATGCAGTCCGTTCAACGCTATGCATTAACACTATGTGAACCAAGCCTAAGGGTATATTTCCACTGGGCGTATTACATCAGGATTTGCTGTGGATTGGACGCTGCGTCCAATCCGCAGCGTCCAGATGTTACAGCTTAGTGGTGGCAGATCAGCGTATCAGGACATGCAGCACATCTTTCCAGACCACAGCATGTCTATTTATCTTGCGGAGACGCTAGTCTCCGCAAGATAAATAACCCAGTCTATGAATAGGATGCGGTGATTCCACATGTGTTCAATGAACATATGCAGTATCACCGCGCGTACAAAAGGGGGCGGCGCTTTGGGCGGAGCGGGCATGTGCTGCATCCAAAGTGCTGCCAATACGCCCCATGGAAATATAGCTTGATAGATCCCCTTAGATGGGAATGACTGATTCTTAGCCGCAAAAAGGGATGAGAATGAGATATGCCCTGAGTTCTATTAAAAAACTGATGTGTAAATAGATAAATTAAAGGGTTTGTCTGGCACAGAAAGACTACAGAAGCTCATCAGAAAATTCTCTGATGACGTGCTCTCAGTCATCCAATGGCTGCAGCTAAAGGCTTGAGTGGTCCTCTAACTTCCGAATGGAGGAGACATTGATTCTGGCGCTGGTAGAGACCTCCGGGACAGCCCCAGCTGGATCTATGTGGGCAGATGGAAGGTGATCATGCCACGATTTTTTATTTTAAGCCGATTCCTACCTTAAAAAAATGTTTTCTATATGAGACAATCCCTTTAAACTCTTCAAACTAATCTTAATATACCTCTTGTAGGAGAACACTGGCTAGAATAGTATACATTTTGGAGTTAATGGCATACTCTTATAAACTGTAGTAAGGATTTCATAAAAAAAAATGAACAGAAATTGCAATTATCTATTAAAAGTAGAGAAAAATACAATCCATCTGGAAACCTGTTGTAATTATTCTTGTGCACGTGTATCTCCTGTGAATACTTATGCGTGTTGCCTTTATTTAACAGAAATAAATTGTGCCCTAAGGCCTTAGTTTGTTTGTTTTTTGTACTCTTCTCATGTAAATTACCATCTACGCTATATACTACAGGTTACCATGTGATGCCCAGATGTACACATCACAGGCTATAGTCATTGTAGGGGAAGGACAGACCTGCTCACTTATTCTTCTACACTGCCACCAAGTGTTGTGTTTATATAATACATGATATAGGAAAGATGTCTATCTTCGTACCGTGTTAGCCAGTAGATAGAAAAATATTTAGACTTGATAGTCCTCAGTGGTTGATACCTTTTAATGGCTAACTGAAAAGATGGTAACAAATTGCAAGCTTTCGAGACTACTCAGGTCTCTTCATCAGGCTATACTAATACAAAATCTGAAGAATCACATATTTATATACACAAGAGGACACAGGAATAATGCAATAGGTAAGACAAGTGACGTGAAGCAGAACTGTCATTATGGCAGAGGGATGAACATAAATATTGGAACAGTTCATAGATAAGGAGAGAAAGTTTTATTGCCCTCTGATTGGGGTCTGGTATTGTGTTTTGATGCCCCTAGAAGGTCAGAGAAGCAGATTCCTTAATTGGAATTACTTGTATTAAAATCTAACTTCAAATCTGAGAAAGATAGAAAGGTTTGGGAATATAAACTTATGATGACCTTTGACACTCTTAGTGCTGGAATGAACGTGTCACATGGATTTATGTCTTTCTATATCAATTAAGGAATCTGCTTCTCTGACCTTCTAGGGGCATCAAAACACAATACCATACCCCAATCAGAGGGCAATAAAACTTTCTCTCCTTATCTATGAACTGTTCCAATATTTATGTTCATCCCTCTGCCATAATGACAGTTCTGCTTCACGTCACTTGTCTTACCTATTGCATTATTCCTGTGTCCTCTTGTGTATATAAATATGTGATTCTTCAGATTTTGTATTAGTCTAGCCTGATGAAGAGACCTGAGTAGTCTCGAAAGCTTGCAATTTGTTACCATCTTTTCAGTTAGCCATTAAAAGGTATCAACCACTGAGGACTCTCAAGTCTAAATATTTTTATGTAATACAGTCACTTTCTACAAGCACTACGCTTGCACTTTGAGCATTAGTCACAAAACTTCACAATTGCATTCACACTTATAATTTACATCTTCCACATAAAAGGATCTAAAAAAACAAAACATCTTACACACATCATTCTCTACCTTCTTTCTGTTACAGGTTTGTAAAACAAATGCTTAGGATGGACTCTAATATTCACAACAAGTCATATTACCTACCGTTGTTTCCAGGGGGTTGTAAAGAGTCTCCAGTTATACTGCACCACCCGACAGGAAAGATGTCACGAGAGTCATATTTGCACCAGTAGTCAAAGGCTCCCCTCCATCCATCAAATGTGATGAATATTTCATCTCCTTTCACATCTCCAACCGTAGCCGGGCAGATTAGAAATGGATTCTTTTTGTCCACAGCTTCCAGTTTCAATCCAGGTTTAAATAAATTCTGAGATGGTTTTTGTGGTTCCTGTTGAAAAAAAAATACAGAAATTAGTTTTTTTCCCTATCTGAATAGCTGGAAGACACAAAAAAAAAGATTCAAGGCCAGAAAGCACAAACAGTGTGAAAGGGTTGCTGCCCATCTGGATTGGCACACCACACCACCATGGTCACTGTTACAGTGTAGCTATCTATAGGTGATGTAACAGATTGTCCCCTAGGGAAAAATATATGCAAATTAGCTTTCCTTCAGAAGGAAAAAAAGCAAATGGACTGATTCACTATTGCATTTGTTTCCATTTTGGTCTGATCATTTGCGAATTTTTCAAAAATTGGCTCCCCTAAATATTTTGGAACAAATTTTGTGCTATGTTGAAAAAATGTGGGACTTTTAGGGTATGTGCACACGTTGCGAATTTGCCTGTGGATTTTTACGAACAGAATCCGCACCTCTTGGCAGAAATTGCAGGTGCGGTTTTGACGCGGTTTTCCAGTGTGGTTTTGCCTTTGAATTTGTCTGCGTTTTTGACAGCAATAAAGATTGACTGAGGAAAAAAAAATGTGACGTCATCCCAACCATAACCCTAATCTCAACCCTAACCACAACCCTAACCTCAACCCTAACCCTAATCTCAACCCTAACCCCAACCATAACCACAAGCCTAATCATAATCTGCATTTGAAACGGTAAACATATTTTAAAAAATTAACTTTATTAATTTGACATAATTAATGGGGTGACAAGGTTTTTTTTAAATGAACATATAATTGCAGGGTTTGTTTGTCTTTTAGACCTTTTTTGGGGGGTTTAACAAAAGGGGTTGGTGCAAAAATTTGTGTGGGCTCCCGCGCAATTTTCTGCGCCAGAGTAGGAAAGCTGACGGCCGGGGGCCAATATTGTAGGCTGGGAAGGGGTTAATACCCACAGATCTTCCCAGGTCATGAATATCAGCCCACAGCGGTCTGCGTAGCCTTTACTGGCTATAAAAATAGGGGGACCGAACAAAAAAAAATACATTTTATAGCCAGAAAGGCTACGCAGACAGCTGCGGGCTGATATTCATAGCCTAGGAAGGGGCCATGGATATTGGCGCCCACCACCCGGCTACAAATACCAGCCCCAGCCGCCCCAGAGATGCGCCAATTCTGGCACTTAGCCTCTCTCTTTCCACTCCCGTGTAGCATTGGGATATGGGGTAATAAGGGGTTAATGTCACCTTTGATTGTTAGGTGACATTAAGCCAGGTTAATAATGGAGAGACGTCAATAAGACGCCTATCCATTATTAATCCTAAAGTAATATAAGGTAAAATAAAACACACAGACATTACATAAAAATACTTTAATAAAATAAACAAAGTTTTTGACCAAATTTTATTTTACTGGTATCCGACCAAAGCCCTCGTTCTCCTAGGAAAAAAAACAAAAAAAACAAAACAATTGTATACTCCCTGGTCCGACGCAGTCCATTAACCCCTTAGTGACAGAGCTTAATGACCGGGCCAATTTTTACAATTCTGACCACTGTCACTTTATGAGGTTATAACTCTGGAACGCTTTAACGAATCCAGCTGATTCTGAGAGTGTTTTTTCGTGACATATTGTACTTCACGTTAGTGGTAAAAAAATTTTATATGACTTGCTTTTATTTATGAAAAAAACGGAAATATGGCAAAAATTTAGAAAATTTTGCAATTTTCAAACTTTCAATTTTTATGCCCTTAAATCAGAGAGATATGTCACACAAATTTCTTAATAAATAACATTTCCCACATGTCTACTTTACATCAGCACAATTTTGGGAACAAAATTTTCTTTTGTTGCGAAGTTATAAGGGTTAAAATTTGACCAGCGATTTCTCATTTTTACAACAAATTGTACAAAACCATTTTTTTAGGGACCACATCACATTTGAAGTCACTTTGATGGGTCTATATGATAGAAAATACCCAAAAGTGACACCATTCTAAAAACTGCACCCCTCAAGGTGCTCAAAACCACATTCAAGAAGTTTATTAACCCTTCAGATGCTTCACAGGAGCTGAAGCAATGTGGAAGGAAAAAATTGACATTTAACTTTTTTTGCAAAAGCTTTACTTCGGAACCAATTTTTTTTTATTTTCACAAGTGTTAAAAGAAAAAATGAACCACAAAATTTGTTGTGCAATTTCTCCTGAATACGCTAATACCCCATATGTGGGGGTAAACCACTTTTTTGGCGCACGGCAGAGGTCGCAAGGGAAGGAGCGCCGTTTTGACTTTTTCAACGCAGAATTGGCTGGATGCCATGTCGTGTTTAGAGAGCCCCTGATGTGCCTAAACAGTGGAAACCCCCAACAAGTGACCCCATTTTGGAAACTAGACCCCTTAAGGAACTTATCTAGATGTGTGGTGAGCACTTTGAACCTCCAAGTGCTTCACACAAGTTTATAACGTAGAGCCGTGAAAATAAAAAATCATTTTCCACAAAAATGATCTTTTCACCCCAATTTTTATTTTCCCAAGGGTAATAAGACCCCAAAAGTTTTTGTGCAATTTGTCCTGAGCATGCCGATACCCCATATGTGGGGGTAAACCACTTTTTGGGCGCACGGCATAAGTCGGAACGGAAGGAGCGCCGTTTGACTTTTTCAACGCAGAATTGGCTGGACGCCATGTCGTGTTTGGAGAGCCCCTGATGTGCCTAAACAGTGGAAACCCCCAACAAGTGACCCCATTTTGGAAACTAGACCCCTTAAGGAACTTATCTAGATGTGTGGTGAGCACTTTGAACCCCCAAGTGCTTCACAGAAGTTTATAACGCCCGGCGTGAAAATAAAAAATCATATTTTTTCCACAAACCTGATCGTTTAGTCCCCAATTTTTTATTTTCCCAAGGGTAACAGGAGAAATTAGACCACAAAAGTTGTTGTCCAATTTGTCCTCAGTACGCTGATACCCCATATGTGGGGGGAGACCACTGTTTGGGCGCCGTTTGACTTTTTCAAACCAAAATTGGCTGGAATTGAGATTGGACACCATGTCGCGTTTGGAGAGCCCCTGATGCGCCTAAACAGTGGGAACCCCCCACAAGTAACACCATTTTGGAAACTAGATCCCCTATGGAACTTATCTAGATCTGTTGTGAGCACTTTGAACCCCCAAGTCTTTCACAAAAGTTTATAATGCCTGGGTGTGAATAAAAAAAAACAATTTTCCACAAAAATGATTTTTTAGTCCCAAATTTTTGATTTTTCACAAGGAAATTGGACCCTAAAAGTTGTTGTCCAATTTGTCCTGAGTACGCTGATAATAAATATGTGTGGGGGGGGTGAAACTGTTTGGGCGCACGCAGGGCTTGGAAAGGAAGTAATAACGTTTTGGAATGCAGACGTTGATGGGGGTCATGTTCCGTTTGCAGTGCCCCAGATGTGCCTAAACAGTGGAAAACCCCGACAAGTGACCCCATTTTGGAAACTAGACCCCCTAAGTAACTTATCTAGATCTGTGGTGAGCACTTTGAACCCCCAAGTGTGTCACAAAAGTTTATAATGCCTGGGTGTGAAGAAAAAAAAAAAAAAAAAAAAAAACAATTTTCCACAAAAATGATTTTTTTAGTCCCAAATTTTTGATTTTTCACAAGGAAATTTATTCACGCAGAGCCGTGAAAATAAAAAATTATTTTTTTTCCTCAAAAATGATTTTTTTTAGCCAGCTATTTTTTATTTTCCCAAGGGTAACAAGAGAAATTAGAACCCCAAAATTAGTGTGCAATTTGTCCTGAGTACACTGATACCCCATATGTTGGGGCAAACCACTGTTTGGGTACACGGCAGGGCTCGGAAGGGAGGGAGCGCCATTTGACTTTTTGAATGCCACGTGTTTGGAGACCCCCTGATGTGCCTAAATAGTGGAAACCCCTCAATTCTAGCTCCAACCCTAACCCGATCGCGTTATGCTATACCCACTAGCGCAGAGAAATCAACAGATGATTCATCTGCGCTAGCGGTGACGGAGCCCAGACGCTGCAGGCCGCGTCCGAGGCTCCGTCACTGAATGATGGCACGTCGCTAACGCATGCCGCTTTACGGCATGCGTCGCGATGCGCCCTCAAATGGGGGTGAATGGCAGCGTTAATGGACTGTGTTACACCGCGTTATACCGCGGTGTAACGCAGTCCGTCTAACGGACTGCCATAACGCAGTATGAACCCAGCCTAACCCTAACCCTAGCCCTAACCCTAACCGAAAAATGAAAATAAATATAATTTCTATATTTTATTATATGTCCCTAACTAAGGGGGTGATAAAGGGGGGGGTTATGTACTGTTTTTTTTATTTTGATCACTGTGATAGTTTATCACAGTGATCAAAATGTACTTTTAGGAGAATGAATAAAACATTTTTTGAATCTGCCGACAGGAAGAAGACCCGGGAGGATCGCAGGCCAGGGGGACCTTCCGGAGGACACCGGGAGGTACGGGGGAGGGTTCGGGGGACCTGGGGACCCTAATTCTCTCCCCTCTGATGTGCGATCACATCAGAGGGTAGAGAAATCTTTTTTTTTTTTTTGTGGTCGCCGTTATACTCGGTATAACGGCGATTGTGACACCGGGGTCGGTAAATACAGACCCGGATCATGTTCTCTGGGGTCTCGGCTACCCTTGGCAGCCGAGACCCCAGAGAAAACTGCCCAAGCCCACCAGCACATCGCGGCGGGCGCACTGAGCATGCGCCCGCCATTTTCTAGGCCCCAAAGATGGCGGCGCCCACCGGGGGACACCGGAGGGCCCGGGGGCCACATGCAGGGGATCGGGGACCACAAGGGGGGGTGTCGGGGGCCCTTTTTCTCTCTCCTCTGATGTCCGATCACATCAGAGGAGAGAGAAATTAAATGGCACACTTTTTTTTTTGTTGCGATCGCCATTATAGGGTTAATAACAGCGATCGCAACATCGGGGTCGGTAAAATCCGACACGATTCATGTTCTCTGGGGTCTCGGCTACAATTGTGCTGAGTACAATTCTCGCACTATCGTCGCATGCGGATGGACAGATGCGCACAGAAAGACTTCACACAGACACACACATACATACCAAATCAATTAGACGGCTGACAAGATAGCGACTTCTTCCACACACACAAACACCGCCCACACTTCCTCCTGCCTGAATTACATCACTTCCCCCTGCAGTGTTTTTGACACACCTGTCCGCAGCAAAACCACAGATCTTTTTTCCATCTGCGGTTTTGCTGCGGGTTTGACTGACATATTGCAAGTCAATGGGTGCAGAAACGCTACAGAACCGCCAAAAGAACTGACATGCTGCGGGGAAAAAACGCTGTGAATCCATGCGTTTTTTTCCGCAGCGTGTGCACAGTGAAATTTATTTTCCATAGGTTTACATGACACTGTGCCCTGCCTGCGGAACCGCAGGGCTAAAACCATTGCGGAACCACAGGCAAATCCGCAACGTGTGCACAGGCCCTTAAAAAACTCACAGAAAAGGATGAAAACAAACATTTTGACCATTTCCGACTGACTGCTTTGACGTTTTCAAATTGACTGTTAAAAACTATGTGGGTTTGAAGGTAAAACTGACTTACCTACAGAACTGCATTAATAATCAATTTGAAAAACGCACAGATACAGAGTAAAACCACTTTTCACTGCGGTTTTCAGCCACCATATAAGGACTCACCATAAAATGTTATTCCCCAAAAAAATTAAGTTATCCTTTATCCATAGCGTAGGGGATAACTTGCTGATTGCTGGAGGTCTGAGCGCTGGGACACCTAACGATTACAGCTCTGGAACCACGAGAATGGAGCTTTGCAGATGCGTCCCGAATGGAGCAGAGATGCTAGTGCTCATGCTCACCCTCTGTTCCATTCATTGTCTATGAGACTACAAGATTTAGCCAAGTGCTATCAGCAGTCCCACAGACAATGAATGGACGGGAAGCAGAGCATGCGCACCTCTGCACTATTCAGGTTGAGACTGTAAAGCACGGTTCTTGTGGTTCCAGAGCTCAGAGCTTAAATCGTTGGAATTCTCATGATCAGCAAGTTATATCCTATACACAGGGTCCATAAGGATAGGGGACAACTTTAATTTTTGGAAATAACCCATAAAGGCTACATTCACACATCTGTTGTATATGTTTGTTTGATGTTTTTTTTTCTCAAACATGATTCGGATCCATAGAGTGTCTTTAATTCATTCATGCATCAGTTTTAAAAATGGATCTGTCATGATCCATTTTTGGATCTGTGGCAGATTTTGCTTTTCATATTAAAACTTTGGAGACCAACCAAGCTGGAGTCTGGAGCTTTTCTGGTGCTGCAGCTGTATAATGTGATCTGGGGCCTTACTCTGCTGTGCGGTGCTTTGCAGCAGAGAAAGCGAAGTTTTGTTTTTGAGTTGATTTAACCCCTAGGTGTCTGTCTTTTCTTTCCTTTTGGTTATATTGGTGCAGTTCACCTTATTCCCTGTCTCACCTCCTGGGGAGGGGGTTGGGGGTTTAGCTCAGGGCTAAACAAAAGATAGGGACAGGTCGGTAACTTGGGCCTCCCTACCTTCAAGGGTACCCCCAATTTAAGGAAAGAAAGGGCACCCCCTTAGCCTGAGTGGCAGTTCAGGGGCCCAGGTTCCTCGTCCCGTTTTCCCACTACTGCCGCGTGACAGGATCCATCTCAGGTCAGCGAGTCTCAGAACTGGTCCTATTTTCATCTTTTCTGCACATCAGAGTTAGTTGCTAAAGTCCATGTGGTTTAAAATGGATGTAAACAGGAGAAATGCTTTTTACTTCAGAATTCCATCTGTTTTTCACTGATCCGAGTCAATTGATAAAAAACAGTCCAGACAGACTATCTCCTTTCAGATGAGGAAAAAAAAAAACGGATGTAAAACGGATGACAAGAAAGAAAAAAAAGACCAGTTTTACATGGATGTTAATATGGAAATGTATGTGTTAATTTGGCTGGAGAACAACTATGGAAAATCTCAACAGTTAACAAAAAAAATTTGTAGAAAGAGCACGAACTTTTATTTCCTACCTTTTTAAAGTGTGTGGCAGGTGCCATTTCTGCTCCATTTAGTGTTCTTAACAGAAACATAGGCCAGGAAGAGGCATTCATCCGGAATCCTTTCAGGGGGGAGAGAATAAAAATATCACTACAAATATGAGGCCACACTTTTTATATTTAGATTCCAATTTACATTTTAAATATGCTATAGAAAAAAATACACACAATATGCCAGATTTGTAAAAATGCTGCAATTCTACACCATGTTCCAATTATGCAAAATTGGTTTTAAGTGTGATAGCGTTTTTTTGTAAATGAAACCCATTGATGGTATTGTGTCTCAGGGTTCTTTGGATCACTGAAATCAATCTCAGATACCTGTGATAATTAGTTTGCCATGTGAGCCCAATAAAAGGAAAACTGGATGTTCCACACTATTAAGCAGGCCAGAGTTTTCAAGTAACATGGGAAAGAAAAAGGATCTCTCTGCTGCTGCTGCTGAAAAGCATTAAATAGTGCAATGCCTTGGTCAAGGGATAAAAACATTAGATATTTCCCAAAAACCTAAGCGTGACATCGTACTGTTAAGAGATGTGTGGCTGATTCTGAGCACAGACGTGTTCGTGCTGATAAAGGCAAAATAAGGAAGGTTTCTCCCAGGCAAGTTCATCGGATTAAGACAGCAGCTGCTAAAAAGCCATTACAAACCATCAAACAGATATTTGAAGCTGCTGGTGCCTCTGGAGTCACTCAAATCTCAAGGTGTAGGATCCTTCAAAGGCTTGCTGTGGTGCATAACCCTATTATTCAGCCACCCCTAATCAGTGCTCACAAGCAGAAACTGTTGCAGTGGGCCCAGACATACATGAAGAATAATTTTCAAACAGTCTTGTTTACTGATGAGTGTCGAGCAACCCTGGATGGTCCAGATGGATGGAGTAGTGGATGGTTGGTGGATGGCCACCATGTCCCAATAAGGCTGTGACATCAGCAAGGAGGTGGAGGAGTCATGTTTTGGGCCGGAATCATGGGGAAAAAGCTGGTAGGGCCCTTTAAGGTTCCTGAAGATGTGAAAATGACCTCTGCAAAGTATGTAGAGTTTCTGACTGACAACTTTCTTCCATGGTATAAAAAGCAGAAACGTGCCTTCAGGAGCAAAATCATCTTCATGCATGACAATGCACCATCTCATGCTGCAAATAATACCTCTGAATCATTGGCTGCTATGGGCACAAAAGGCGATAAACTCATGGTGTGGCTAGCATCTTCCCCTGACCGCAACCCTATAGAGCAGGGTTCCCCAACTCCAGTCCTCAAGGCCCACCAACAGGTCATGTTTTCAGGATTTCCTTTCTATTATCACCTGGGCAATACTAAGGAAATCTTGAAAACATGACCTGTTGGTGGGCCTTGAGGACTGGAGTTGAGGAACCCTGCTCTAGAGAACCTTTGGAGTATCATCAAGCAAAAGATCTATGAGGGTGGTAGGCAGTTCACATCAAAACAGCAGCTCTGGGAGGCTATTATGACTTCATGCAAAGAAATACAAGCAGAAACTCTCCAAAAACTCACAAGTTCAATGGATGCAAGAATTGTGAAGGTGATATCAAAGAAGGGTTCCTGTGTTAACATGTAACTTGGCCTTTTAGGATGTTTTGGAGTTAAATAGCTTTTTTGTTCAGTAAATGTGACCTCCTAATGCTGCAAATTCCACACATGAGCATTTTCAGTTCTATAAAACAGATCAAATGTTTAGAAATTCTACTGTGTCTAATAATTTGGAACAGTGCATTTTGAGTTTTTATTCATTTTAGACATTATACTGTTATCATTGGGAGGTTTCTTCAATAAAATTTGATGTATACTCTAACGGGTGATGACTTATTAGACTGACTGTCATTTGCACCGACCACTTAGGAAAATCAGAGAAAAATATCATTTGCATAATGATTTGGAACATGGTGTATAATTGCTCCTTTCTTTACCCTTCCTGTATACTAAAGTATAACTATATGTAAATCTTGCTCTGCTGCAAGTTATCCAGTGTGTACGGCTAAGAGAAGTACTGTGCAAGATGTACAAATAATTCCAG
Organism: Oophaga sylvatica; assembly: GCA_033576555.1. Taxonomy (NCBI): domain Eukaryota; kingdom Metazoa; phylum Chordata; class Amphibia; order Anura; family Dendrobatidae; genus Oophaga; species Oophaga sylvatica. The sequence continues at coordinate 290,461,295 of JARQOD010000002.1, forward strand.
CTTATACTACAATTACCATCTCGTAGACAATAAACACCTGTAGGCAGACGTTCACTGTCCCTGACACCAGTTAATAAATAATAATAATAATAATAATAGCCTTCAGCAGTTCACATTTCCCTGCTACAAAGTACAGCTCCTCAAATGTAGCCCTATGACTGACTTTGCTTTGAAAGCCTACTCCTTCAGACTAAGTTCACATGCATTGCTTTTGCAGCATTTTTTTGGCAGCCAAAGCCTGCTCTCTTGGCAATAAAAATCCAGAATTCAAAAAGCATGTTTTGCTGCATTTTAGTGCAGATTATATGTGTGATTTGTCTACAGTACAAGTTCAAAATATTAGTTATTTTATTTAGTGTTTTTTCACTTTCTCATTGCTTTCTATGGGTACAAAAATGCTGAAAGAATTAACATGCTGCAGATTTAAGAAAAAAGAAGTTGTGATTCTCAAATTCAGTCAGGAAAAGAAAAAACAAGCATGTGCATGAGATTTCTGAAATCTGATCGCTTTTGCTGAAACTAAAACGCAGCTTCTTTTCTGCAGCAAAAATGTTGTGTGTGAACACAGCTTTACTTCTCAGTGGTAAGGAAGTGATCAGTCACTGCATCAAAATGTGTCATTCTATAGGCCTTCTCCGGTATACTGTAAAGACGTAAACCTAGGCCTCTTACCCAAGGGTGGCTGCAGCATATCTCCCGTTTTTTCACATGTACCAATTTGCTGGATATCCGATGAGTCCACCAGCCTCCAGAAGTCATTTTTATCATCACTTCCATCCAGTCGTAAACGCAAGCGAGCTCCAGAGATTCCCACAACAGTGGCTATACAAACGGAGGTAACATTTCGAGGGTCATGAGCTTCCACTTTCATGCCAATTTTAAATTCATTACTGGGTGGGATCCTAGACTACAAAGAACAGAATATAAAATCCTGGTTCACACTGTACAAAAGTTAATAGCAGCATACAATTCCACTAAATGTCTGAAGAGTGTACAGGCACACTCACTACAGTCACTGGATCTGAATTAGACATGTTACATCAGCAGGGATTGTACGTACGAGTATGAATATATCCATTAATAGAGATGATATAAACATGAGGTTTACTTATCAAGGTGAAATGTTGGACAATACACATTTCTTTTTTATTTTGAGATCTGAGAAACATTATACATGGTTTCTTTATCCCGTGAACTGTTAATGGTCACTAAGGCTTTAAAAAAACTTATGATTTGTTATATGACAGGTTGAATGTTTCAACGAGAGTCTAAAAAACTTCCTATGGATATGCCATCAACATTAGACCAGAAGGGGTGGGGCAGGGAGGAGAGATAACTCTTCACATCAGTTCTGCAGGCACCATGTTAGGCCTCTTTCACACATCCGTTTTTTTGTATCAGGCATGATCCGTCGAACACCTGAAGGGACGGATCCGGCGCTGAAATAAAAAAACTGATGCAACGGATCCGTTTTTTTGCTGGATCCGACCTGAACTTTTGAACCCAGAAAAAGAGGGTTTTGGATGCCCGGAGACACTGGAAAATGTAGTAGTCGTAGTAGTAGTAGCAGCAGCAGCAGTAGTAGTAGTCCTTGATTTCCACAATCCGGATCAGACTTTTGACGGATTGCACAAAAGTCTGATCCGGTTCCATTGACTTCTATTGTTTCCGGCCGCCTGATGCGCCGCTTCAGGCACATCAGGCGGCTCCGGCAAACAAAAAAACGTTACATGCTCCGTTTTGTCCGGCCGCCGGAATGTATATTTCCGCCGAATCCGGACAAAAACGGATACAACGCAATGACATCAGGCACGATCCGGCGCTAATGAAAGTCAATGGTAAAAAAACGCATCCGGTACCGGATCCGTTTTTTTACCAACACGCCGGATCATGCCTGATACAAAAAAACGGATGTGTGAAAGAGGCCTTATAGAGCAGAGAGAGCTGAGCAGATTGATATATACAGTCATGGCCAAAAGTTTTGAGAATGACACAAATATTATATTTTCACATGATCTGCTGCCCTCTGGTTTTTATGTGTGTTTGACAGATGTTTTTATCACAGACAGAAATATAATTGCAAACATATGAGTAACAAAAGCTTATATTGACAGTTAAAATGAGTTAATGCAGCAAGTCAATATTTGCAGTGTTGACCCTTCTTCTTCAGGACCTCTGCAATTCTCCCTGGCATGCTCTCAATCAACTTCTGGACCAAATCCTGACTGATAGCAGTCCATTCTTGCACAATCAATGCTTTCATTTTGTCAGAATTTTTAGGTTTTTGTTTGTCCACCCGTCTCTTGATGATTGACCACAAGTTCTCAATGGGATTAAGATCTGGGGAGTTTCCAGGCCATGGACCCAAAATCTCTGTTTTGTTCCCTGAGCCATTTAGTTATCACCTTTGCTTTATGGCAAGGTGCTCCATCATGCTGGAAAAGGCATTGTTGATCGCCAAACTGCTCTTGGAGGGTTGGGAGAAGTTGCTCTTGGAGGACATTCTGGTACCATTCTTTATTCATGGCTGTGTTTTTAGGCAAGACTGTGAGAGAGCCGATTCCCTTGGCTGAGAAGCAACCCCACACATTAATGGTTTCAGGATGCTTAACAGTTGGCATGAGACAAGACTGGTGGTAGCGCTCACCTTGTCTTCTCTGAATGAGGCGTTTTCCTGATGTCCCAAACAATCAAAAAGGGGATTCATCAGAGAAAATAACTTTACCCCAGTCCTCAGAAGTCCGCTGCCTGTACCTTTAGCAGAATATCAGTCTGTCCATGATGTTTTTTCTGGAGAGAAGAGGCTTCTTTGCTGCCCTCCTTGAGACCAGGCCTTGCTCCAAGAGTCTTCGCCTCACAGTGTGTGCAGATGCACTCACACCTGCCTGCTGCCATTCTTGAGCAAGCTCTGCACTGCTGGTAGCCCGATCCCGCAGCTGAAACACTTTTAAGAGACGGTCCTGGCGCTTGCTGGTCTTTCTTGGGCGCCCTGGAGCCTTTTTGGCAACAATGGAACCTCTCTCCTTGAAGTTCTTGATGATGCGATAGATTGTTGACTGAGGTGCAATCTTTCTAGCTGCGATACTCTTCCCTGTTAGGCCATTTTTGTGCATTGCAATGATGACTGCACGTGTTTCTTTAGAGATAACCATGGTTAACAGAAGAGAAACAATGATGCCAAGCACCAGCCTCCTTTTAAAGTGTCCAGTGGTCTCATTCTTACTTAATCATGACAGATTGATCTCCAGCCATGTCCTCATCAACACCCACACCTGTGTTAATGGAGCAATCACTGAAAAGAGGTTAGCTGGTCCTTTTAAGGCAGGGCTGCAATGATGTTGAAATGTGTTTTGGGGGATAAAGGTCATTTTCTAGCCAAATATTGACTTTGCAAGTAATTGCTGTTAAGCTGATCACTCTTTATAACATTCTGGAGTATATGCAAATTGCCATTAGAAAAAGTGAAGCAGTAGACTTTGTAAAAATTAATATTTGTGTCATTCTCAAAACTTTTGGCCATGACTGTAGTATAACTTGTGATTTAAATAAATTAATCCTCTGCCCTTTGAGCTTTTCGGTCCAGTAGGTGGTTCTATCAGTGACTGGCAGCTGTCTTTGTACAAGTAGATACAGAGAAAGCTGACAGTCACCATCAAATCATGGTAACTTGTTTCCTGTAACTCCTTCACACCAAAGCCCGTTTTCGCCTTCCTGACCGGGCCAATTTTTACAGTTCTGACAACTGTCACTTTATGAAGTTATCGCTCTGGAACGCTTCAACAGATGCCACCGATTCGGAGAATGTTTTCTCGTGATATATTGTAGATAATTTTTATGCCCTTAAACCAAAATAGTTAATACATAATAATAGTTAATAGTTAATAACATTTCCCACATGTCTACGTTACAGCAGAACAATTTTTGAAACATAATTTTTTTTTCTTAGGAAGTTATAAGGGTTAAAAGTTGACCAGAGATTTCTCATTTTTACAACAAAATTTCAAAATCATTTTTTATAGGGTGCACATCACATATGAAGTGACACTGAGGGGCCTATATGACAGAAAATACCCAAAGTTACACCATTCTACAAACTGCAAACCTCAAGGCACTCAAAAACACATTCAAGAACTTTATTATCCTTTCAGGTGCTTGACAAGAACTGAAGAAATGTGAAAGGAAAAAATTAACATTTAACTTTTTTTTGTTTCACAAAAATTTTACTTTAGACCCAATTTTTTTGTATTTTCCCAAGGGTAACAGTAGAAAATGGACCCCAAAAATTATTCTGCAATGTCTCCTGAGTATGCCGATACCCAATATGTGGGGAAAAAAACACTGTTTGGGTGTACTGCAGGACAGGAGCAATTTTTTAAAGCAAAATTGGCTGGAATCAAGAGTGGCATGCATGTTCTGTTTGGAGAACATCTGATGTGCCTAAACCCCCCACATGAATAGACCCCTCAAGGAACTTAGATATGTGTGGTTAGCACCTTGATCCACAGAAGTTTATAACGTTGAACCATGAAAAGTATATATATACACACCGTATATACTCGAGTATAAGCCGACCCGAGTATAAGCCGAGGCCCCTAATTTTGCCACGGAAAACTGGGTAAGCTTATTGACTCGAGTATAAGCCGGGTGTATAAACGGCCGTCCTGCTCTGTGCTGCCCCCGTCCTGCTCCTTGCTCCCCCATCCAGCTCTGTGCTCCCCCATTCTCCTCTGTGCTCCCCCCCTCCTGCTCAGTCCTCCGCTGTGCTCCCTCCTTCGTGCTCCCTCCTCATCTGTGCTCCACCCTTCCTGCTCCGTCCTCCTGTGCCCCCCGTCCTGCTCCGTGCTCCTCTGTGCTCTCCATCCTCCCCCCCCGTTCTGCTCCATGCTCCTCTGTGCCCTCCATTCTCCCCCCGTCCTGCTCCGTGCTCCTCTGTGCCCTCCATCCTCCCCCGTCCTACTCCGTGCTCCTCTGTGCCCTCCATCCTCCCCCCGTCCTGCTCCATGCTCCTCTGTGCCCTCCATCCTCCCCCCCGTCCTGCTCCGTGCTCCTCTGTGCCCTCCATCCTCCCCCCGTCCTGCTCCGTGCTCCTCTGTGCCCTCCATCCTCCCCCCCGTCCTGCTCCGTGCTCCTCTGTGCCCTCCATCCTACCCTCCGTCCTGCTCCGTGCTCCTCTGTGCTCCCCCCTCCTGCTCCATCCTCTGCTGTGCTTCCCTCTTCCTGCTCCGTCCTCCTCTGTGCTCCCCCTCATCTGTGCCCCCCCTTCCTGCTCCATCCTCCTGTGCCCCCCCGTCTTGCTCCGTGCTCCTCTGTGCTCTCCATCCTCCCCCGTCCTGCTCAGTGCACTCCATCCTCCCCCCATCCTGCTCCGTGCTCCTCTGTGCCCTCCATCCTCCTCCCCGTCCTGCTCCGTGCTCCTCTGTGCACTCCATCCTCCCCCCGTCCTGCTCCGTGCTCCTCTGTGCCCTCCGTCCTCCCCCGTCCTTCTCCGTGCTCTCCGTCCTCCCCCCCGTCCTGCTCCGTGCTCATTGTCCTCCTCCATGCTTCCCCCGTCCTCCCCCGTCTTACTCACCCTCCCCGTGCCATCGCTGAACGTCCTGGTAATCCTCCGTTGTACCCGGCTTCCTGCAGCTCTCCTGTGCTGAGCGGTGACGTAATACCACTCATTAAGGCCATGAATATGGACGCCACGCCTATGGGAGTGGCGTCGCGTCCATATTACATGACCTTAATGAGCGGTATTACGTCACCGCTCAGCACAGGAGAGCTGCAGGAAGCCGGGTACAACGGAGGATTGCTGGGACGTTCAGCGATGGCACGGGGAGGGTGAGTATGATGTCCCAGCCACCGGCTCCTGCCGCGGCACCCCCTCCCCCGCTGGTTTCTGCCCAATGACTCGTGTATAAGCCGAGGGGGCATTTTCAGCACAAAAAAAGGTGCTGAAAATCTCGGCTTATACACGAGTATATACGGTATATGTTAAATACAAAGTGCAAGAAGCATAATGTGTATATGGTTATGAGCAGTAAAATATTCTACAAAATGCTCATGATCATTATATCCACACCATATATATCTGGATCATATATTTGACCAACTGCATATAGATAACTAGCAACTCGAGCAAAAAGCAGTCATAAAGTCTAAAAATTAGCTTTTATTGATACAAAATTCACATAAAAAGTGACATAACACAGACAGAAGGCATTAGAGGGGAAAGGGCGTACAACGACTACCCACATATAAACTAGCCAAAAGGGCCACAGGATGCCGCAGAAACCTTTCAAAGAATTAATATAATTACATATCGTAGACAAAAAGCATGCCAAGGCTGCAATTGATTTAAGCCCACCATAGCTCAAGTGAGCTCAAAAAATGAATCAGACAAGGTAAGTACGTTACATATGGGCAAAATAGCATATAAAGTGCAAATCAATTAACAAATATCGTTGGTGGTAAGGATGTCAGCAAATGCTGCCAAATAGAAACATCCCATCAGCAGCAAACTCAATAGCAGGCATATATGTTAAGACAGGGTGAAATGCATGATCACTCACACCATATAATTACCTAAGTAGGAAGAGGTCAGCGGTCCCGTGGCCCACCCCGACGAGCGTTTCGGAACAAGCAGCTCCTTCCTCAGGGGGCTGTTAATTGATATGCACTTTATATGCTATTTTGCCTGCTATTGAGCATGCTGCTGATGGGATTTTTCTATTGGGCAGCATTTGCTGACATCCTTACCACCAACGATATTTGTTAATTGATATGCACTTTATATGCTATTTTGCCCATATGTAAGGTACTTACCTTGTCGGATTCATTTTTTGAGCTCACTTGAGCTATGGTGGGCTTATATCAATTTCACCCTTATGGGGGGTCGGCTTATACTCGGGTCGGCTTATACTCGAGTATATACGGTGTGTGTGTGTGTATATATATATATATATATATATATATATTATATATAATATATATATATATACATATATATATATATATATAATATAAGGTTTCCACAAAAATGTTCTTTTAGCTCCATTTTTTTTTATTTTCACAAGGGTAACAGGAAAAAATGGACCCCAAAAATTGTAGTGCAATTTCTCCTGAGTAAGCAGATACCCCCACATGTGGTGGAAAACTACTGTTTGGGTGCACGGGAGGGCTCAGAAGGGAAGGAGCGCCATTTGACTTTTGAACGCAAAAATTGGCTGGAATCGAGAGGGGACGCCATGTCGCGTTTGGAGAGCTCCTGATGTGCCTAAACAGTGGAAATCCCCCACAAGTGGGTCATTTTGGAAACCAAACCCCCCCAAGGAATTTATCTAGCTATGTGGTGAGCAACTTGAACACCCAGGTGGTTCAAGGAAATTTAGAACGTTAAGTTGTAAAAATAAAAATCACATTTTTTCCACAGGAAAAAAAAGGTTTCCACAAAAATGTTCTTTTAGCCCCAATTTTTTTTATTATCACAAGGTTAACAGGGAACGCAACAATTTTTGGGGGTTCTTTTCTCCTAAGTACGCCGATATCCCACATGTGATGTAAAAGTACCGATTGGGCGCACGGCAGGGCTCGGAAGGGAAGGCTTGACTGTTTGGAATGTAGACTTTGATGGAATGGTCTGCGCACGCCATGTTGCATTTTGAGAACCCCTGATGTGTCTAAACCGAGGAAATCCTCCAAGTGACCCCATTTTGGAAACTACACCCCTCAAGGAATGTATCTAGATAAACATAGTAATGATAAACTGGATTACTTACCGGTAATGCTCTTTTATAGACTCCACGACAGCACCCACTGAGAGCGGGGATCTGCCCCTAGGAACAGGAAACCTACAGAAAGATAAAAGGGGCGGTCCACCTCGCTCCCGCTGTTGGATTACAGACAATGAGAGGAACTGCCCAATAAGGTCTTAGTTAATCGCTTCGCAAGCTATCAAAGTATTTACATATCTACATGTTTAGTTAACCAAATCTACATTAAATCTATCAGCCTTTCACCACTAACAGTGAACTATGTGTATCCACCATTAGGAAGGGAAGTGAGTGGGTGCTGTCGTGGACTCTATAAAAGAGCATTACCGGTAAGTAATCAGTTTTTTTCTCTACGCCACGACAGCACCCAGTGAGAGATAATCACCTGGGAGGCACCACCGTGTCAAGAATTGATCTACCTAAGACTAAAGGGTATGCCATACTAAGCGAGATCGCTAACGAGATCGCTACTGCGTCACCATTTATTACGCAGGAGCGATCTCATTAGCGACTTAGCTGTGTGTGCCATGTAGCAGCGATGTGGCCCCTGCTGAGATGTCACTGATCGCTTATGAACGTTCTGAGCCATTTTTGGTCGTTGGTGTCCTGCTGGTGAGCCTGAATCGCTCAGTGTGACACCCTTTATGAACGACTTCACCAGCGTCGCAGGTGAGACTAGGTTTTCCCAACGACCGCAGAGGTCGTTATACAGATCGCTGATGAGTTGTGTTTGGAATCTAACTAGCGATCACATAGCAATCGCACTAGCGATCTCGCCAGGTCGTGTCCTTGTCGTGATCGCTGGTGCGATCACTAAGTGTGGCAGTGCCTTAACCCCTTCACCCCCAAGGGTGGTTTGCACGTTAATGACCGGGCCAATTTTTACAATTCTGACCACTGTCTCTTTATGAGGTTATAACTCTGGAACGCTTCAACGGATCTTCGCGATTCTGAGATTGTTTTCTCGTGACATATTGTACTTCATGTTAGTGGTAAAATTTCTTCGATATAACTTGCGTTTATTTTTGAAAAAAACGCAAATATGGCGAAAATTTTTAAAATTTTGCAATTTTCAAACTTTGAATTTTTATTCCCTTAAAACAGAGAAATATATCACACAAAATAGTTAAGAAATAACATTTCCCACATGTCTACTTTACATCAGCACAATTTTGGAACCAAAATTTTTTTTTGTTAGGAAGTTATAAGGGTTAAAAGTTGACCAGTGATTTCTCATTTTTACAACAAAATTTACAAAGCCATTTTTTTAGGGACCACCTTACATTTGAAGTCACTTTGAGGGGTCTATATGGCAGAAAATACCCAAAAGTGACACCATTCTAAAAACTGCACCCCTCAAGGTACTCAAAACCACATTCAAGAAGTTTATTAACCCTTCAGGTGCTTCACAGTAACTAAAGCAACGTGGAAGGAAAAAATGAATATTTTACTTTTTAGCCACAAAAATTATCTTTTACAAACTTTTTTTTTATTTTCACAAGGGTAAAAGGAGAAAATGGACAGATAAGGTCGTTATGCAATTTCTCCTGAGTACGCCAATACCCCATATGTGGGGGAAAACCACTGTTTGGGCACACGGCAGAGCTCGTAAGGGAAGGAGCGACGTTTGACTTTTTCAAACTAAAATTGGCTGGAATTTAGATTGGATGCCATGTCGCGTTTGGAGAGCCCCTTATGCGCCTAAACAGTGGAAACCCCCACAAGTGACACCATTTTGGAAACTAGACCCCCTAAGGTACTTATCTAGATCTGTTGTGAGCACTTTGAACCCTCAAGTGTTTCACAAAAGTTTATAAAGCCTGGGTGTGAAAAAAAAATAAATAAATTTTCCACAAAAATGATTTTTTAGTCCCAAATTTTTGAATTTTCCCAAGGAAATTGGACCCCAAAAGTTGTTGTCCAATTTGTCCTGAGTATGCTGATACCCAATATGTGGGAGAAAACTACTGTATGGGCGCACGTCAGGGCTCGGAAGGGAAGTAGTGACGTTTTGGATTGCAGACTTTGATGGAATGGTCTGGGTGCGTCATGTCGCATTTGGAGAGCCCCTGATGCGCCTAAACAGTGGAAACCCCCACAAGTGACCCCATTTTGGAAAATAGACCCCACAAGGAACTTATCTAGATGTGTGGTGAGCACTTTGAACCCCGAAGTGCTTCACAGAAGTTTATAATGTACAGCCGTAAAAACAAAAAAATATTTTTTTTTGTACAAAAATGATATTTTCGCCCCCAGTTTTTTATTTTCCCAAGGGTAACAGAAGAAATAGGACAAATTGCACAATAACTCTTGGGGTCCAGAGTACGCTGATACCCCATATGTGGGGATAAACTACTGTTTGGACGCATGGCAGAGCTCAGAAGTGAAGGAGCACCGTTTGACTTTTTCAACGCAGAATTGGCTGGGATTGAGATCAGACGCCATGTCACATTTGGAGAGCCCCTGATGTGCCTAAACAGCGGAAACCCCCAATTCTAACTCCAACCCTAACCCCAACACACCCCTAACCCTAGTCCCAACCCTAACCACAAACCTAACCCTAACACACCCCTAATCTCAACCCTAACCCTAATCCTAACTTTAGCGCCAACCCTAACCCTAACTTTAGCCGCAACCCTAACCCTAACCCTAATGGGAAAATGGAAATAAATACATTTTTTTAATTTTATTATTTTTCCCTAACTAAGGGGGTGATAAAGGGGGGTTTGATTTACTATTTATAGCGGGTTTTTATGATTGGCAGCTGTCACGCTAAAAGACGCTTTTTATTGCAAAAATAGTTTTTTGCATCGCCACATTTTGAGAGCTATAATTTTTGCATATTTTGGCCCACAGAGTCATGTGAGGTCTTATTTTTTGCGGTACGAGTTGACGTTTTTATTTGTACCATTTTTGAGCAGGTGACATTTTTTGATCGCTTTTTATTTCGATTTTTGGGAGGTTAGAATGAACAAAAATCAGCAATTCATGAATTTCTTTTGGGGGAGGCGTTTTTATTGTTCTGCGTGTGGTAAAATTGATAAAGCAGTTTTATTCTTCGGGTCAGTACGATTATGGCGATACCTCATTTATATCATTTTTTTATGTTTTGGCGCTTTTATAGAATAAAAACAATTTTATATAAAAAATAATTATTTTTGCATCGCTTTATTCTGCGAGCTATAACTTTTTAATTTTTTCGCTGATGATGCTGTATGGCGGATCGTTTTTTGCGGGACAAGATGACGTTTTCAGCGGTACCATGTTTATTTATATCGGTCTTTTTGATCGCGCGTTATTCCACTTTTTGTTCGGCGGTATGATGATAAAGCATTGATTTTTTGCTTCGTTTTTTTTTTTTTTTTTTTTTTAAGGGGTTCACTAAAGGGGTTAACTAGTGGGACAGTTTTATAGGGGGGGTCGTTACGGACGCGGCGATACCAAATATGTGTACTTTTATTGTTTTGGTTTTTTTATTTACAGGAAGAAATGAATTTATTGGGGAATATATTTTTTTTTTTTTTATTTATTTTGGATTTTTTTTTTATAACATGTTTATTTTTATTTTTTTAACTTTTTTACTTTGTCCCAGGGTGGGACATCACTGTATTTTATCAAATCGCTGGTGTGACAGTGTGCACAGCACTCTGTCACACCAGCGATCGCTCTGGCATCGCTGCAGGCTTCTCAGTGCCTGCTCTCAGCAGGCTCTGAGGAAGCCGCCTCCCTCCAGGACGCTGGCGCCATCTTGGATCCGGGTCCTGGGAGGGAGGAAGCCCTCAGAACAGCGCGATCACATCGCGCTGGTCTGAGGGTCTCAGGGGGGCGCGCAGGGAGCCCCCACCCTGCGCGATCCTCCCCTGTGCCCCCAGTACACCGCGATCATGTTTGATCGCGGTGTGCTAGGGGTTAATGTGCCGGGAGCGGTCTGTGACCGCTCCTGACACACAGTCACGGGTGTCAGCTGTGATAATCAGCTGACACCCGGCGGCGATTAGCTGCGCTCCCCTCAGGAGCGCAGCTGATCGCCTATGACGTACTATCCCGTCCATGGGCAGAATGGCACGGGTTTTATGGACGGGATAGTACGTCTAATGTCAGAGAGGGGTTAAGTCAGCAGAGGAAGACAAGTCAAGCCTGTCGTGACTATAGAAGGTGAGGACCAGGTTGCGGCCTTACATATAAGGTCAATCGGGACATCTGCTCTTTCAGCCCAGGAGGATGCTATAGCTCGTGCGGAATGTGCTTTTACACCCTGCGAAGGGTTTTCATCTCTTGCTGAGTATGCCAGAGTAATTGTGTCACTGATCCATCGAGATAGTGTGCCCTTCGTGATTTCAGACCCCTTCCCGCGGCACTGAAAGGACACAAAGAGAGCCCTGCTCTGCCCCAAGGGTCTAGTCCTATCAGACAGCTCTCCTCATGTCTAGGGTGTGAAATTTTTCCTCCTCAGGTGTTGCAGGGTTATCATAAAAGGAGGGAAGAAAAATCTCCTGAGATCTATGGAACTTAGTAGACACCTTAGGAAGGTACGAAGGATCTGTTTTTAATACTATCCTATAGTGGAATACTGACAGGACGGGAGATCTGCTGACCGCATGGATATCGCCCACTCTTCTTGCTCATACTATGGCCACCAATAAGGCAGTCTTTAATGAAACGTATTTTATTGAAGCTGAGTGTAATGGTTCAAATGGGTCCCTGTCAGTGCATCCAGAACTAGGTTGAGATCCCAAAGTGGTATCTGAGCAATATGTACTGGGTCCGCTCGCTAACACGCTGAAATAAATCGAGCTACCCATCTGTCCCCAGCAACGTTGTAACTATACAGGGCTTCCAGAGCCGATATTTGAACCTTTAAGGTGCTTACTGATAGACCTAACTCACAACCTCTCTGCAGGAATTCTAAGATGGCAGGGATAAGTACCTCACTAGAGAGGGCTGCTGTATGAAAGGTAAGAAATTTTCTCCATACCGTGGTGTATATTCTGGCCGTGGCCTCTTTCCTACTGTGTAGGAGGGTATTAACTAAATTCTCCGAGAACCCCCTTAGTCTCAGTAACTGCTTCTCAAGTCCCATGCAGTCAGGCATAGGCCCTTCACCTGAGGATAGTCCTTGAGAAAGCAGGTCCCGCTCCCACGGGAGGATCCATGGGTCGGACACCGACATGGCTCTGAGCCATGAAAACCAAGGTCTCTTGGGCCAAAACGGGGCTATCAGGATTACTTTCGCTCCTTCCTCCCTTATTTTTCTAATGACCACTGGCAGAATCACCATCAGGGGGAAAGCATACGCTAGATGAAAGGGTCATAGGGAGTGAAGGGAGTCGAGTATATCCGGTTGGTCCATTCTGTATAGTGAAGCGAAGTTTTCAACCTGTCTGTTGTCTCTTGTAGCAAATAGGTCTATTTCCGGAATACCCCACATGTCCGTTATCTTCTTGAAGATGCGACGGCTGAGCACCATTCCCCCTGATGTAGGGTATGGCGACTGAGAAAGTCTGCTCTGAAGTTGTTTACTCCCCTGACGTAAAGGACTGAAAGGGACAAAAGATGTGCTTCGGCCATTCCTAGGATTCTCTCTGCGATAGACATCAGCGTTCCTGACCGTGTTCCTCCTTGATGATTTAAATATGCTACAGAGGTGATGTTGTCCAACAGAACTCTTGTGCGAGTGCTTCGCAGCTGTGGAAGAAATTTACGTATGGCGTGATAAATAGCTTTCAACTCCCTCAAATTTGATGAGTCGCCTGCTTCACTCACGGACCACTGTCAGTGAACTATGCTTTCCCCTAAATGCGCTCCCCATCCGAAGGGACTAGCGTTTGTAGTAATTATTTTTGAGGGCCTTACCACCCACAGAACTCCTCCCGAGAGATGGCTTGGGTCTAGCCACCATATTAGGGATCTAACTACCTCGGTCGACAGGGATATTACGCCCTCCAACTGTCCCTGAAGCCTTTCCTCCTCTTGTAGGATGGCTCGCTGTAACTGTCTAGTATGGAACTGGGCCCACTGTACTGCCGGAATACATTATGTAAGGGAGCCGAGAAGGGACATAGCCTTCCTCAGGGACGTTCTAGGATTGTCGATTGCTGAGCGCACTTTATTTATTATTGTTAACCTCTACGCCTTCGGGAGGAGACATTTCTGACTTACAGAGTCCAGATGAAGGCCCAGGAACGTCTGGCAAGTTACCGGGAGCAACCTGGATTTGTTCCAGTTGATCAGCCAACCTAAAGCCTGTAAAGATGAAACTAAATCAGCCAGTCATTCACACTGGAAAGCAGAGTTTCCTACCACCCGTAGATCATCAAGGCATGGAACTATTAAAGTGTCCTTTAACCGTATATGTGACATCACCTCCAGCATTAACTTGGTGAAGACCCGGGAAGCCATGGACAACCCGAAGGGAATTGCGGCGAACTGAAGATGACGGACTCGACCTTCTAACACGACCGCCACTCGAAGATATTGTTAATGCGACATGTATTGGGAGATGATAATATGCATCCTTGAGATCCAGAACTGCCGTGAAGCATCTGACAAACAAAAGTTTAATTGCTGATCGGATGGACTCCATCTTGAAGGTCTGAGATCTTAGAAAGCTATTCAACTTTCTCAAATTAATTATGGTCCTATAATTTTTTTTTTTAGAATTGAGAGTCCTCAGTGGTTGATACCTTTTAATGGCTAACTGAAAAGATGGTAACAAATTGCAAGCTTTCGAGACTACTACTGTCTCTTCATCAGGCAAAGACTAATACAAAATCTGAAGAATCACATATTTATACACAACACAGCACAGAAACAATGCAATAGATAAGACAAGTGACGTAAAGCAGAACTGTCAATATGGAAGATAGAGATGAACATAAATATTGGAATAGTTCATAGATAAGGAGTGTGAAAGTTTTATTGCCCTCTGAGTGGGGTTTGGTAATGTTTTGTGATACTCTCACAGGGTCTTGGGAGCAAATTCCTTAATTGATGTAAAAGGCCATAAATCCATGTGATAGGTTCATTCCAGCATTAAGTGTCAAAGGTCATCATCAGTTTGTATTCACAAACTCTCCTGTGTCTTTGAGATGTGAAATTACCTTTCAGTACAAGTAATTTCATGTCCATGGTGCTGTGATCAGGCATACAAAAATGTTTGGCCACAGGTAGATCCATTCTCTTTTCTCTTATTGTGTGGCGATAAGAATTCATCCTTGTTCTCAGTTTTTGCCCTGTCTCTCCCACATACAGACCCCCAGTTGAACATTTAGTACATATAATTAGGTACACCACATTAGATGTGATGCAGCTGAAAGTACCTGGGATCTTGTAGTCTTGATGGGAGTTGGGGGATCTTTATCTTGTCCGTGGTCATTATAAATTGACAGGTTTTACATTTTTTCTGGTTGCAAGGAAAGGTTCCTGCAGCTGTTGGGGAGGACAGGTAGCTTCTGACAATGATGCTTCTTGTATTCGGGGGCTGCCTAAAACACAGTAGTGGGGGGTCTGGAAATATGGATTTTAATCAGGCATCTTTTTGTAGTAAAGGTTGTAGTTTCCGTGCAGCTCCCCTTAGCATCTCCAGATTTGGATTGTAGGTGACCACTAGAGGCACCCGGTTATTTTCATCTTTAGCTTTGTAATGTAGCAGGTGAATCCTTGATATTCTGGTGGCTCTTGTAATTTGGTTTTCAATTGTTCTTGGATGGTAGCCCTGATTTAAAAAGGTCTTTCTGAGGCGAGGTGTTCATCTCTATCCATGGGGTTGGAAATATACGGTTGTATCTGATGGCTTGGCTGTAGACAATAGAGTTTTTTATGTGTTTTGGATGGAAACTGTCCAATTTAAGGTATGTTGGACGGTCGATTGGCTTCTGATATAGGGCTGTCTCTATTTCATTGTTCTTTAGCTTAATGATGGTGTCCAAAAAGTTAATTTCAGTGCTGGAGTAGTTGAGTGTTAAGTTGACTGTTCATGGAACGTCTTTAGCTGTTGCTCAGACTCCGTCCAGATGATTAGAATGTCATCAATGTAGCGGTGGTAGGCCCGAGGCCTGATGTGGTACGAGGACAAAAAGTCGCTTACAAGCTTGGCCATGAAAAGATTTGCATACTGTGGAGCCATTTTATTTCCCATCGCTGTGCCAGTCTCCTATAGATAGATCTTGTCAAATTTAAAGTAATTGTGGGTGAGGATGAATTTTGTGAGTTTCACCACAGAATCAGCATCATTCCCAGTGTTTTCCATGAAGACTTTGCAGGCATTTAATCCATCCTGGTGTGGGATATTAGAGTACAAAGATTCCATATCCATGGTGGCCAGGATGGTTCCTTCTGGAAGAGGACCTATTGCCGCTAGTTTATTCAGTAGGTCAGTTGTGTCCTGAATGTAGCTGGGTGTATCCTTTATCAGGGGTTTAAGAATACCCTGTACCCATCCAGATACCGGCTCAGTAAGGGTGTCCACACATGAAATAATCGGCCTCCCTGGATTTCCAGATTTGTGGATTTTGGGAAGCATGTAGAATGTCCCTGTTCTTGGACTCTCTGGTATCAGGCCATCGGCTCTTATGGATTTGTCAGGCAGACAAGATACCAACTTGTTTAGTTCCTTGTAATAGTGCTGTGTAGGGTCTGACTCCAGTTTTCTGTAGTGGCGTGTGTCCGTAAGTTGTCTGTTTGCTTCCTTCATATAGTCTGATGTGTTCATCATGACTATTGCACCTCCCTTGTCAGCAGGTTTAATGATGATTTCTTTGTTGGTTTTCAGAGACTGTATAGCCTTTCTCTCCTGGGCACTGATGTTGGATGCTTGTCTCCTGTTGGTGTCTATGATGGTGGATTTTAATAATGATACATCTTTCCTGTATCATTATGATCCTATAGGAACCATTTGGCTTAGAGAGCAGAAACAAGGGGGAGTAAAATCCTTTCCCTCTCTGGTTTGCCGAAACTTTCACAAAAACACGCTTGGATAATAGAGCTTTAATTTCCAACTCCAAAGCCTCCTGCTGAGCCTGAGACTTTAAATATGAAGGCGTCCGGAGGGACTCGGGCAAACTCTAATCTTAAGCCACATGTCACGAGGCTAATGGCCCAGGAGTTAGATGTTCTTGCCTTCCATTGCTTGCAGAAGAGTGATAACCTGCCACCCACCGGCAACCTGGGGCTACCGGGACTTGTCTCCACCCTTGAAGGGACGTCTGCCAAACAGCGCACCTTTTTGTTTGACTTCTCTGTTGCCCCAGCGCTCTTGGTTCCTATAGTCCTTTCTGCCGAATGACTGCTTTCTGAAAGCCCTCCTAAAGGACGGAACATATGCATTAGGGAACCCCTTCTTTCTTTCGCCCGCTTTGGTGAGAATTTCATCCAGCACTGTGCCAAACAAGTACTCACCCTGGCATGGTATGGTGCAAAGTTTCGATTTAGTCTGCGCATCACCTCTCCAGCCTTTTAACCATAAGGCCCAACGGTCTTAATTGGTTAATCCCGCCGATTTGGCCGCTAGGCGCAGGGAATCGGCCAAGGCGTCTGCCAAGAAGGTTGCTACCCCTCTGATAAGAGGAATGGAGGAACGTAACGTCCCTGGATAGTCCACTTTTGATATCCTCCTCTAACTGATTCAACCACACTAACATGAGCTTGCAGTGCAAGTGGCCGATATTGCTGGCTTGAAGGCTACCGTACATGACTCCCAGGACCTCTTAAGGAGTGTATCCGCCTTACAATCCAGGGGGTCGGAGAGCATTCCTGAGTCTTCCACTGGTAAGGAAGAGCGTCGTGAGGTCGAGGCTACGGCTGCATCCACTTTGGGAGCTTTGTTTTGATTTCCGGGTCTTTTTTACCTGAAGAGGTATACAGAAAGAAGGGGCTATCAGCTTAATAGGTGTGATCAATAACACTCACCCAGTGAAGCTTTTCAGCAAGGTACCGGTTGCGGAGGCACAGTCTGAGATGAGGATTGACTTGATTTCTACTCCTTTCCACTTCTATCCGTGGAGCCGCTCTGTCTGAAGCGCCCACTGTCGCTTTTTCTGCTGCTGTGCGCTGACACCACAACTTTCGTGGGTGCATAGCAGGGTTATTTGGGGACGACATCGCTGCACACCGGTACGCATCTAGCCGATGCTTTTATGCAGCTTCCCCCATCAAAGATGAAATCTTCCATTTTTTTTTCTTCACCCGGAAGTGTTGCCAGTGCCACTACTTCCGGGTCTGGCGTTACCGCTCACCGCGCCTGCGCAGCCTCGCCGCTCTGTACAGGCGCTTGGAGCTCTTCGCCTCCTCGGTACTCCCAGAAGTCAAGACAAGTACTTCCGGGGGAGAGCACTATTTCTGGCTCCTGCGCATGCTGGCTCCGTTTTCCCCGGCTGCGAGCCGCTGTGAGAAATCTGTAGGGGAAGCAGGGCGGCCAATGCCTGCACCCTGTACCCCCCCCTCGGACAGTAACGGCCTCTCCTGCCGCACCACACTCTCCACGTGAGCCAGGGCGGCCCCTCCCGGACCCTGGCCTCATGCTGCCTTTTCCCCAGCTGAGGGGGGAGCTGAAATACAGGAGTCCCCCGACGTTGCTTCCGGCGCTGGAGCCCCTGCCGTTCCCGCAGAGTCCGCACAGGCGACAACACAGCCCAGGTATCCTCTTGCGACCTTCTCTCCACAGGTTCCTTTAGGAACAGGAAACCAACTGCTGGAGCGAGGGGGACCGCCCCTTTTATCTCTCTGTTCCTCTGTTCCAAGGGGCGGATCCCCTCTCTCAGTGGGTGCTGTCATGGCGAAGAGAAAAATTATGCTTTCGGTTTTACTGGCGTATGAATTTGATGTTGTGGTATGTTTAAGTTTTGAGGAGTTCATCAGACTATAAAAGTGTCTTGTGTCAACAGCGTAAAAACAAATTTTATTAATTTATGGACATGTGGTAAGCTTTGAAGCAATCCTTAATGCAAAGGCTAGGTTTCACAATGGTAAATTGTGTCTTTTCGGATTCCACTCTTGGAGCATACTCTGCACCTTTTTTGTGTTCTTCCCTTCTTCTCTGTTTGAGGAACCTATGTTGAAAAATGTTGACCTGGTACAATACAAGGACCATCAGTTTCAGAAGTACTAGGACCCTCACGTTCCTGAGTGCCAAACATTAGGGCCTTGATGACTTCCTTCTGAAACTGAGGGAAGGTCCCCATATTGCCAACAGATCAAAACTGAATAAAAGCATTGAACAGTGCAAGGCCATTTTTTGCACCACAGTTTAGCTTTTCGCATGGCACTGTATGGTTTGAGGACCTGATCTAAGAGATCTACACCCTCATGTACTTATTATGTACTTATCCAATATACATATTCTGTTGTGGTAACTCGGGCAGTGACAATGGAGCTGTTCTCATGGTGTATGGTGGTCAAGATCACTCTTGGTCCTTATACTTCACCACCAGCATGTTGTCGCTGAATTGGGATCTGCTGTTGCCCTTTCTCAGCAGTTGCCCAATTAGCGGCTTAGGAAGGCCTCTCTGATTTTTTTCACATGCGCACATGCAACTGTACCTCTGACAGAGAGGGTATTGAAGAGTGGGATGCTGGTGTAAAAGTTATCTATGTAGAGGTGATAACCCTTTATCCAGCAGTGGGTGAAACAATTCCCACACAGCACAGACCGCAGAAGACACAAGAGGAGATCAGACCGCAGGAGGATCTCACTGGCCACCAATGAATTTCACTTTCTCTCAGGTACACAGAGGGGTTATACAAACACTCTTCACGCCAACTCTAAAGGTTATGTAAAGCCCCCGTCTCACACAGTGATCTCGCTGCTGAGTCACTAGTTTTGTGACGCAGCAGCGAGCTCACCAGCGATATCGCTGTGTGTGACATTCAGCGACGATCAGCCCCCCTGCTGGGTATCGCTGATCGTCGCTGAATGTCCTGGACATTTTTTTGATCGCTGGTCTCCCGCTGGCAGGCACGCATCGCTGCGTGTGACAGGCGGGAAACCAGCGATCCGCTGGTAACCAAGGTACACAGCGGATTTCCAGGCGCGGGGCTGTGCCTAGAAACCCGCTGTGTACCTTGGATACCAGCGCCCTGATGCAGGGAGCTGGTAACCAAGGTACACAGCGGGTTTCCAGGCACCGCGCAGCGCCTGGAAACCCGCTGTGTACCTTGGTTACCAGCTCCCTGCATCAGGGCGCTGGTATCCAACGTACACTGCGGGTAACTAAGCGATGTTACTCGCAGTGTCGCTTGTACTGATCGCTGCTGCTCTGTTTGGCAGCTCAGCAGCGATAATGTAGCGATACACCAGCGATCCTGATCGTTGTCGGGATCGCTGGTGTATGGCTATGTGAGACCCGGCTTAAGGTAAAGAAGGTGTGCAGAGTGGTGATCGCTATTTTAGATTAACTCCTCTGGCACCGATTGTTCAGTAACTAATCAGGGAGAGGTGACATGACGATTACCCCATCCATTGTGACTGCTGTGATCGGTGCTGTATCAGACATCTTACCTTTGTTACAGCGCAGAGACTGGAAATAGCGGAGCTTTCGGGAACGCAGCGCCCACGTAGGGGTTAAAGGTGCTTCTGTAAAGCTCATGTGCCTATTAGGCTATGTGCACACGGTGCGTTTTTGATGCGTTTTCTTCCGCACGGAAATGGGCCAAAAACGCCATGGAAACCTTTTGCGAGCTAATTCAATGACAATCTGGAAGTGTTGTGCACATGATCAGTAAATTTCCTAAGGGCCCCGTCTCACATAGCGAGATCGCTGCTAAACAGCGATCTCAGCAGCGATCTCGCTATGTCTGACACGTACCAGCGATCAGGCCCCTGCTGTGAATCGCTGGTCGTGTCAGAAATGCCAGGACTTTTTTTTGATCGCTGGTCTCCCGCTGGCCAGCACGCATCGCTGCGTGTGACAAGCAGGAGACCAGCGATCTCCTGGTAACCAAGGTACACATCGGGTTTCCAGGCGCAGGGTTGTGAATGGAAACCCGACGTGTACGTTGGATACCAGCGCGCTGCTGCAGGGAAGCTGGTAACCAAGGTACACGTCGGGTTTCCAGGCGAGGGGCTGTGCCTGGAAACCCTTTGGTTACCAGCCTCCTGCATCAGTGCGCTGGTATCCAACGTACACTGCGGGTAACTAGGCGACGTTACCCGCAGTGTCGCTGTCCTGATCGATATTTGTAGTGCGCTTTTTTCTGCAGCATGTCACTTCTTTGTGCGGATTTGTAGTGTTTTAGACACATTGACTTCAATTCAGTAAGTCAAAACGGCAGCACACAGGTATAAAAATGTTAGTGGATTTGCTTAGTTTTTGTTTGCATTTTTAAGGGTTTCCTATGGTGTTTCCCAAGCTGTCATCTGGGTGACAGCGTGGGAAACACAGGCGCGGTGGTACTTATCGGCGGTAACGCTACCGCCGGTAAGACAGTCGGTCAGAGCGCTGCAGGGTCATGCTGTCAGCGTGACCCCGCAGCTGTGACATGCGGTAAAACGCTTACCGCAGGTCAGCAGTCGTGTGCTGATGAGATTACTACTCCTTGCCATCAGCCTACATCTGCTGTCACTGATAATAGTGATGACAGAAGCTGATGGGAGACGTAGGCTCTCGCCAGCCGGCGCCTGTGCTCACACTTAAAAAAAAAAAAAAAAAAAGTAAAATAATTACATACATATTCACATATTTAAATAAAAATAAAAAAGACAATATACTCACCTCAACACCCAATCCCGATGCCCATGTCTCCTAGAAAAAAAATAAACCACCATATACTCCCCCGTCCGCAGTAGTCTACGTAATCCCGAGTGTCACATAGCAATCTCACGGATAGTACACTCACATTGGGAGATGTGATTGCTCTACATGGCCGCCGATTATGCACTAACAGGATGTAATCGCTCCCTCATTGTATCACTGAGCTGCCATGAGAGAGTTCACTGGAGTTCATCAGCTGATCAGTTCTGGTGCTCTCGATTACGGCACCACCGCTGCACGAGAACTTTCTCACACAGCAGTGGTGCCGAAAGGGAGATCACTGGAGCTGATCAGCTGATGAACTCCGGTGAACTCTCTCACGGCAGCTCAGTGTTTGACACAGGATGTAATCGCTCCTGCAGTGTATGTGTGTATCCGGCTATCTTTGAGAGCAGTCACATCAGTGACTGCTCTCAAGGTCATCAGGATCGTTGTGGGACATTATGGATTATCTTCTCTGCGGACAGGTTAGGAATATTGTGGTTTATTAATTTATTTTTGTTGCTGGCAAGGTCGTACTGGCCCATCGGAGAACCTGAGGATTCTCCGGTGGGCCCAGGCTCTGACACCTGCTGGCATATTGGCCAGCAGATGCCTAGGGCCCCCCACTGCTTCAGGGGCCCCCAGCCAGTGGCGTGTCGCTAATAGCGGCACACCCAGCTGCTATGGGGCCCCTGAGTCAAGGGGGGCCCTCCTGGTGCCAGCGGAGCAGCAGCTGGAGACAAGAGCCTGTCCCCGCTGCTAAAGAGAAATGAATATTCACACTTGCCCACGCACCCGTGGGAGTGGAGAGGAGTGAATACCATTTCTCTTTAATAGTGGGCAGCGTTAGCCAGAAGCTGCGGCTACCACTGCCTGCTGGTGCTGCTGAATCGGGGCCCCGGAGGTGGGCCCCCAAAGGGCGGCGAACTCTAATTGTGATCCCTGCAGCTCGGGACCAGAGCAGAGTGTAGGGATCTGACGCGGTCCTCCTTCCTGCTCGCCTGCCCGGCACTTCCTGTCTGACACAGCGTTGCTGGATGCCATCATCATTCAGCGCTGCTGTTTCAGAGAGAAAGCTGCCGGGATGTGCTGCGGCTGCGGTGCACGTGCGGAGAGGTGAGTGTGTGTGTGTGCGCGCGCATGTGCATGGGCGTGCCTGCATGTGTGTGTATGTGGTGCGGTGCTTTGTGTGTGTGTGTGAGTAGTGCGGTGCTGTCTGTGTGTGGTGCTGTATGTGTGATAGTGGTGGGGGAGGAGGCAATGATGATGGTGGTGAGGAGGCAAGATGGTGGTAGGGAGGTATGATGGTGGTGGGGGGAGGCAATGATGATGGTGGGGGAGGGCAATGATGATGGTGGGGAGGGCAATGATGATGGTGGGCGGAGGCAATGATGGAGGTGTTGGAATGGGCAATGATAAGGTGGTGGGGGAGAAAGCAATGATGGTTGTGGTGTTAAAGACAATGATGGTAGTGGTGGAAAGAACACGATGGAGGTGGAGGGGGGCTGCATTATACCCTTTCAGGGGGCTGCATTATACCCTATGAGGGGGGCTACATAATATTCTGTGGGGTGCTGCATTATACTATATTAGGGGGGCTGCATTATGCCATATGAGGGTGCTACATTATATTCTATGGGGGGGCTGCATTATAACTTATGAGGGGGTGGCATTATATTTTGTGGGGTGCTGTATTATACTCTATGAGGGGGCTGCATTATATTCTATGAGGGGGCTGCATTATATTCTATGAAGGGACTACCCCAAACCCTGCTACATAATTAAGACATGTACTACCTTATATTATATCCTGATATTAGCGCCTTTTACCACACAATTTTTGGTCTTGTATTTATTTCTATGTAGCTACATAGTGGGCCCCAAGAATGATTTTCTCTGGTGGGCTCAAGGTGCTCCAGTCCGACGCTGGTTGCAGGAGACGTTGGCTTCAGTGGATTAGGCATTAGGGGAGTATGGTTTAATTTAGATTTAGAAAGGACTTTATTCTGGGTGTGTGTGTTTCTATAATTTCACTATGGGATTAGTAATCGGGGCGTTTTATAGATGCCTCTCCATTACTAACCTCGGAACTTGTTGTCACCTGACATCAACACCCACAACTATCACCCCACTTGCCACCGCTATAGGGCAAGTGGGAAAAGCGAAGGTAAGCGCCAGATTTGGCACAACTTATAGATGCGCCTTTTCTGGGGCGGCTGAGAGCTGATGTTTTTAGTCTGGGAGGGGGTCAATATCCATGGCCCCTTCCTAGGCTATTAATATTAGTCCGCAGCTAGATTTTATAGGGGGGACCCTATGACAATTTTTTCCTGGGGTCCCGCTGTAAACTAGTTAGTAAAGGCTAAGCAAACAGCTGTGAGCTGATAGTAATAGCCTGGAAACCTTTATGGCTAATGGCTCCTTCCATAAATATTAACCACAGCCATCTGCTTTCCCTCTGCTGGTTACGAAAATTATGTGGGAGTCCACGCAATTTTTTTTTTAAATTAAAGGGAATCTGTCACCGTAAATTGGCGGGATATTTAAATGATGGCAGTCAGGTCAGATGGGCGGTGTTTTGGGTACTTGCCTTAACATGTTGTTCGCCGCTGTCTCCATTATTTCTGGGAATTGTAGTCGTTGCCCTCCATATAACGCGCCTGTGAACTGCAATCTTGAATTGCGCACGCGCAGTATGCTTTGCCCGCAGATTGCAATGCGCAGGAGCGTTATATGGAGGGCAATGATCCGATCGTCCTGGAGAAAGTTAACCCCTTTTCTTAGATATTGGGATAAATTCTGCAGGGAGCTGAGGGTGGAGATTATTAGCCCACCCTCTGACACCGAGGGGAGGGACCTAGCAGGTTTAAGAACTGCGAGTGGATGGCAGACTCTAGTCATTCACACAGAAGAACAAGACAATGAAGATCTAAGAAGGAACAAGGGACAGATCTGCCGAGGGAGCAGCGGCACACGTTTTGGGGACTGTCCGGCAACTAAGATTCGTACCTGTGGATCGCAGCGCTCCCGGCGTCCACATGCAACCTACAGACTGGTAACATTGACCTCTAGCAAATACCTCTGAGCCTCGTACCTTATTGTAATATTTTACTCTGACTGAAAACCCACTGTAATTCAGTTGTATAGCTTATTGTATATTTCTGTAATTATCTAGTGCGCCCTTAAGGCAATTAAACCATAAATACGGATTTTTGTGTTACTCACCGTAAAATCCTTTTCTCCGAGACGCTCATTGGGGGACACAGGACTGTGGGTGTATGCTACTGCCGCTAGGAGGCTGACACTAAGTAAACATAAAAAAAGGTTAGCTCCTCCTCCGCCGTATACACCTCAGCACTGGCCGCAGGCAAACCCAGTTTAGTGCAAAAAGCAGTAGGAGGCTAAAAAATAAATCAAGAGTTAACACAGATACAGTATATCCAGAAGAAAAAACTGCTGATACAGACTTAAGGAGAATAGAGTTAACTCAAAATAAAGCCAGCCGGCTCTTAGGGAGGGTGCTGTGTCCCCCAATGAGCGTCTCGGAGAAAAGGATTTTACGGTGAGTAACACAAAAATCCGTATTTCTCCTTCGTCTCATTGGGGGACACAGGACTGTGGGACGTCCCAAAGCAGTCCCTTGGGTGGGAAACCGACTCCATAGTGTAATTTATAATCAAGCATTGCTTATAGGTGCGCAACCGCGCCCTGAAGAATCCTTCTACCCAGACTGGCATCCGCAGAAGCCTGGGTATGGACATTATAATGCTTGGAAAAGGTATGTAGACTGGACCAGGTTGCTGCCTTACAAACCTGTTCCACCGAAGCCTGATGCCGAAGGGCCCAGGAGGCACCCACCGCTCTGGTGGAGTGAGCCTTGATCCCTGCGGGAACCACCGCGCCTCTGATGCGGTAAGCCTCCTGAATGGCTAACCGAATCCACCTAGCCAAGGTTGATCTAGAGGCAGCGAGTCCCTTCCTGCGACCTTCAGGGAGGACAAACAGCGTGTCCGTCTGTCGAAAGGACGCCGTCCGAGATACATATCTCCTGAGTGCTCTCACCAGATCCAGCGTATGGAGAGCCTTCTCCACTCGGTGCGTCGGAGCTGGGCAAAATGAGGGCAAAACAATGTCCTCATTAATATGAAATGAGGACACGACTTTAGGCAAAAAAGGTGGTGTTGGTCTGAGCACTACCTTATCCTGATGGAAAAGCAAGTACGGAGCTCGACAAGACAGTGCAGCCAGCTCCGAAACCCGCCTTATGGATGTTATGGCTACCAAAAACACCACTTTCCAGGAAAGAAATGACAGAGAAACCTCCTGCAAAGGTTCAAAAGGAGACTCTTGCAGGACTCCCAGGACTAGATTGAGGTCCCAAACCTCTAAGGGAGTTTTGTAGGGAGGAACTATATGGACAACCCCCTGAATAAAGGTCCTAACCTGAAAATTAGACGCGATCTTTCGCTGAAAAAGAACCGACAAGGCTGATATCTGTCGTCTAAGAGTACTAGGCGCTAGACCTGAATCTAGGCCTGCCTGGAGAAAAGATAGAATGTTTGGAATTGAAAAGAGGAGCGGGGAACAACCATGTTCCCTGCACCAATCAAAAAAGACCTTCCAAGTACCGTGGTAGATGCGAGCCGAAACGGGCTTTCGGGCGCTAGCCATCGTTGCGGCGACCTTTTTAGAGAATCCAGCCCTGGTCAGGATCCAAGATTCAACGGCCAGGCCGTCAAACACAGGACCGCTGAGTTCTGGTGGTAAACTGGGCCCTGGGAGAGAAGGTCCACGCGCTCTGGCAGTCGCCAGGGTGCGTCGGCGAGCAATTGTACCAGCTCCGCGTACCATGAGCGACGCGGCCAATCCGGAGCGATTAATATCGCTGGAACCCCCTCTATCCTAATCTTTCTAATCACCCTTGGGAGAAGAGCTATTGGTGGAAACAAGTATGGAAGATGAAACTGATTCCATGGTAGGACCAGAGCGTCTACTGCAAATGCCTGCGATCCCGGTACCGGGAGACGAAGTTGGGCACCTTGGCATTTATCTTGGAAGCCATCAGGTCCACATCTGGGGTTCCCCAGCGTCGGCATATCTGCTGAAAAATCTCGGGATGTAGTGACCATTCCCCTGACGCTATGCCGTGACGGCTGAGAAAATCCGCTGCCCAGTTTTCCTCGCCCGGAATGTGGACCGCTGAAATCACAGAGTGATTTACCTCTGCCCAGGTCAGAATCTGTTTTACCTCGTGCATGGCCGCCCTGCTGCGGGTACCTCCCTGATGGTTTATGTATGCCACTGCCGTGGCATTGTCCGATTGTATTCTGACTGGGTGGCCCGCCAGATGCTGGTGAAACTGCCTCAGAGCCAGCCGAATAGCTCGGATCTCTAAAATATTGATCGGGAGGGTCGATTCCTGCTGAGACCAAGTTCCCTGGGCTGTGTGGTGACGAAACACTGCTCCCCATCCGAGCAGGCTGGCGTCCGTTGTGACAACCAACCAGAAATTTGGAGGAAACAAACGACCCTGTTGAAGAGTGGTGCTCTTCGTCCACCACATAAGAGTCTGTCTGACCTGCAGGGACAGACGGCACCGAAGATTGAGGGAGTAAGGGCTCCCGTCCCATACTGCCAAGAGTGCATGTTGAAGGGGGCGAAGATGAAATTGGGCAAATGGAATAGCCTCGATTGCTGCCACCATCCTTCCTAGGACCCTCATGCAAAACCGGATGGTGTGAGGAATCGGTTGGCGAAGGATCCGTACCTCTTGACGGAGAACCAAGGCCTTGTCTTGAGGAAGAATTATCAACCCCTGAGCGGTGTCGAAATTCATCCCTAAAAAGGTGATCTTCCGAGATGGCACGGGAGATGACTTCTTCATATTCACCAGCCACCCCAGGCGAGCAAGGGTGTCTAACGTAATGCTGACACTTTCCTCGCAGATTTGAAAAGACGGACCCTTGATGAGGAGGTCGTCTAAGTAAGGCAGGATGACTACCCCCCTGGAGTGCAGAATGGACACAACAGCAGCCATGACCTTTGTGAACACCCTGGGGGCTGTGGCTAGCCCGAATGGCAAGGCTGCGAACTGAAGAGAAATTCCCCTTTTTCCATGGCTGCAATGACAGAACGGAGAGACTCCATTCGGAAATGTCGAATTCTGACAAACCGGTTCAGTCGCTTTAGATCCAGAATGGGCCTTACGGTACCGTCCTTTTTGGGTACAATGAACAGGTTGGAATAAAACCCCTGACCTTTTTCGACCTCCGGTACAGGTACGACAACCCCGCTGTGCCGAAGAGACTCGACCGCCCTGAATAAGGCGCGAACCCGAGATTCCTCCTTGGGAAGGCGCGAGGGAAAAAAACGATTTGAGGGAAGGCTGGTAAATTCTATTTTGTACCCCGAGGAGACTAACTCCCTGACCCACTCGTCGTGAGTAATCGATAGCCAAATGGGGCGAAACCAGAGTAAGCGGCCGCCTACTCTGGATAAATTGACCGGATTCTGCCTCCAGTCATTTGTCCGAATATCTCTGGGGTTTGGACCCTCTAGATCTTGGTTGTTGAGATCGCCCTCTTCCCAGAGGGTTGGTCCTGTAGGAGAACTGACGATCTCTGGCCTGATTAGGCCGACCTGAACCGCTGGAGGTAGCTGGCGCGGCCCAACCTGGGTTACGAAAGGCCCTAAAGCGAGGCTGAAGCTGTCGGCGAAAAGGCTGCTTAATCTTTTGCTGAGGAAGGAAACTGCTCTTCCCTCCCGTCGCATCAGATATGAGCTGATCCAACCTTTCGCCAAATAACCGACCACTCTGATATGGTAAGGATGTAAGCGATTTCTTTGAGATCGAGTCTGCTCGCCAGGTTCTCAGCCACAAAGATCTTCTGATGGCAATTGCATTAGCAGCAGCTAGGGCTGCGCAATTTGCCGCATCCATGGACGCATTAATTAAGAAGTCTCCTGCAAGCGCTATCTGATTAGAAATCTCGGTTACTTCAGACGGTACCTCTATACCATGAAGAGCTCTATTTAGAGACTCCGACCAGGATATCATGGCCTTAGCAACCCAAGTCGCTGCAAAAGAAGGAGAGAGAGCAGAACCCGATGCTTCAAACACCGAGCGGGCCAAACTCTCAATCAGACGATCCGTTGGTTCCTTGATCGAGGAACCGTTAGGAAGGGAGAGGAGCGTCTTAGACGCCAAACGTGACACAGGAGGATCAACCGCAGGAGATTCCGCCCACTTCTTAAGAAGCTCAGGAGCAAAAGGATATCTAGTATTGAGAGCCTTTTGTCCTGCGAAGCGCTTGTCCGGTTTCTCCCGGTGGCGCTGCACTAGTTCCTCAAACTCAGGATGAGCCCCAAAAACCTTATGAGCTTGCCTGGCTCTTTTGAAGGACACCTTATGACCGGAGGTCAAGGTGGACTCATCGTCTACCCCCAAGGTTTGATTGACAGCTTCAATCAAACTGTCAATTGTGTCCTGACAATTCGGTGCCTCTAAATTAAGGGACCCTTCTGAATCAGAATCCGAATACTGATCACTTGCCAGAGGTGAGGGAGAGCGGGAGACGGAACTGAAAGATGCCGAGGCCCCGGACGGCAAAGGCGACGCAGTGTGGGTTCGCTTCCCCCGCGTCTGCCTGGTGAGAGCGCGGCCCCTGCAGGCCGGAGGTTCATGAGACGTCGCCAAGACGGGTGAACCACTGTCCCTGCTCCTATCGGGAGCTTGAAGGGACTCGATTGCTCTTGTTAATGATGCCACAGATTGAGTCAGGGACAGAGCCCATTCAGGGGGACCTGACGCACTGGGTTCCGCAATAGGAGCGGGTTCCTGAGCCCGTTCGGAGTCACAGGCTTCGCAGACCCGAGTAATCTGGGCGTGCGGAAAAGGGGACCTACAGGCAATGCATGCGGTATACAGTATCGTATGAGCTTTAATTCTTCTGGACATGCTGAGTCTATCACAGAGTCCGCAATGAACTGAATGTGCGACGGTCAGTGGAACGGAGTGCAGAGGGGCGCAAAAGTACTTAGTGAAGCGGAACAATCAGGCTGGAGGTAGAAGCACTTACCCCAGTCCTGTACCCCCTGCGTCTTTAAACCGCGTAGCAGTGGCTAGACAAAAAAACCCCCGGGCTCCAAATTTCAAAAAAGAGCGCTCCCCTGTTAGGAAGGCGAGCTCATGTAGCCGAGCCTTAGGGGGAGGGTCGAGAGGCGCAGCCTAGCCGTCAGAGACCCGCCTCCAGCCGCGGCCTAGTCTCCGGCAAAAGCCGGGGACTAAATTTGCAGCCGCGGCCTAGCACCGGCCGAAGCCGCGACCTAGATTTCCGGCGGAGGCCGCCCCAAAATCAGAGGGCGGGCCTGCCGGAAGGTGACGCTGCCGGGGGCGGATCCCCGCGACCGCGGCCTACCTTCCGGCCGGCGCCGGACGCTATATTTCGGGCCGCGGCCTAGTCCCCGGCAAAGCCGGGGACTAAATTTTTGCCCGAGGCCTAACGCCGCCGAGGCCAGGGGCTGAATTTCCGGCGGCGTCCACCCAGGAGTCGGGGGGCGGGCATCGGGAGCTGACGCCCCCTGGAGGGGGGGGGGAACACGAGCCGGGAGCCTGTACCTGGCTAGAAGCAGAGTCTGATCACAGATGCCTGCGAAACTTGCGGTGCTCCGGCCGCTCACCGTTCCACGCGTGCGGCGTTACTCCCGGGATCCACCGGCTCCAGTATCTTCTCCAGTTGCCCTCAAAAGGTGAGCCATTCTGCTGATGCATTTAGAGGGGGGCTTCGTAGTAAAAAAGGTGGGACGGTGCAGGAACCCTAACTCCATCACCCCTACAGGGGATGAGGAGAGGGACCGTCCGCCTCCTTGCAGCACCGCAGTCTAGCATTGGTGGCGCAGTGGGGGCCGCACGGACTAACTCCTGCCTCTGTACAACCTAGGGTTTCAATACCTTAGGGTGGTCAGGGCTGAGTCCGGCATTCGTGTCCCACGTCGCGGGAGAGGATACGTGGAGGCTTCACTCCACGTGCTCGCCCGTTGATGGTTTGGGGAGATCGGACCCCTTCAAAAGGGTCCGTCGCCCCTATCTCATCTTCGTGGGAAAGGGAAAAAAAAAAAAAAAAAGGTCTGGAAAAAGAACCAGACGTGTGCCTCCATCAGACACTAAGCAAGAACTGGGTTTGCCTGCGGCCAGTGCTGAGGTGTATACGGCGGAGGAGGAGCTAACCTTTTTTATGTTTACTTAGTGTCAGCCTCCTAGCGGCAGTAGCATACACCCACAGTCCCACAGTCCTGTGTCCCCCAATGAGACGAAGGAGAAAATTAATTTTGGGCTGATGCTTTTACTCTGATCACGAATCTTAGAATACCCAGGGGGTAACAGGACATTATCCCAGGCGGCCATTTGCTCTAGGTGCAGTTCCCTTACTGATCTGAGAGACAAAGGGGGTGCCGGAGAGCTGTGCCTGTGTAGCTACGTCATATTGGTGACGTGGGAGGAAACGGGGTTTCCTTCACAGTCCACAAACTATTCTAGGAAAATCTATGCTCCAGGAAGCAAATAGCATTCCGTCCCTCCAAAGCAGTTGTGTACAGCGACACATGGGGTATTTCTACATTCAGCAGAAATTGTGGGACAAATTTTGGTGCCATTTTTACCCATTTACCAGTGTGAAAATGTAAATTTGGAGCTAACACACAATTTTGGTAATAAAAATGTAAATTACTTTTTCTTCACTGCCCAATGGTATAAAATCCTGTGACACACCTGTATCCTGTGACACACCTGTGGTGTCAATACTGCACCCCTAGATGAATTCATTGAGAGGTTTACTTTGTAAAATGGAGTCACTTATGGAGGGTTCTGCTGTTCTGGCACCTCAGGGGTTCTGCTAATGTATCATGGCACCCTCAGACCAGTGCAGCAAAATCTGCACTGTAATATGGCTTACTTCTAAGCTTTGCACTGAGCCTCAAAAGTAGCTTTCAACCACATATGGGGCATCGGTGAACTCAGGAGAAATTGCACAACTAATTTTGGGGTATATTTTCTCCTGTTACCCTTGTGAAAATACTACATTTTGAGCTAAAAAAATATTTTTGTGGGAAAATGTGATTTTTTTATTTTTTATTTTCATGGCTCAACATTATAAACTTCTGTGAAGCACCTGGGGTTTCAAATGCTCACTACACATCTACATAAGTTCCCTGAGGGGTCTAATTTCCAAAATAGTGTTACTTGTGGGGGTTTCCCACTGTTTAGGCGCATCAGGGGCTCTCCAAACGTGACATGGCGTCCGCTAATTATTCCAACAAATTTTACATTCAAAAAGTCAAATGGTGCTCCTTCCCTTCCAAGCCCTGCCGTGCGATCAAATTGTGGTTTTCCCACACAAATGGGGTGTCGGCGTGCTGGAGAGAAATTGTACAACCAATTGTATTGAGCAATTTCTCCAGTTACCCTTAAGAAAATAAAAAAAACTGGGTCTAAAGAAAATTTTTGTGAAAATTAGTTAAATCTGTATTTTTTCCTTCCACATACAAACTTCTTGAATGTGGTTTTGAGTACCTTGAGGAGTGCAGTTTTTAGAATGGTGTCATTTTTGGGTATTTTCTGTCATGTAGGCCATTCACAGTCACCTCAAAGGTGGTCCCTAAAAAAAAATGGTTTTGTAAATTTTGTTGTGAGAGGAAGAAAAAAAAAAAATAAATAATAAAATCGATGGTCAACTTTTAACAAAAAAAAATATGTTTCAAAAATTGTGCTGATTTAACCCCTTCACCCCCAAGGGTGGTTTGCACGTTAATGATCGGGCCAATTTTTACAATTCTGACCACTGTCTCTTTATGAGGTTATAACTCTGGAACGCTTCAACGGATCTTCGCGATTCTGAGATTGTTTTATCGTGACATATTGTACTTCACGTTAGAAGTAAAATTTCTTCGATATAACTTGCGTTTATTTTTGAAAAAAACGCAAATATGGCGAAAATTTTTAAAATTTTGCAATTTTCAAACTTTGAATTTTTATTCCCTTAAAACAGAGAAATATATCACACAGTGATAAGAAATAACATTTCCCACATGTCTACTTTACATCAGCACAATTTTGGAACAAAATTTTTTTTTGTTAGGAAGTTATAAGGGTTAAAAGTTGACCAGCGATTTCTCATTTTTACAACAAAATTTACAAAGCCATTTTTTTTAGGGACCACCTCTCATTTGAAGTCACTTTGAGGGGTCTATATGGCAGAAAATACCCAAAAGTGACACCATTCTAAAAACTGCACCCCTCAAGGTACTCAAAACCAATTCAAGAAGATTATTAACCCTTCAGGTGCTTCACAGGAACTAAAGCAACGTGGAAGGAAAAAATTAATATTTAACTTTTTAGCCACAAAAATGATCTTTTACAAACTTTTTTTTTATTTTCACAAGGGTAAAAGGATAAAATGGACAGATAAGGTTGTTATGCAATTTCTCCTGAGTACGCCAATACCCAATATGTGGGGGAAAACCACTGTTTGGGCACACGGCAGAGCTCGTAAGGGAAGGAGCGCCGTTTGACTTTTTCAAACTAAAATTGGCTGGAATTGAGATTGGACGCCATGTCGTGTTTGGAGAGCCCTTGATGCGCCTAAACAGTGGAAACCCCCACAAGTGACACCATTTTGGAAACTAGACCCCTAAGGTACTTATCTAGATCTGTTGTGAGCACTTTGAACCCCAAGTGTTTCACAAAAGCTTATAATGCCTGGGTGTGAAAAAAAAAAAAAAAAACAATTTTCCACAAAAATGATTTTTTAGTCCCAAATTTTTGAATTTTCCCAAGGAAATTGGACCCCAAAAGTTGTTGTCCAATTTGTCCTGAGTACGCTGATACCCCATATGTGGGGGGGGGAACTGTTTGGGTGCACGGCAGGGCTTGGAAAGGAAGTAGTAACGTTTTGGAATGCAGACGTTGATGGGGGTCATGTTCCGTTTGCAGTGCCCCAGATGAGCCTAAACAGTGGAAACCCCCCACAAGTGACCCCATTTTGGAAACTATACCCCCTAAGGAACTTATCTAGATCTTTGGTGAGCACTTTGAACCCCCAAGTGCTTCACACAAGTTTATAATGCCCGGGCATGAAAATAAAAAATCCTATTTTTTTCCCACAAAAATTATCTTTTAGTCACTAATTTTTTATTTTCTCAAGGGTAACAGGAGAAATTGGACCACATAAGTTGTTGTCCAATTTGTCCTGAGTACGCTGATACCCCATATGTAGGTGGGAACCACTGTTTGGGCGCACGGCAGAGCTCGGAATGGAAGGAGCACCATTTGACTTTTTCCAACCAAAATTGGCTGGAATTGAGATTGGATGCCATGTTGCATTTGGAGAGCCCCTGATGTGCCTAAACAGTGGAAACCCCCCACAAATGACCCCATTTTGGAAACTAGACCCCCTAAGGAACTTTTCTAGATCTTTGGTGAGCAATTTGAACCCCCAAGTGCTTCACACAAGTTTATAACGTAGAGCCGTAAAATTTAAAAATCATATTTTTTCCACAAAAATGATCTTTTCACCCCAATTTTTATTTTTCCAAGGGTAACAAGACTCCAAAAGTTATTGTGCAATTTGTCCTGAGTGCGCTGATACCCCATATGTGGGGGTAAACCACTGTTTGGGTGCATGGCAGAGTTTGGAAGGGAAGGAGCGCCGTCTGACTTTTTCAACGCAGAATTGGCTGGACGCCATGTCGTGTTTGGAGAGCTCCTGATCTGCCTAAACAGTGGAAACCCCCATAAATGACGCCATTTTGGAAACTAGACCCCTCAAGGAACTTATCTAGATGTGTGGTGAGAACTTTTAACCCCCAGGTGTTTCACTAAAGTTTATAACGTACAGCCGTAAAATAAAAAATCTTTTTTTTTTTACAAAAATGATTTTTTCGTCCCCAATATTTTATTTTCACAAGGGTAACAGAAGAAATTGGAACCCAAAAGTTGTTGTCCAATTTGTCCTGAGTACGCTGATACCCAATATGTGGGAGAAAACTACTGTATGGGCGCACGTCAGGGCTCGGAAGGGAAGAAGTGACGTTTGGATTGCAGACTTTGATGGAATGGTCTGGGGCGTAATGTCACATTTGGAGAGCCCCTGATGCACCTATACAGTGGAAACCCCCACAAGTGACCCCATTTTGGCAAATAGACCCCACAAGGAACTTATCTAGATGTGTGGTGAGCACTTTGAACCCCAAAGTGCTTCACAGTAGTTTATAACGCACAGCCGTGAAAATAAAAATCCTTTTTTTTTTTGCAAAAATGATTTTTTTGCCCCAATATTTTATTTTTACAAGGGTAACAGGAGAAATTGGACCCCAAAAGTTGTTGTCCAATT
Source organism: Oophaga sylvatica (assembly GCA_033576555.1). NCBI lineage: Eukaryota > Metazoa > Chordata > Amphibia > Anura > Dendrobatidae > Oophaga > Oophaga sylvatica. Next base: position 290,496,161 of record JARQOD010000002.1, read on the forward strand.
TGTCCTGAGTACGCTGATATCCAATATGTGGGAGAAAACTACTGTATGGGTACACGTTGGGGCTCGGAAGGGAAGTAGTGACGTTTTGGATTGCAGACTTTGATGGAATGGTCTGGGGGCGTCATGTCGCATTTGGAGAGCCCCTGATGCGCCTAAACAGTGGAAATCCCCAACAAGTGACCCCATTTTGGAAAATAGACCCCACAAGGAACTTATCTAGATGTGTGGTGAGCGCTATGAAGCCCCAAGTGCTTCACAGAAGTTTATAATGTACAGCCGTAAAAACAAAAAAATATTTTTTTTTGTACAAAAATGATATTTTCGCCCCCAGTTTTTTATTTTCCCAAGGGTAGCAGAAGAAATAGGACAAATTGCACAATAACTCTTGGGGTCCAGAGTACGCTGATACCCCATATGTGGGGATAAACTACTGTTTGGACGCATGGCAGAGCTCAGAAGTGAAGGAGTACCGTTTGACTTTTTCAACGCAGAATTGGCTGGAATTGAGATCAGACGCCATGTCACATTTGGAGAGCCCCTGATGTGCCTAAACAGCGGAAACCCCCCAATTCTAACTCCACCCCTAACCCCAACACACCCCTAACCCTAGTCCCAACCCTAACCACAAACCTAACCCTAACACACCCCTAATCCCAACCCTAACCCTAATCCTAACTTTAGCGCCAACCCTAACCCTAACTTTAGCCGCAACCCTAACCCTAATGGGAAAATGGAAATAAATACTTTTTTTTAATTTTATTATTTTTCCCTTACTAAGGGGGTGATAAAGGGGGTTTGATTTACTATTTATAGCGGGTTTTTATGATTGGCAGCTGTCACGCTAAAAGACGCTTTTTATTGCAAAAATAGTTTTTGCATCATCACATTTTGAGAGCTATAATTTTTGCATATTTTGGCCCACAGAGTCATGTGAGGTCTTATTTTTTGCGGGACGAGTTGACGTTTTTATTGGTACCATTTTTGAGCACGTGACGTTTTTTGATCGCTTTTTATTTTGATTTTTGGGAGGTTAGAATGAACAAAAATCAGCAATTCATGAATTTCTTTTGGGGGAGGCGTTTATACCGTTCCGCGTGTGGTAAAATTGATAAAGCAGTTTTATTCTTCGGGTCAGTACGATTATGGCGATACCTCATTTATATCATTTTTTCATGTTTTGGCGCTTTTATAGAATAAAAACAATTTTATATAAAAAATAATTATTTTTGCATCGCTTTATTCTGCGAGCTATAACTTTTTTATTTTTTCGCTGATGATGCTTTATGACGGCTCGTTTTTTGCGGGACAAGATGACGTTTTCAGCGGTACCATGTTTTTTTATATCGGTCTTTTTGATCGCGCGTTATTCCACTTTTTGTTCGGCGGTATGATGATAAAGCATTGATTTTTTGCTTCGTTTTTTTTTTTTTTTTTTAAGGGGTTCACTAAAGGGGTTAACTAGTGGGACAATTTTATAGGGGGGGTCGTTACGGACGCGGCGATACCAAATATGTGTACTTTTATTGCTTTGTTTTTTTTATTTAAAGGAAGAAGTGAATTTATTGGGGAATATATATATATTTTTTTATTTATTTTGGATTTTTTTTTATAACACGTTTATTTTTATTTTTTTAACTTTTTTACTTTGTCCCAGGGTGGGACATCACAGTATTTTATAAGATCGCTGGTGTGACAGTGTGCACAGCACTCTGTCACACCAGCGATCGCACAGGCATAGATGCAGGCTTCTCAGTGCCTGCTCTCGGCAGGCACTGAGGTAGCCGCCTCCCTCCAGGACCCTGGCGCCATCTTGGATCCGGGTCCTGGGAGGGAGGAAGCCCTCAGAACAGCGCGATCACATCGCGCTGCTCTGAGGGTCTCAGGGGGGCGCGCAGGGAGCCCCCACCCTGCGCGATCCTCCCCTGTGCCCCCAGTACACCGCGATCATGTTTGATCGCGGTGTGCAAGGGGTTAATGTTCCGGGAGCGGTCCGTGACCGCTCCTGACACACAGTCATGGGTGTCAGCTGTGATAATCAGCTGACACCCGGCGGCGATTAGCTGCGCTCCCCTCAGGAGCGCAGCTGATCGCCTATGACGTACTATCCCGTCCCCGGTCATACGGGCCCAGGTACCATGGACGGGATAGTACGTCCGATGGCAGTAAGGGGTTAAAGTAGAAATGTGGAAAATATTATTTACCGTATTTTTCAGACCATAAGACGCACCTTTTTTCCTCCAAATTTGGGAGGAAAGTGTGGGTTGCGTCTTATGGTCAAAATATAACATAGGGGGAGGGGCAGCAGCGGAGTGGGATCTCAGGAGGCAGGACAATGTCATCGCTGCAGGAATCTGTCGCTGGGGAAACCACGTGGTCCCAATGCTTAAAGTGAAAGAATATTCACTGGCCGCTTCCCCCCACCTGTCAGCGCCGAGCAGTGAGCGGGGAGCAGCAAATGAATATCACTTCACTTAAACAGCGGACCCACATGGTTTCCCCAGCGACTGGGGAGATGTGTGTCCGGTGGAGGAGGGGGCAGGAGCAGGGTGCCGCAGGAGGGATCGCATACCTGACAGCACAGGGCTGGAGGGCTGGAGCATCACATGACAGCACAGAGCCCTCACTCTTCACTATGTCATCACAGGTCCTGCAGACATCGCACTAGAAACAATGCAGCTTCCTCCATTGGTGATGCAATAAGTGGGAGGGCTATGTGCAGTCATGTGATGCTCCAGCCCTTCATTATTTCACCACAGAGTGTCTGGCTGGCTGCGGGACTTGCACTGCCTGTACAAGCAAGAATTAATTAAAAGGTTAGTAATTACAAAACATAAAAATGCACTCTTCCACTCCTGTGGTGGACTACAACTCCCAGCATGCCATAGGATCTGCAGGACATGCTGGGAGTTATAGTTCTCCCATGGTATCTTAAAGCAGTACTCCAGTGTTATTTTTCAGTGCTAGAGTGGTGCTTTAAATATAAGCCCGGTGCCCCCATTCTTATACTCCCCCCTCCAGCGTCTTCATATAGTACTTTACAGACACCACACTGGTCCTGCAGCACCAACTTCTACATGTAGCTTCCAACAGAATAACATACTATTATATAATAACACCACATGTAATAGTATGTTATTTATGCTACTAAATATTTTACCACATCTTTTGCTTCAAATATTTTTTTTCCTATTTTCCACCTCTAAAACCTGGGTGCGTCTTATAGTCCGGTGCGTCTTGTAGTCGGAAAAATGCAGGCTGATGACCGGCTCATGCAACTTTATATCATAACCCTTACATATTATAATGATGGTTGGACCGTATATGACAAGCATGTTCTGCCTATTGTGTCCTCCCATCTCCTTAGATAATAAGCTTACGAGCAGGGCACTCACTCCTTCTGTAACTGTTAAACTATGTGTTACTTTGTGATGTCTTGATGGTCTGCACATGTTCTGGCTCAATTGTAAAGCACTGCAAAATGTTGGTTTTGCATAAATATTATTATTATTATTAGGAACGGCGGCAGGTCGTCTTTAAGTCACTGGGAGAATGGCGTACCTGTCTAAAGTAGTGCGAAGTAGCTGCGATCGAACCAGTAACCTTCAAGTATTCTTCCCAGTTAAACATTTCTGAAAATAAATGAGAATTTAGTGGATATAAACACGAAAGGCCATGAAAGGAATCAGTCCATGTTAAGACAAAATATATTCCAACTGTAACAAATAGTATAAGACTGGTTTTAAGTTATTCTTGTCATCCCTAAACAGAGTAAGTAGATGTACAGCAAGAGATTCACTTACAATATGTCCAATATCAGGCAACAAATATTGGCAGAGAACAGACTACTGGTCTACGAGAATAGGTAACTCAAAGTCCTAGGAGATGGCATTTGATGGCATATTTGATGGCATTTGTTTATTAAAATATGTGAGACCTTTAACCTCTAAAATTCTGCTACTTAGAATGTCGGCGATCACTGCAGATTTTCGGGGTCCTTCAACAACTGATCTATTGTTACGGGGAATGTTCATTTTTAACACGTCAGATTCTTTTGTTTGGAAGGAAGATAAGCCACCAACCAAGGAATCTTGGCCCCCATACACATAGTTGGACTAATGAGCCAATTTTGGGAGGATAGGTCATCCTTCTGATGTTTATGAGGGCTTCCCAACTTGCTTCAGACAGATAAGGATCAGGGAGCTATAAGGTACCCGACTGAGGTATCTGGCAGAGGCTAACTCCCCTTTCCCCAGAAAATGTGTAAGAAGACGGATTTTGGTAAGAACTTACCTGTAAAATCCTTTTCAGCGAAGAAGGAAGGGAGACACACTCATTACTAGTGGGTAGGCAGAGCCCCAGATAGGATTAACACCTCAGATTCAAAAGCGTGTTGACCGGCCCCTCCAGCTCGGGCTCCTCCTACTCAGGTCTTCAGTCGTACCAAAGCTTAGGAAGAACAATATCACCAGCGAAGCAACATAACCCCTTCTGAGACTTCAGAGAAAAATACAAAAGTACAGGTTATGCATGCATTTGCAACGAAAAACCACACAGTCCCAGGTACTACTCACTGAACCTGACAACTGCGATAAGCTGGCAATGCTGGAACAGAGCCGTAGCGTGTCGACCTCAGCTCAGAAAATCGCTATCAGAGAAGGGCCACGCTGCTTCTGTAAATATAACAACACACTTCTGCCATGGGAGGGATGTGTGTCTCCCTTCCTTCTTCGCTGAAAAGGATTTTACAGGTAAGTTCTTACCAAAATCCGTCTTTCAGCTGCAGATGAAGGAAGGGAGACACACTCATTACTAGTGGGACGTCCCAAAGCAGTCCAAAAATTAGGGTGGGAAAAAAACAAAATAGGCAGAAACCCAACAACCTAGATAAAGGCGCCAAATACAAGTTAACTAAAAACTGTAAATTACCGCTGCCTGCAGGACCCTACGTCTTAAGGCCGCATCAGCGGAAGCCCTGACGTCCATCTTATAAAACTTTGTAAACGTGTGGACGAAACACCAGGTCGCCGCTCGGCAGAGCTGAGCTGCCGAGGCCCCTTGATGAAAGGCCCACGATGAAGCCACAACCCTCGTGGAGTGAGCTCGAATCTTAATTGGGCAAGGTTCGCCTTTAAGTCGGTAAGACCAAAAAGGTCGATAGAATCCAACAAGCTATAGAGTCTTTGGAAGCTCGTTGACCACGACTACGACCTGCTGTAATCATAAACAGGGAATCTGATTTCCGAAAACCTTGAATGACAGACAAAAAGAACTTGAAGGTCCGCACTAAATCCAATTTGTGCAAATCTCATTCGTTTGCATTCCTCGGGCCCGGGCAAAGCGAGGGCAAAACAATATCCTGGTTAACATAAAATTACGACACCACCTTAGGTAGAAAGTCGCCCCGTGTGCGAAGCACTACTCGATCCGGGTAAAAATCCAGGAAAGGCGGCGAGCAAGAAAGAGCTGCCAACTCAGAAACCCTTCTTAAAGAGGTTACCGCCACTAAGAATGCAACCTTCCAAGAAAGTAACGAAAAGTTTTAGTAGCACCCATAAGCTCAAAGGGCACATGCTGAAGAGCCTTCAAGACAAGGTTGAGCCGCCAAGAAGACCCAGGTGCCTTCCGCGGTGTGAACTGACGGGTTACTCCTTTGAAAAAAAGGAACGCACGTCCCTACGCGAGGCGATAGTCTTCCGAGACAGCAAGGACAGGGAAACCTGACCTTTCAGAGTGCTAACTGCTAAACCTTCGTCCAACCCGTACTGTAGAAAAAACCAACAGATTGGGAATGGAAAAAATCCTCGGATTCCTTGAGGAACCCGCACCACGAAAAGAAGGCTTCCCAAGTTTTGTGATAAACCTTAGTAGTAGCCGGACCTGTGACAGCTCGCAGAGTGGCAATGACTGCAGCTGAGAAACCTCTACGAGTCAATATTTCGGTCTCAAGAGCTACGCCGTCAAACGCAGAGACTTCAAGTCCGGATAACGAACGGGCCCCTGGTTAACAGGTCCGGGCGAGGAGTAAGTGGGAATGGCGGTGCCGCCAAAAGCGACACCAGTGTCGCGAACCACGTCCTTCTTGGCCAATCCGGGGCTATCAACATAGCCGGAATTCTCTCCAGTCTGATCCGACACAGCACCAGAGGAAGTAAAGATAACGGCGGAAACACATAGACTAGCTCGAAATGGTCCCTCGGAGCCACCAGAGCAACCACCGCCACAGCTTTCGGGTACCTGGACATGAACGTCGGTAGTTTGGCATTGAACCTGGATGCCATCAAAACCGCTTGGGGAGTTCCCCAACGGGAGCACAGCAGTGCAAAAATTTTCGGATGAAAACTCCATTCTCCAGGATCCATCTTCTCGCGACTGAGGAAGTCCGCTGTGGCATTCTGGACTCCTGGGATATGAATCGCAGAGATGGCTGGAACCTTGGTCTCGGCCCATAACAGAATCCGAGACACCTCATCATGATCCTGGAGCTCCTTGTCCGCCTTGGTGGTTGATATACACAACCGCCGACGCGTTGTCTGTCTGCACTCAGACCAATAAACCGCTTAAAGGGACCGTCCAGTGTTGGAGGCAAAAGAACAATTGCTCTCAATTCCAAGATGTTGATCGGTAGAACAGACTCTGCCGATAACCATACTCCCTGGCTCCAAAAAAAAAATCGTTCCAGGCACCCCTCCCAGCCCGTCAGGCTGGTATCGGTGGCTATGACCGACCATCTCGGAGGGAGGAAAGATTTCCCCAGGGATAACGTTCCTGGACGTAACCACCATCCTAGGGATTCTCGCACCCTGTGAGAGATGATGACGCTGCAATCCAGAGAAGCTTGCGATCGATCCCAATGACTCAGGATGAGCCTTTGGAATGAAACTGGGCAAACGGAAGTGTCTCCATGAACGCCACCATTAAACCCAGAAGGCGCATACACTTCCGAAGAGACATTACTGTCGAAGACTTCATATCTGTACATGTCGAGGGGAACATGCCCGCTCGCCTGGAAGTAGAGGCACCACTGCCTGTCAAAATGTATTCCTAAAAATAGGATAGACTGCGACGGTTCCAGAGACGACTTCTCTCGTTGTAAAAACTCTGGCCGTTAAGACCAAGCTGAATGGTCGAGCCACAAACTGGTAATGGTCCTGTCAATTGACCAGTCACCCGAAATCCTCCAGGAGCTGAAGGAATAGATTGCGAGCCGTCAATGCCTCCTCCTTTGAGGACGGCACAATCGAAAGGTCGTCCAGGTAGGGAAGATCGTAAGTCCCTGTCTTTGAAGAATTGTCATGAGAGGTGCCAGAAACCTATGACAAAACGAAGGAAGCACTGGTGTGCAAATAAGCGTCGCGAATGTTGATTGACCAAAAAGACGTTCTGCGACAGGGCTGCCACAACGGAGCGAAACGACTCCATGCGGAATGTTCGAGTGTGGACAAGTCGATTCAATCTTCCAGAATAGGGCGAAATTTGTCCTACTTTTTGGGGACCACCAAGAGGATAAAAAATCCTCTTTCCCGGTCCTCTGTGGAACCGGTATCACCACACTCTTCTACAGAAGAGAATCGATCACTCGCAGTAGAGCGGAAAATAGTTCGGCTCTGACGGAATGCGAGATTAGTAAAAAACTGTCCGGGGGTCGAAGAAGAAACTCTATGAAGTAGCCTGCCAACACCACCTGTGTCACCCAGGCGTCCGACACACGGGAAACCCAAGTCGGTTTGAATTGGAGTAAACGACCCCCCACTCGAGAGCGTCCCCCTTTTTTTTTTTTTTAAAAAAAAAAGAGACGACCAAAACCCCCAGAGGGTTGGCCGGATCATCCCCTGAACCGAAAAGACCGACAATTACCGTTCCAGATGCAGAAGTCATAGCTCTGCGCTGCGGTAAAGCTGTTTCTTTTGCCTTTGCTTTGGCAATCAGCTCCGTGAGGTCAGATTCAAGTAGTTGACCCTTACCAAGCTAAAGATAGCAAACCCTGCTTGGAAACCGCGTTCCACTGTCTAAGCCACAGTTCTGACTGTGACTGCTGAGGATTACGCCCTGGATAGCAGTGACGCAGTATCCTTCAACTTGAAAAGCCCATCTACCTCGATAGAAGGGATCCATCTTGCCACGCCGTCCTTAGACGGTTCCACCGGCTCAGGAAAACTTTTACAAGTACACATAGATCCTTAATACTGAATCCATGACCCGCGGCTTCGCAGATGGATATTGTTGCCATCTCCGTTTTTCTGTCCAGCGGTTCCTGCAGACTCGCCTTCCCTTTACCAGGAAGATTTGCTAAGCTGGGGTAAAGGAACATTCAGTTCAGGAGAAAGGGTCCAATTAACAAACAACTCCGTAGCAACGGATACAGTTTGTAAAGCCGACGCGACCTATGCGACTCCTGAAACATCCTGGCCGACTTACCAGGACATCTAGTTACCTCCTCCGGTAACTGAAACACCCTCATGGCTCCATTAGTACGGCCCATGAGAGAGGCAGATTGTCTCTGCCGATCCTCCTCGCTACGTGAGAAAGAAACCGATTTGTGTCGTCTTCCTTTAGAGAGACTAGCTGACACTCAATAACTTAGAAGATCAGACAGGCCTTCAATAGAAACTAGTGAGGACCTCCATTTTTGTCACTGGAACCTCCGACCGCTGAATCGAGGTCTGCGTGTCAGATACGCGAGACTGATCCTGTAGCGGATCTGGGAGATGGACTGCCCTTGCACAGTATATGGCAGGTTAAACCTGTCAGTAACCAGAACTTCTTAAAGAAGAAACAAACGCTGAAGGGTTAAAGCTCTTAAAGAGAGAGCTACCCCAGCTGTCCCCATTAAGAGTTAACCGCCTAAGAAGGGGTTAAAGTAGCAGACTCCCCACAACCTTGATAATGAAAAGGGTGTGCGAGCCTCAAGCGCCTCTTATAAGGTCGCAGCTACAGGACAGCTATGCCACACTATACAAGAAAAAACGTTCCACAAAATCGCTAAAAAATTGCGTTTGTATATCGCAATGCGCCAAAGTCATTAAGGGGATCGCTAACCGCTTATGCGATGTTAATGAGATCGCTCAGATTGGCAGTTGCTAGCGACATTAAAAGAGATCACACAAACGATCGCATAGCATGCGTCGTTATCAGGATCGTTAGTGGAAACGTTAGTGGCAATAATAATATTAATATCGCAGGCTCCCCACAACCTCTTTATTAATTGAAAAGAGTGTGCGAGCCCCTTATGCGATAACAGCCGCAGAACCGCGCAATCTGTCACTCCTAAGTGCCCCAGACGGCGTCCGCGCTGTGGGGGTGAAAGAGTTAAGCTTCTGCCCGTGGGCTAGAAGAGACTCAACCAGCTGGTAACGGCTCTTGCCGGGAGGGGAGGGGAGCGATGTCCGGGGAGCTTGTTATCCCCTCAGCCTTTCATGTAATGGCCGCCGCGCTCTGCCTCCGATGTGCTCCCTGTACAGGAGCCAGAAAAGGAGACTGTCATAAAGCGCGCGCTCAGAGCGCGGGAAATTCAAAATAAAAAGCGCGCACTCTCTCTCTCCCTTCTCCTCAGAGTCACCGGCATGTATAATGTACAGCGGCTGCCGCAGCAGCCGTTACATCACTCACACACATCTTTATAAAAATGTGGAGTACTCACCAGCCGAGCGCCACAGGGACCCCCAGAGGTTTCTGGCGTGTGCCATGCTTCCCCCCAGGGCGGGGATCGCAGTGACCCCTGCGCGTGGTTTGCGTCCCCGCCAGGGAAGCTATCCTCATCCCCCCGGGCCGGCAGGGTTCTGCAGGGACCACCCTCAGGGTAATTACAGATCCGCCAAGAGAGAGGTTGGGGTCCAGCAGCGCTGAGACCCCTGAGACCTCTAGACCAACTCTGGTGATCCAAGTCTCTTGTCCGAATAAAATAATAAAATCTTCTGAGGAGCTGCTTCCAGCAGCGACCATCCTCTGAGACCTCAAATTCTAGACTGAAGACCTGAGTAGGAGGAGCCCGAGCTGGAGGGGCCGGTCAACACGCTTTTGAATCTGAGGTGTTAATCCTATCTGGGGCTCCGCCTACCCACTAGTAATGAGTGTGTCTCCCTTCCTTCATCTGCAGCTGAAACAAACATTCATGTAAATGGCCGTAGTGAGGGTAAATAGCTATCTAAGGTGTATGGGCACCATTACTTCTCTCTCCCTAAGGAGACATGCATGCTTGGCCAATATGAGCAAGTTTATGGTGAACTAAACCAGTTTTACGCCAGTAGTAATGTATAGTTGCTAGAGTTGGTGTTAATCTGTTCAAGTGTCCCATTCCATCTGTCATGAAAGAGATCTATGACTACTGCACAGAAGCAGGAGTACCGCCACTTACCTGATGGCAACCACAGTTCTTCTTTCGACCAGCCAGCTTGGCGTGTCGTCACATATATGTCAAGCTGCTGCGATGACGTTGCATTTGGTAGTCTAATCAAAAGAAGAGCCACAGATGCTGGCAGCTAAAAGGAGGCACTCCTACTCCCATGCAGTGGCAACAGATCACTGTTGTGGATGATGGAATTGGACATGTAAATAGATTCATTCTATTCGTTGCAATAGTTCATTTGGTGACCTGCTGAAAAAGTCTCTTCTAGAGAAAGTATCATACTGTACAGCAAAAACATGGCCATGTACATTAGATGGAAGGAGGTTGATGGCCGGACAGTCAATGAGTTTGCAGGATAAATGAAAAGGTGAAGAATGGTCAATCTTTCTTAACATTCGTTCAAACATCATTTGTTGAAATTTTTTTCATCCAGATGAAAAATTCAACCTAAACCAATTTCAGATGATGACAGTGTTCATCAGTAAGCTAAAACTAGCAATATGGTGGTCGGACTAGTACACATTAGTTAATGTTGATGTCGACCAAAACAAACGCTGGTGGGTAAAATTTGACCACTCCAGCATTTTTTATTGCAGCACTGGAGTGGGGCTGCTGCTGCAAGTTCTCTGCCCCTAGTATTATACTTTACAGCCATTGTCTAAAACTTCTATTAGCACCGCTCAGGTTGTCTTCTGAAGGTTTTGACCTGCCACATCACTGTTTGCTGGGAGATTCAAAAGTCTATGAGAGCCGGAACGAGGCACTTATAGACTGACATTGAGAGCTTGTGACTGTTACCTCTGATTTCCGATCAGTCAGAAGCTGCGGTCACAAGATGGTGGTGAGGGAACAAAACAGCACCGAAACAGCTAAAGACACCGTCTGTTAAGTATAATACCAGGGTCAGAGAACTTAGATTACTAGCACAACTCCAGCAGTTAAATAAAAAAAAAAAAACAACAAAATAAGCTGCAGTGGTTCTTTGAAGAAATATTCCAGAAAGATCTTTTGTCCTCTGGTGTAAATACCGCATATGGCCAGGTTGAACACCTATGACCTATAATTTGGATTATAAGATGTATGACTTAATTTGTTAAATAATCAGTCACCAGACGATCACTTGTTCAACCATCAAACTACTTACAGTATATCTAATGCGTATGGGTTGTCATGGCTAACATCGTCCATTATGATCAACTTAGTCTAAAGGCTATGACACCTTATTAACGTTTCTAGGTACAGTATGTCTGGCATTTTGGTAGACTGCCATTTCTTTCACTACTACGCAGGTCAGAAAGGGGTCTGCTTTAAGTCCTCTTTTCATATTCCATATCTTAATTTTTCCTATATATAAAAATATATAACGAGGGGTGGGTATGGGAGAGATCTACCTTTTGTTCTTTTTGGTGTAGTCTTCATAGTGAATGGTGCTCTTCAAAGAAAGCTGTCCGAAAAGAAGCTGTTTAATGTCTTAATGGCTCTCTGTTCTCTCACCCTGTGGCTTTCTATAAAGAAAAAAGGACGGTGTAATTAGAACTAAACATAATCAAGTCATTTCACAGACAGCTCCAGCTTACTTTAATGCATGCATCTAGTTACCTTTTCTTACATCAGGTCTATGGCTTTCAGCTAATATGCGGAAGAATTGCTAATTTATTTGCTTTAAGAAAAGCTAGAGATTCAGGGTTCCATAAACTATGTGTGTGCTGTGAAGTAAAGAGCACAGACTTTGCTGACATAAATCAATGTTCTGCCTATTAGTTGTGACACTGGCGCACTGACATTTCCTGTTATCCCCCTCTTCTTCACAGGTTTTACTCCTATCAGTACCAGACAACACGTGATTGTTGCTGGAATTGTGGGGGTAGTGTTACCTTCACAAAGTAAATAAACTTCTAGGAAATGCTGTAAGTTCTCTGGTGATCACACAATGAATCATGGCAAACTGCATATGAAGCAGCATAAGACACATCATGGGATAACCAAGTATAATGAATTGTTATTTTAAATTATACGCTCTGCGTGGAATATTAATTTTTTTTATAATTTTTTTATGGAAAAAGAAGGCATCTTACAAAACACGCAAAAAGTGGCGTGCACTCAAAACCCCCACAATTAAATTATTTGCTCAAAAAGGAGCCATATCATATGAATCCGCTATCTCAGTGGAGAACAGAGCTTCCAAGGTTTTTAAGCTCAATTCACACCACTAAGCTTTTATTAAAGTGCAATATAGAAATTCACTTACTGACAATCTCGGTAGCATACATAAACTTCAATGAGCTTTATTGATTTCAAAAGGAAATCACAGAAATCTACGAGAAGCTGCACTGGCGGACAGACACAAAAGGGCCTGTTTGAAAGAACAATGTATGGACCATTTGCTGCCAAAGAGCTCATCATAATTCCACCTGCTTTTGGAGGTAAAAATGGGCCTCATTACCTCTTGGGGCCCTGTGCAACTGCACAGGTTGCACCAATGATATGTCGGCCTCTGAGAAGCTTGGTATATGCATATCACTACGGAGTTCTGATCTGAAAGGAAAAATGCAGTACAAACTGGACCAGGAGAGGCTTTGAAGACACTTCCTGAAATTTCCTCATGGGCTTAAAAGGATTGTCCGATGATAACTTATTGATCAATTGGGGTCTGAACCCTGGGACCCACTTCAATTGGTAGAACAGGGAGCTCTTAACTGTGTTCAAGTGGAGCAACAGTGCAAATGCCCAACTGCTACTGCATTAATTCCCTATGTGGAAACCAGTTCACAGCAGATTACCGTGATATTTTCTCACAGTGATCTGCCGTGAAGTCACTGAGCTTGAACTGCGTTGACCTGATCACTGACTTTTCCTCACGGTCCTCAAGTCAGCGCAGTCAACCTGGCTGGGAACACAGCCTCACTAACCGGCAGTAACCTTGATGATGTCACCAATGATGCTGCGCCTGCAGGAGCTCATTCACCAGCGCCTGGATGGTCGTGTCTTAGTACCGTCCAGGTTGAAAACTATTTATTACCCAGACATGGATTACTGCGTGGGAAAAGACGACAGACAGGTAGGTGTCTTATAGACACCTCTTTATTACTGAGTCATAGACTTGATGTCACCAGACAATACAAAGGTGCCATCAACCCCACTTTCCACCGCTAAAGGGCAAGTAGGAAGAGCCGAGCAAAGCACCAGAATTGGCGCATCTAATAGATGTGCCTTTTTTGGACGGCTGCAGGCTTTTATTTTTAAGCTGTGGGGTCAATATCCATGGCCTCTTACCAGCCTGACAATACCAGCCCCCAGCTGTTTGCTTTAGCTTGGCTGGTTGTCAAAAAAGGGAACAGACCCCATGCCGTTTTTTTTTCTTTATTTAAATACTTTAAAAAAAAACAGCATGGGGACCCCTTTATTCTTGATAAAAAGAATAACTAGTCATGCTGAAGCTGACAGCTGACGGTTGCAGCCCCTGTCAATTTTGCCTGGCTGGTTATAGAAAATACAGGGGAACCCATGCCGGATTTTTTTTATTTATTTACAGTTGTGCTCAAAAGTTTACATACCCCAGCAGAATTTTTGCTTTCTTGGCCTTTTTCCAGAGAATATGAATGATAACACCAAAACTTTTCTCTACTCACGGTTAGTGGTTGGGTGAAGCCATTTATTGTCAAGCTACTGTGTTTTCTTTTTTTAAATCATAATGACAACACAAAACATCCAAATGACCCTGATCAAATACTCTCAAGGGGAAAGCACATCCACAAAACGCGTGTCGGGGCGTCCAATGGTACTGCAGACAGGTGGCTTACTGCAACATGGGTAAGATGTAATCCACAATTTAGTTTTTTTTCAATAGGTCAGAGTTCTAATTACATTCTGATTGCTGGAACTTACTTTTTTCTGGCCCTTTTTGGACTTTGATTATGGTTATCCATTATTTACAGCCTTATTCATGTACTGCTCCACTGTATGTATGGACTTGATTTTCCCTTTTTCTATACTTCATATATGTTTCATGGTACTCATGATTCGTGATTTTTCTATGTTTGTATGGTAATATTTTTAAATAAAAACAGGCAAGCAGTTGCATCTGTTATCAACTACATGCCTTTTTTTTTCTTAGTCCCGGATATCCCTTTTAAACTTGGATTTCTAATCTGAAATCCACAGTTTCTGCATCTAAAGTGACATTTTTATGTATTTAACAAAGTAAAACGAGTCAAGAGGTTAAAGCTGGAGATTAAGGATCCTAACTGAAATCTGCAACAAAAAAGTGGGTTTCTACAACAGAAAGTGACATGCTGTGGATTTAAAAATGTAACAAAAGCCAATTTTCCTGTAAATTCCGCAGTACTGACCTATCTGCTATTGAAGGGACATCAGCACTGTAAACAATAAGGCCAAGTTCACACGTTCAGTATTTCACATCAGCATCTGTAAGCCAAAACCAGGAATGGGTGCAAAATGAAGAAGTGGTGCATGTGTTTCTATTATACTTTTCCTCTGATTGTTCCACTTTGAAATACAAATACTAATGTAAAATATTGAATGTGTGAACGTGCCCTAACAGACAATGGAGAAGTGGCGGAGAATTAACATTGGACCTTGGAAGTGTGAGTAAAGAACAGTTTTGTTCTCTTTTTTATTTATTTAAAAAAAACTGAGCCTTGTGACCATGTTTTCTGAAACCAGAGAAGTCAGTTGAACTGTCAGTTTTGGTGACCTCTGAAAATGTATGAGGATGGTCTGGAGTCCAAGGTTATCAAGCAAGAACCAGATGTCCAGTCTTATACAGAATGGCCTGATGCACTCCATGCCACCCAGACCCCTGCTTCATCTTCACTTAGATGAGGACTACAATTTATCTTCTGCTCAGCAGCTCTCTGCTTCTGTGAGCTCCTGTCCACTTTACACTTCCAACTGAGATTCAACTCAGTTTGCATGTATATAGAATCTCTCCCTAACCTCAATCCTCTTCTCTCTTGTTCGTCTCCACTCCCCCACTTAATGGCCATCAATGTGTTTTGAAACTTGCATTCTACATTCCTAAGTCATAAAGTCATTCTTTAAATTCAAAAAAGACCCCAGCATTACACATTCCCATTCTACCAGGGTCCACCTTTCGGTAGGGAACATGCCAATTTATAATTCTATCCAACAAATATTTGTAAAGTTGTAAAGCTCTCCACTCTCCTGTCAAGATCACACCTCACCACTTGCGCGCTTGACCCACTCCCATCCCACCTCATCCCTAACCTTGCCACAGTCTTCATCCCTACTCTCACACACCTCTTCAACCTTTCACTTACAAATGGTGTCTTTCCTTCATCCTTCAAACATGCCTCAATCACCCCGATCCTCAAAAAGCCCTCCCTCGACCCATCCTCAGCGTCTAGCTATCGCCCGATATCTCTTCTCCCCTTCGCCTCAAAACTACTGGAACAGCATGTATATCTTGAACTGTCCTCCCACCTTTCCTCCTGCTCCCTCTTTGACCGGTTACAATCAGGCTTTCGACCGCATCACTCAACTGAAACTGCCCTAACTAAAGTCACCAACGACCTACTAACCGCCAAGAGCAAGCGACACTACTCTGTCCTCCTTCTCCTGGACCTGTCTTCTGCCTTTGACACCGTAGACCATTCCCTCCTCCTACAGATTCTCTCATCTCTTGGCATCACAGACTTGGCCCTATCCTGGATCTCATCATACCTAACAGACCGAACATTTAGTGTCTCCCTCTCACACACCACCTCCTCACCTCGCCCCCTGTCTGTCGGTGTTCCCCAAGGCTCAGTCCTAGGACCCCTACTCTTCTCCATCTACACCTTCGGCCTGGGACAGCTCATAGAATCCCACGGCTTGCAGTATCACCTCTACGCTGATGACACGCAGATCTACCTATCTGGACCTGACCTCACCTCCCTACTGACCAAAATCCACAGTGTCTGTCTGCTATCTCAGCCTTCTTTTCTGCTCGCTTTCTCAAACTGAACATGGACAAAACAGAATTCATCATCTTTCCCCCACCTCATTCTACCCCTCCACCAGGCCTATCCATCAATGTCAATGGCTGCTCGCTTTCCCCAGTCCCACATGCTCGGTGCCTTGGGGTGATCATCGACTCTGCCCTCTCTTTCAAACCACATATCCAAGCCCTCGCCACCTCCTGCCGCCTCAAACTCAAAAATATTTCCCGGATCCGCTCATTCCTCAACCATGAAGCCACAAAAACACTAGTGCACGCCCTTATCATTTCCCGCCTCGACTACTGCAACCTCCTACTGTCTGGCCTCCCCTCTAGCACTCTGGCACCACTCCAGTCCATCCTACACTCTGCTGCACGACTAATCCACCTGTCTTCCCGCTATTCCCCAGCCTCCCCACTATGCCAGGCCCTTCACTGGCTTCTTATTGCCCAGAGGCTCCAGTTCAAAACCTTAACCATGACATACAAAGCCATCCACAACCTTTCTCCTCCATACATCTGTGACATGGTCTCCCGCTACCTACCTACACGCAACCTTCGATCCTCTCAAGATCTCCTTCTCGACTCCCCCCTCATCTCTTCTTCCCACAACCGCATACAAGACTTCTCCCGGGCTTCCCCCATACTCTGGAACTCCCTGCCGCAAAACATCAGACTTTCACCAACAACGGAGACCTTCAAGAAAAACCTGAAGACCCACCTGTTCCGACAAGCCTACAACCTGCAATGATCCTCAGTGTACTGAACCATCGCACGACCAGCTCTACCCTCTCCTAGTGTATTCTCACCCATCCCTGTAGACTGTGAGCCCTCGCGGGCAGGGTCCTCTCTCCTTCTGTACTTATGCGTCCCTTGTCTAGCACATGTTTATTGTATCTGTCTATATTTTTCCCTTTTCATATGTAAAGCGCCATGGAATAAATGGCGCTATATAAATGTATAATAATAATAATAATAAAGTCTCCAATCATTTGTACAGGTAATTATCATTCTCTAGTGCTGTGTGTGCAGTGCCAGTTGTCCCTTCTCACTCTACCTCCATGTATAACTGCCCTTCCCTTACAAGAAGTCTGTAATTTGTGCATGTTCTAATCAATAAAAAGGCATTTAAAAGAAAATATATGCTGATATTCTAATCCTTAGTTCTTCTGTACAAAGACCAGGAGCATCCAGTAGCAGCTTATTCCCTCTCATTGAAAATACATACAAGCTAAACTTGAGCTAAGTGTGTAAGGCTATGATGGAGTCGGGAGGTACAGCTGCCAGCTAATGAAGATGTCTGGGCAACTTGTAAAATGTTTCTCTCAATTTACAGACCCAAGAACATAGAATATGCGCCCACAAAACACAGAGACTACAAGGGGATTGACGGCTTTTGACTGCCCTTCCAGTGTGCAGTGTAACTTTGAGGAGCAATGCTGCACACACTTTACAGTGAATTGCTGCAGTTTTGCTGCAGTTTTGAAGCCCATCCTAATCTTTAACCTGCCGAATCGTCAAAGCCCTCTTGGACATTCACACATAGCGTAAATGCTGCATTTTATCTGCTGCGTTTAACTGTCTAAGCAAAGTGGGTGTGATTTCAACTATTGCCCATTGTGCATCTAAAAACGCTAAAGAATTATGCTTTTTCTGCTATTTTTTTTTTCTCTCTACAGGCTTCCATGGAGCGACTAAAAACAAAAAAGCATGTAAGAATGCATGAATTCAAGCTTTTCTGTACTATAAAAGTCGCTGCTTCAAATCAGTACCAAAATGCATCAAACTCAGGGGAACTCACATTAAAAAATGCAATAACCAGAGAAGATTGTTATTGTAGGCACCTGCAGAAAACATGTAAATAAAAGGCAGCAAAAAAAAAAAAAGAAAGAAACCTGCAGCATTTACGCTACACGTGAGCACGGCCTCATATGATCTGTGGTTTGGGCTAAAAATGTAGCTTCTTGGGAGAATCTATGAATTTCTACTTCTCACCAATAAATATGTATTGGCAATTATGTATTTTGTGATTTTAATTCATACCAAGTTTCCATAAAAACAAGACACCTGGTGAAATCCGATAGTCACATGTTGGCATCACAATCTGTCAGTAATACCTGTATTAAAGAATAGAAAAGTCTATAAAATGCTGGAGAATTAGTAATAAAGGCAACAGATGAAGAATAGTGAATAGCAGGAGAGGAGGGGGCACCCTGGATAGTGAGATATTATTCTCAGGATCAAAGAAAGGTTCACAGCCTGAATCTAAAGACACCAAACTAACACTGCAGAGACGCGACACGTAATGTGAGCACATTAGCAAAGTGAGAATCGCCCTTATTCTGCATTTTATTTAACAAAGGTTTAAGTCTCGCTTTTAAGTGTCAGTTGCTTAAGGATCAGGGGATTTCTGCTTGTAATCATATGATTTTGATGTTCACATCAAACCGGTCACTCCTTTGAAGCCACTTCTGAGTTCGTTATTTGTATTACAGTGCTCACGTGTTTGTGATTCTTTCAGCTTTCTAGCATATGTCCTTTAACAAAATCAATGCCTGGTGTACATGGTACGTGTGGATTTACATACAACGCTCTGATCTGAGCCGACATACAGACTAGTCAAATCCAGTGAATCCTTCAAAAGTGTGGAATAAAGGAAAATAAAGATTAACCCCTTAATGACCGTCAATACGTCTTTTAACTCAAGGTTCCCCAACTCCAGTCCTCAAGGCCCACCAACAGGTCATGTTTTCAGGATTTCCTTTGTATTGCACAGGTGATCACCTGGGCAATACTAAGGAAATCCTGAAAACATGACCTGTTGGTGGGCCTTGAGGACTGGAGTTGGGGAACCCTGTTTTAACTGACCTGAGATATAAGAGAATAGCATCCCCACACAGGTGACAATCCAGCAGCTGCCGACTGTACACTACAGCTGACAACTTGATGCATCAGCCGTGATCTGTGTTGGCACCGACCATATCTGTTTAACCCCTTACATGCTGCTGTCAATAATGACTATATCATATAAATAGTTAAAGAGTATGGGGGCTTCCTCTTTATCCCCATTAGCACCCTGAGATCATGATTGTGTGGTCCTGATGTTTGCCATGGCAGATCACGGCCAAATAGCAGCCTTAGAATTTGCAGGCTACAATGGCCTGTTCAAAAGTTAGTGACATTCAGGTGGTAAAAATCAACGTTTTCATTCCTATCATGCCACTTTGTGTTAATTCCTGAAAAGCACCTGAAAGGTTAATAAACTACCTGACAGCAGTTTTCAGTATGTCAGGGAGTGCTGTTTTTAAAATGGTATCACTTTTGGGGTTTTCCAATATATAGGACCCCCCAAAGTCATATCAACCCTGGATGGGTCCTTAAAAAAATAAATTTTGTAAATTTCCATGAAAAAATAAAAAATTGCTGCTACATTTTTAAAACTCCTAAAATGCGAACAAAATAAAATAACATTTTACAAATGGTGCTGATGTAAAGCCGACATGAGGGAAATTTTATTAATTTTGTGTTTTGACTATCTGAATTAAAGGGATAATCATTCAAAGTTTGAAATTTGCTAATTTTTTTACATCATTGTCAAATTTCTGATATTTTTTTTTTTATAAATAAACCCAAAACATATCAACCTAAATTTTCCATTATCATAAAGTACAATGTGTCATGAAAAAAAAAATCTCAAAATCAGTGGGATTTGTTGAGGCGTTCTAGAGTTATTACCACATAAAGTGACACTTGTTAGATTTCAAAAATTTGCCTCCATCACTAAGGGGTTAAAGGATATGTGCACACATTATGTTATTTGTTGTTATGTGGAGTTTTGTCACAAAAACTGAAGCATCTTCTAGTACCAGTAAAGTTAATGAGGTTCCTGATGTCTCATGCACACGTTGCTAATTTTTCTCTTGCAAATTTAAAGCAGTGTCAAATCTGCAGAATGTCAATTCTTTCAGTGTTTTTTTCACCCATTCCTATTCATGGAAAAAAAAAAAAAAACACACACATGAATGTGAAGCTGCGTTTTTCCTGCGAAGAGATGCGTTTTAGGTGCAGAAATGTTTGCAGCAAATAGTTAATGTGTGCACATACCTTTATAAGTGTGTTAATGAAGTGTGCTCAACTCTTGTATACAGTTAGACTGTAGGGGCAGGGTCCTCACCCCTTCCCCCTTATGTACCACTTGGACAGTGTTTGTTTTCTCATTATGCAAATTGCCTCTTCAAACAAAGAGGACTTGTACTCTATAGCGCCACCTATTGGAAGTAGCGATCCTACAAGTCGATGTTTTCTCATTGTAATTTATATTGGTACATAAACCCCTTTTCATATGTACAGCACTATGCTCTAAAAATAAAATAACAATAATTCTTGTAATACTACACAATGCGAAATGAAATGACCTGTTAAAGAAAGTAGTGCTTGTATGCTGCCCTTCGGAGTCATAGCAAAAAAAACAGTACCCTGATTATGATAAACTTTTACATCTACATTAAAAAAAACAATTTCGGGGCCATGAGAGAAAATGCCGACAAAAACAAAACAGCGAGAATAATAGCACAAGACCGAGAAAAAAAAAACCAAATTATTACAAAATGAAACAGCTCATTATATCCACACTTATCCATGTTTTAATACTTTCGTGGAAACGATGCATTAGAGAAATAGAGTAGAAGATACTTCGAGTCACTTATAGAAAGTTACACTAGTGTGGTACTAGTATATATATACACCTAAAAACGACAAAATGTCCTGAAATCAAAAAGCCTCTTACCCAGACAAACTGCTCTTGCCATAGTGATAGTTAACATCCTCTACCATGGGAAATACCTTTCACAGCAATGGGTCCTATTAACAGCTGGAATTCCACGTGTGATCTGCACCATCAAACGAAAATGTGTCCTCGGATTCAGAGCAGGTATAGTGCATAGATGAAAGCGTGTGGCTCCTCCTCGCCAGCCCAGCTGCATTTTACTACTTCTATTCATTGTAGATACCATAAACATCCTTTAGGCCTGAATGGGAGCTGCTACTAATGAAAGTTTGCCAGGCAGGTTTTCACTTTACTGGCAGCTCACTGCTATATATTGGCAAACTGAGAAACAGCAGAATGCAAAGCGAAATTGCAGACAGGATGTATGAAGTGAAGGTTCTTGTGCACAACGGAACAATGTTCCTGTGATTCTCACTGGAAGCTCAGGTTCACACAAGCTAATAACAAAATCATTTCGTTTCCTGTCACATTGTCATCCGTGTGCAAACCGTATAAAATCATCTTTTTTTTTTTTTTTAACACCAGCAGCTGTTAATCGTTTACAGTGTCCCATGTTACAGAGTTGCAATGTATTTGTAAAAATCGAATGCTATACTGTGGCTCTACATGGCGTCAAATTTTTGTAAGCACCTGTAAAGCAGAAGAACTAAATGCAACAGCAGAGACATCAGGCAGGATCAACAATCTACTTATTCAATTAACAGGGTTAAATACGGAAAAGATTATCACAGATAAATTGCACAAGAACAATATTCACAGTATCATTTACAGGCAAATACATGCGTAGAGATATATTGGTTACTACATTACAAGAGATGTCATTGAGATCAGATCAGGGTCTACAATCCAACCTGGCTCTAAAGGTACTGCCACACTTAGCGATCTCGTTAGCGATCACGATAACGACGCAAGCTAACGAGATCGTTGGTGTGATCTCTTTTAGGTCGCTAGTAGCTGCCAAACAGGAGATCTCATAAACGACACATCAGCGGTCAGCGATCTCTTTAACGACTTTGGCGGTCGTTAGGATGTCATTAGCATGTACTGAGCGCTTCTGATTCATAGGAATTTCCAGCATCGCTCCTGCTCTCTGCGTCCTGCTTTGCAACTTCTGCGATCCTCTCTGTGACGCAAAAGAGAACTTACAGATATTGCGATCCACTCCGTGACGCTAAAAGCCCTAGTCCCGCCTGTGCCGCTGTCATATGCGTCACAAACGAGGTCGCTCGTCGTTCGCAAAAGGTGCCAAACACAGCGATATAGGCTCACCAGCGGGACGCCAACGATCAAAAAACGGTCCAGAACGCTAGTGAACGATCAGCGACATCACAGCAGGGGCCACATCGTTGCTACATGCCACACACAACGAGGTCGCTAACGAGATCGCTAAATAGTGACGTTTTAGCGATCTCGTTAGCGATCTCGTTAGCGATCTCGTTTAGTGTGGCATACCCTTAACCCTTGCAAATTTTGGGCCCTGACACAGTTTAGTAATGCTTTCTGGGCCACTTAAGCATCAGCTGGACCCTGTCTCATTAAGACTAGTTTCACATTTGCGTCTTTGTGCGCAGCGCATACGCTTTTAAAAACGCATGCAAATGCAGCGTTTTTTATACGCATCAGCGTACACATGACAACAAAAAATGCAGCGTTTGCATGCATTTTTGCATGCGTTTTTTATGCGCATGCGTTCGATATTTCCAGGTGCTATAATCAGTTCCTGGACATGCGCAGTCTGAAGTTTTGCATGCTCATCGAACGCATCCATTGCGCATGTCCATGCACACGCCTGCGTTCTCATAGACTGTAATGCGTTGTTTTGACATATTCCGTACACATGCATTTTTTTTTACGCCTTCCGACGGACCCAAACATGTAACAAGTTGCGTCTGGCACGTCTAGACGCACATCTGGAAAAAACGCATGCGCATGAAAACGCAGACGAACGCATGCAAACGCAAGACCATGCGTACACCATGTTAAACATAAGTATGCATGACGCATGCATGCGCACGATGCGCTGCGCACAAAAACGCTAATGTGAAACCAGCCTAACAGTCTCTCCCCTGCCCACACCACACATAAGTCTCTGCTAAAAGCAACGACCACACGTCTCCTCCTTGTTGTCCAGCCCAGGCTCAAATCTCTGACTGGGTATCCCCAGGGCCGAGTGTCTTCTTGGTCCGTATCAAGGGGGGCTGGACCTCGGCTGTTGACAGGCATCGTTCAGGTCTTCAGTGCTTGACCGTCGTTGTCAGAGTCTGCGCCTTGCTGGTACACACGGCTGCGGCCAAGTTGTAACGGCCGCTGGAGCTGCAGCAGGACTAGCAGTCACTTCCCTTGGTACCAACTGCATCTTCTCGGCCTGGCCAGGCCTTTTATTTTTAGTCACTGCGACACAGGTGTCACCTGACTTGGTGTCGTCCTTTAAACTTTTCCCCTGGGGACCATACACAATTCTTTCTTTTTTCTTTCACTTTCAGCTTTGTCCAACAGATGGCGGTGTTCGCTTACAGTTACTCAGTCCTTCTTGTCCATTTCTCTACACATGCATAAACCTAAATGGGTTAGTTTCATCTTATTTATGGAAGAACCGACCATGCTGCTATTTTTTTCACACTCAAATTTGGTCAGTGAAGAAAAAAAAAGCTTATCTGCACTGCCCCACTCAATAATATTAGTCCGAATGCAGTCCGTTTTTTTCAGATAGTGTTTAGACCAGAAGTACGGTTGTGTGAACAAGCCCTATGACATAGCTTCCAAAGGAGTTTTATATCCTCAACAAACTCATTGTTAGAGCTTGCTTACACTGATATTCCAAGGATATGCTAATTGTTTCTAACCTGTAAAAATATTTCTCTAACAAGGTTGCATAGGGTTAAGAAAACATATCTGCTTTCTTCTAAAAACATAGCCACGCCTAACCAAAAGTTGCATGTGGTATTGCAGCTTAGACCCATTTACTTTAGTAGAGATGAGCCAAAATACCAAACAACCCATGGACCCGTGTAGCAGCCATGTTTTTCTAATACTGCACAGCCTCTCGAGGAGTCATTCTAGGCAGGGATGAGTAGATAATTATTGTTAGTATAAGGGGTATGTCCTGTTCAGAACAATTATTGTTAGTATAAGGGTATGTCCTGTTCACAACACCCTATTTATGCAAGAAAGAAGGGGTACTGCCTATCACAAAGATCCAATGTATAAATATGAAGTTGTAAATCTCTATTGTTTTCCTGTAGTATCTATTTAGACAGCACAGCTCAGTAAAAATGTAAGTGAGCTGTTCTGAAGGCAAGATCTGTAAGGCCAAGTTCACACAACCATGTGATTTCTTGGGCCTTTCAAGTCTGCAGGTTGCGGATGGGATGGGGTCTATTTGCAGCTTTGTGTGCTTGTCTACATCAGTGTTGTTTACCATGTGGAAAATTGCTCAACATTCATTGGTCAGATTGCTGTCCATGTACAATCTGCTGCGTATGAGAACCATGCACTGACCAGAAATACATTTGTTTACTTTTAGGGCTCATTCAGATGAGCAGTACATCAATGCTGATCCGTTTGTCTGTCAGTGTTGGGGCGTGGATACGGCCTGAAGCCGCACCTCTATGACTGAAAGCCAGAGGAAGAGTAAAGTTCATCACCTCACAGAAGTGGGGCCTTCAGTGCGGTGGCCACACAGCCACAGGACTCCTTCACACATTCATTTAAAGCATGTACCGATACTGGTGTCAGTCAGCGTTTTATCTGCATGTCCATTTTTTCCATTAGTGTGTCATCCGTGTCCGTTTTTACCAGTGTGCCATCCCTGTGTCCGTTTTTACCATCAACGTATTATCCTTGTGTCCGTTTTTACCAGTGTGCCATCCCAGTGTCTGTTTTTACCATCAGCCTATCATCTATGTGTCTGTTTTACCAGTGTGCCATCCTTGTGTCCGTTTTTACCATCAGTGTATCATCCATGTGTCCGCTTTACCAGTGTGCCATCCCTGTGTCCGTTTTTACCATCAGTGTATCATCCATGTGTCCGCTTTACCAGTGTGCCATCCCTGTGTCTGTTTTTACCATCAGTGTATCATCCATGTGTCCACTTTACCAGTGTGCCATCCCTGTGTCCGTTTTTACCATCAGTGTCATCCATGGTCGCTTACCAGTGTGCATCCTGTGTCCGTTTTTACCATCAGTGTATCATCCTGTGTCCGTTTTTACCATCAGTGTATCATCATAGTGTCCAGTTTTTACCATCGTGTGTCATCCATGTGTCGTTTTACCGTGTGGGCATCCTGTGTCTGTTTTAACCGTTCAGTGTGTCATCCATGTGTCCGTTTTTACCGTCAGTGTGTCATCCATGTGTCCGTTTTTACCATCAGTGTGTCATCCCTGTTCCGTTTTTACCATCAGTGTTCATCCATGTGTCCGTTTTTAACCATCGTGTGTCATCCATGTGTCATTTTTACCATGTGTCATCCCATGTCCTTTTTACCGTCGTGTGTAATCCATGTGTCCGTTTTACCAGTCAGTGTGTCCATCCTATGTCCGTTTTTACCGTCAGTGTGTCATCCATGTGTCCGCTTTACCAGTGTGCCATCCCTGTGTCCGTTTTTACCATCAGTGTATCATCCATGTGTCCGCTTTACCAGTGTGCCATCCCTGTGTCCGTTTTTACCATCAGTGTATCATCCATGTGTCCGCTTTACCAGTGTGCCATTCCCTGTGTCCGTTTTTACCATCAGTGTATCATCCATGTGTCCGCTTTACCAGTGTCATTCCTGTGTCCGTTTTTACATCAGTGTCCATCCATGTGTCCGTTTTAACCATTCAGTGTGTCATCCATGTGTCCAGTTTTACCAGTGTGCCATCCTGTGTCCGTTTTTAACCGTTCGTGTGTCATCCCTGTGTCCTTTTTACCGATCAGTGTGTCATCCAGTGTCCGTTTTTACCTCAGTGTGTATCCTGTATCCGTTTTTACCATCAGTGTTCATCCATGTGTCCGTTTTTACCATCAGTGTGTTATCCATGTGTCCAGTTTTTACCAGTGTGCCATCCATGTGTCGTTTTTAAACCGTTCGTGTGTCATCCATGTGTCCGTTTTTACCGTCATTTACCGTCAGTGTGTCATCCATGTGTCCGTTTTTACCGTCAGTGTGTCATCCATGTGTCCGTTTTACTTGTCACCATGTCCGTTTTACAAGTGTGCATCCATGTGTCCTTTTTGACACCATTGTGGTCATCAGTGCTTTTACAATATGAATAAAATAAAGAAAGAAGTTACAAAGCTTCTCCTATACTGTTAAACACATACAGCACATTTACAGCACATCCATGTTTTTCATGGACCCATAGACTTGTATTGGACATTGTCATCTGTGCTGCCAGAAGAAACGCGGACGTGTTTCCTTGTGTTTTGCACAGACACACGGTCTGTGTAAAAACATGGACATGTGTGTAGCAGCATAGGTAATAGTGGATACGTGGGGTATCTGTTTTTTTCACTGGAAACATGAATATGTGAAGGAGGCTATAGAACACTATTAACCAGCATATTAACTCTATATCTCCAGGTTAAGTGTTTTTTTACATGACAGGCTCTCTTTAATTTTGCACCAAATAGCATCCATCACTATAACCCCTTACCAACCTTAGACATCCCAGAACACTTTGGTCACTGATCCGCACTCGTGTTCGCTGTTTTCAAAAACTTTTTTTTTCCAGTAACTATTTTTTCTCCCCCCATCCCTTTGCACCACTCCGTGTGTCCATCCTACAGATGCCAAGCTGCTGATCAGACGTACACCACTGATTAGCACCCGTGCTCGTTTTTAGCAAGGCCTTTTTTTTTCCTGTCTATTTTTTTTATCCCCTTTTTGCACCATATCCGTGAGTGCGTCTCCCAGTCGTCAAGCGCTGGTTGGTGACGAACAACATTGACAGGCCTCAGGTTGTTGTATTTTGTGAAAAAAGAATTGAGTAAAAGAAATCATTTAGATTAGTTGATAGGATTAGATTAGGGACAGTAAAAATATACCGTAGTAACCGTTGTCTGCTGCAATATTTTTTTCTGAATTGCGATAGGGTTAGTGTAAGGTCAGAAAAAAAAACACATCCGTGAGTCCGTCCTACAGCCCTCAGCACTGATCAGCAACACATCACTAATCAAATTCAGGCTGTTTTTTGTTTTGTTTTTCTTTTGTGTGAAAAAAAAGAGTAAAAAAAACATTTTTGATTTGTTGATAGAATTAAATTTTTTTCTCTTCTAAATAAAAAAAAAAAAAAGTTTACACCAAGCACTCACCCCCACATACACACCTGAATAAAATTTGGTACACATACAAACACCACATATGTGAAAAAATGTCATCACACTCGTCCCAAACCCGGTATTCAGCAGAGGAGGCATGCAATTTCCATGCTTCAGACACAGACAGTGAGGGACAGGATCCCACCTTCCTGTATTTTTCAGACTCATCCTCTTCCTCAAGTGATACCAAACCACCAAATAGATGCCCCAGGACAGAAAATGAACCATTACCCACCTTTACTGACCCCGTGTGGACTTCAAAGACTATGATTCATAGATACCTGATTTTGGGGCGCAACCATGAATCCAATTTGACACCACTGACCTCACAGAAACAAACTTTTTCAAAGTCTTTTTCTCTGAGGATTTTGTAAACCTCATGGTGGCCGAGAAAAATTTGTACGGCCAGCAATTTTTGGCAGAAAACCGCCAGTCATCACTTTCTAACTGAACCCCTGTAGACGCAGTAGAAATGATGGCGTTTTGGGGCCAGAAATTCATCAATATTGGAGTGTTGAGGTTTTGTGTAACACTCCACTGTTCCATATTGCCATGACTCAAACGTTTTGAGGTCATCCACAAATTTTTGCGGGGTGTGAGGGAAAGTTGTGTGGGATTTGGTGCACCCACCGCTGGATCAAGATTAGTACTTCTACGTACATAACTTTCATGCCAGCATCCCACTGTTCAAGTCCCTCACTGTGCGAGGTAGCGCAAAAATCGGAAATGTCTCCCTAAGACGCTAGTTGGGCAGCTGCTCAGGAAGGGCAAGAGCACAGTTCAATGTAGCAACAACATGCTGGTGGTCAAGTACAAGAAAGATGTCCTTTTCTTGACCACCATACATGGTGATGGCAGCACCCCCACCACTGTACGAGGTGCCTATACAAAGGTCCACAAACCACACTGTGTACTCGGGTACAACAAGAACGTAGGGGGAGTTGATCACTCTGATCATGTCCTCCAGCTGTACAGTGCCATGAGAAAGGCCAAGGTATGGTACAAGACGCTGGCTGTGCACATTGTACAGATGGCAATGTACACTTTCGTGCCATCACGATGTGCAGGTCTGACCAGTACGTCGGACCTTCACTTCCAAGAGGTAGTAATTAAGGCCCTGATATATGGCAGTCAGGAAGGAGCAGGCCCCAGTACTTCCAGAACGGAAGATGCTGCTATGGTACCAGGCCAAAAGGAGAAAGGAGGGTCACAAAAAAAGGTGCCGAGTCTGTTACAAAAGGGGAATAAGCAAGGACGCCATTTGTCAATGCAACACCTGCACTGACAAACCTGACCTGTGTATATAAGAATGCTTCAAACTGTACCACACATTCATGGTCTACTTAATTCATTTCTGACTTATACAACTCCCGTATGACAACCTGATGTACACTACACAACTCACGTATGCCAACCTGATGCACTATACACAATTTATGTATATACCACAAC
The DNA here is from genome assembly GCA_033576555.1 of Oophaga sylvatica. Lineage (NCBI taxonomy): Eukaryota > Metazoa > Chordata > Amphibia > Anura > Dendrobatidae > Oophaga > Oophaga sylvatica. The sequence continues at coordinate 290,524,998 of JARQOD010000002.1, forward strand.
ATTACAAAATTCACATACTAGGAAAACACTCGCTCTCCAATATAGGGTTACTTGTGTGTGTGGGGGAGGGGGTCTACTCCTGCAGACTATTCCATCAAAGTCTGCATTGCAAAATGTCACTCCTTCACTTCCGAGCCCTGACATGCACTCAGAAAGTGGTTTTCTCTCACACATGAGTTATCAGCGTACTCAGGAGAAATTGGAAAACAGATTTTGAGATCCATTTTTTACTGTTACCCTTGTGAAAATAAAAAATTGGAGCTAAAAGATCATTTTTATGGAAAAAAAATGTGATTTTTTTATTTTCATGACTCGACATCATAATTTTCTGAGAGGCACTAGCGGGTTCACGGTGCTCACCACATGTCTACGGTAAATAAATTCCTTGGGGCGGTGGGTCTAGTTTCCAAAATGGGGTCACTTGTGGGGGATTTCCACTGTTTAGGCACATCAGGGGCTCTGAAAACGTGACATAGCATCCGCTAATGAGTCCAGCAAATTTTGCATTCAAAACATCAAATTGCACTCCTTCCCTTCTGAGCCCTGCCGTGCGCCCAAACAGTGGTTTACCCCCACTTGTGGGTTATCGGCGTACTCAGGAGAAATGGCACTACAAATTTTGGGGTCCAGTTTTTCCCGATACCCTTGTGAAAATAAAAAAATTGGGTCTACAGTAAAATTTTTGTGAAAAAAGTTAAATGGTAATATTTTTCTTCCACATTGATTCAGTTCCTGTGAAGCAACTGATGGGTTAATAAACTTCTTGTCACTTCAAATGTGATGTGGCCAAATAAAAAAAATGTTTTTATAAATTTTGCTGAAAAAATGAGAAATTGCTGGGCATCTTTTAACCCTTATAACTTCGTAACAAAAAAAAATGCTTAACAAATGTTGCAGATGTAAAGTAGACATGTGGGAAGTGTTATGTATTAACTATTTTTGTGACATATCTTTCTGATTTAAGGGCGTAAGAATTCAAAAATTCTAGTTTTTTTTTTTCACAAATAAATGCAAGTCACACTGAAGAAATTTTACCATTATCATTAAGTACAATATGTTGCTAAAAACAGTCTCAGAATCAGTGGGATCCGTTGGAACAGTTCCAGAGTTATAACCTCATAAAGGGACACTGGTCAGAATGGTAAAATTTGTCCTGATCGTGAAGGTGCAAATAGCCTTGGGTATTAAAGGGGTTAAAAATGTTAACGCAAAAAAAAAACAGCAAAGAAGCATACAAGAACAAAAAGAAAAATAACTTAAAAAAATGAAAAAAATAAATCAACCCTAAAAGGGAACCTACAAATAAAGTTGCACTCTGTAGCACTATAGCATGAAAACAGAAAATATATGAAATATGAATTGCATTACTGCTCTAGAAAATAGGAAGAATTGAGAATACTTTGCACATAAATTGGCCAAATTATATATACCCAGTTATCTAATGTGACTCCTCTCCTAGGCTGAAGCCTGCATTCATGTGGGTATATAGGATTCTTCTATGACTGATTGGCACTTCCAAACAGAAGACAGGTGTGTATTTTCTAGAGCAGTAATGCAATTCATATTTCATATATTTCATGCTATAGTGCTACAGAGTGTTGGTTATATATGGAGATGGCTGCTCTTCGTTTGCACCTGTACACACCTGCCATCTGTTTGGAAGTGACAGTCAATCTTTTGTTATCCTAAAAGGGAACCCGTCATCTGTATAAATCAGAGTCTGTCTGCACAATTACAAACTGATATATTTTACTCTGAAACGCCCTGGCGTTGCACCAATATACAAAAGGGAAAGATATAGGCCATATGAAGGGATCACCACATAAGCATGGATATCAATAGAAAAATACTTTATTGAACACACAAGGATACAAAAAAGACATTAAAAACATTAAAATAGTCACACATGTGACATGAAAACACATATCAAAAAAGCTCATAATAAAGCCTAAAACCTAGACCCATAGGTGTGCAAATATGCTCAATGATTATATAAACAGCATACTACCAATATCAAAAAAAAGGGGGGGTGGTGATTCCCCAGCACACAAAATTGCAAATATCCACACTAAGAATACCTCCTAACACAATACACCCATTATATTTAAGGTGAGTAAAAGATGGAATATCATGCCTTGCATAGGCATCAAGTGTTTGTGGAGCCTATAGAGATGAATTGGCCCACAAAAAGAGGTCGTCCATATCCCAAAATAGAACTTGATACAAAAAAGGAGTGGGGTTGCAGGCGCGCTCATTGGCGGACAGGAGTCAGTATTGGTATTCTTACTGCTCTGAGGTTTTGCAGCACTACATGCATTGTAATAATACATTTAATCACCACTTACCGATACCTAGAAAGTGACTGGTATGATGGCATGATGACTCATCAATAATGCGATCATCAGCGAAAACATTTTATATCACACATGCACAGGGAGGTTAGTTTAGACAAATTATCTCACCCTTGTAGGGCAGGGCTACAAACTTCTGTCACTAACAAAAAGTCTCATTTTATTAATGGGAATTTCCAATTTAAAATCATACAACTTGCTGAGCAACTTTTTACTCTATGTTTGTGTTTTTACAGTAATATTTTAGCATGCAATAGTCATAAACATTACATGTAAACTGGAGTCTGGTGTTAGTGCAACCGTTTCCTAAACTAACTAGTTGCACAATAATTTATTAAAAGGAACCTGGCAGGTCCCCCATGCCCTACAACCATTCACCTATGTATGAGTAAACTCCCTGCCTAACCAGCCCTGTATAATGTTATTGAGATCAGTAAATGCTTTAAAAAAACATTTATAATGTCCCCATTTCCTACGCTAAGGAGGGCTTTGACTAATCAGCCCTCTTTACATGTTATCACACCCTTGTGGGGATGATAACATAATGTGCACAAGCCGGCCTCATCGCCAGCTCATGCAAATCCAGCACATACGCTGTTGTGAATGTGCTAGAAATGAATTCTGAGCAGAAGCTCCCTCTGGTGGTTACAAACAGTACTGAACTATCCAATGAAGATTGTGAAGATTGGCGATCAGGTGTTACTGACTGGTCTTATATAAGGGAGGTTCCCTCCCATCAGGGTTGCCGGTGATCAATTGTTCTGGTCTCATCTTTGATTCCTGTTCACTTTGTAGCTTGCTGTTTCGTGCCTGCATCTTCTGCTAACAGATAAGACATTTTCTTCTTTTAGTTTTTTGTGCTTGCTTTTTGCATTTTGTCCTGCACTTCTGTGGGGGTCTGCCGGGTCCCCTCCAGGGGCTTGTGCTCCTCTCAGTTTAGTTCAGCCACTGTTGTTTGTTCATTTGCCTTTTCCAGCTTTTTCAGTGGCTGCTGTTTAGTTTTGTTACACCAGAGAACTAATTTAGGTGGTAGAGGTCGTGTGATCTCAGGTGTTTTTGTAATTAGTAGAGTTGGTACTTTTCAGGGTTTTTTGGGATTGCAGTAAGTGTCCTTCCTATCCTTTTCTATTTAGGAAGTTTGGGCCCCAACGTTTGCTCATACTATTTTCTGTCTGTGTCTGTATTTTCCTCTTGTCTAACCGCCATTACATGTTTGGGGGCTTTCTATGTTCTTTGGGGATCTGCTCCGGGCAGATAGTTTTCCTCTTTCTGTCTTTAGGTGCTCTCCTCAGCTACCAAACATAACAGTATCACCGGCCAAACCCATCACAAATACATTACCACCCCTCCTTTCCCCCACAATACCTCCCCCTTAATACCTCTAATACTCTCAAAAAATAAATAATCAAAAAAAAAAACCCAATACAAATTTATCATTTCTTCAAAAAAAACACACCATTCTAAATCCCTAATAATTCTATATTCACCTCAATCCATCTAACTTCTACAATCACCACACAATCACTTTAATCCATAATATTCCCACTTCAACCCATCCCTCAAATAAAAACTTTTCATCTCACCCTAAACATCCAAACCCCCCACCATACCAATAAAAAATCAACCCACACCTACCACCTTTCCTCCTCCCTCCTTAACCCCAATACACACACCCCATCTCTTCTCACCACCTTCAATTTCAAAAACCCATCCCATTTTCACCATAAAATCTATCATAATCATCCAAAAAACTTCAATTTTAACAATACCTCATCTCCACCATACCATCACCCTCATCCCCCTCCAATAATTCCAACCCACTTTTCAATCATCTCATCTAACACATACCTCTCAACTCCTTATTTCCTACCATCCCCCATTCCATCCTCTCAAATTCTCCAAAAACTTCCTTTACATACTCACCATACCCTTCATAACATTATTTCAACCATACCCAATTACACCCATCAACACATACCAACTCTCAACCCCAATCCCTCCTAAATCTATCTCTTCTCTACATTATTCCACTATAATCCAATATCCCCTCAACATCCCCCATCCTATATCACTCTATTAACATTTTCCCCTCTACCATCTAAACTCCCTCTCCCATTTAACATAAACACCATATTATCATCCAACATCACAAACCTAATCCACCTCTTTTCCTCCTAAAATCCCTACCTAATACAATTTACTATAACCTCCACCTAAAAACAACCATACCAATCACATCCAATACACCAAAAATACCTTCAAACTAATCAACTTCTCCTCACAACCCATCATTCAAAATCAAAATCACCCCTAATATTTAAACCAATACCCCACCTCCTACACAACCCCACATTTTCACTCAACACCCCAAATTCATCTCCACCCCCCTAAAACCACCTTATCACCATCTTTAATCCCATACACCCTTCTTATCCCCAAAAATTAACATACACCACATCCATCCAACACTACATTTAAACCAATTAACCCTACACCACACATAAAATTCAATTCCCACATATACATACCCCTAATTTTCATCCCATATAACCACCCCCCCACCATAAAAAAATCCACCCCTTCACTTCATAACATCCAAAAATCAATCAAAAACATCATATAAACTCTCCCTACCCACATCCACAATCCCCCCACTTCTCACATCATCTCACAATCCAACTATCATTACTACCCAACCACCCTTACTCAAAAACCAATAATACATCCCATCTCACATCTTACAACACACCTTCTACCAATTCTCCTTTACCAGAGACTTGGTTAGTCGGTCCTTTTGGTGGCCTACTTTGTCTCATGACGTCAGGGAATTTGTGCAGTCCTGCGGGACTTGCTCTCGCTCCAAGCCTTGCTCTCGCTCTAGTGGTTTGTTGATGCCATTGCCTGTGCCCAAGAGACCATGGACCCATATCTCTCTGGATTTCATTTCCGACCTCCCTGTTTCTCAGAGAATGACCGTTATCTGGGTGATTTGTGATAGGTTTTCCAAAATGATACATCTTGTGCCATTACCTAAGTTGCCTTCCTCCTCTGAATTGGTGCCTTTGTTCCTTCAGCACGTGGTTCGGTTACACGGCATTCCTGAGAACATTGTGTCTGACAGAGGAGTCCAGTTTGTTTCCAGATTTTGGAGGACTTTTTGTTCTAAACTTGGTGTTCAATTGTCTTTCTCTTCGGCTTTTCATCCTCAGACCAATGGACAAACTGAGAGAACAAACCAGACATTGGAGACTTATCTGAGATGCTTTGTGTCTGCTGATCAAGATGACTGGGTCTCTTTTTTGCCTTTGGCTGAGTTTGCTCTTAATAATAGGGCTAGCTCTGCCACTTTGATGTCTCCATTTTTCTGCAATTTTGGGTTTCACCCTCGATTTTCTTCGGGACAGACGGAGGCTTCTGTCTGTCCAGGTGTTGACTCTGTTGTTGAGCGTATGCAGCAGATTTGGGACCAGGTAGTGGAGAGGTTGTCCCTCTCTCAGGAGAAGGCCCAGCGGTTTGCCAACCGGCATAGGACTGATGGTCCTCGGTTTAAAGTGGGGGACTTGGTCTGGTTATCCTCAAGAAATATCCCTATGAGAGTTGCATCTCCTAAGTTTAAGCCTAGTTTTCATTGGACCTTATAAGATCATGGAGATTCTTAATCCTGTTTCCTTTCGTTTACTTCTTCCAGGGACATTTAAGATCCATAACGTATTCCACAAGTCCTTATTGAAGAGGTTTGTCGAGCCAGTGGTTCCTATGGCTGTGCCTCCTGACTCTGTTTTGGTTGAGGGCAATCTGGAGTATGTGGTTGAGAAAATATTGGATTCTCGTTTTTCTAGACGGAAACTCCAGTATTTGGTTAAGTGGAGAGGTTATGGTCAGGAGGACAATTCTTGGGTGTTTGCTTCGGACATCCATGCTAGGAGACTGATCCGTGCGTATCACCGAGCTCATCCTGACCGAACTGGTTGCACAAATGAGGGTTCGGTGACCCCTCCTCAAGGGGGGTACTGTGAATGTTTTGGAAATTAATTATGAGCAGAAGCTCCCTCTGGTGGTTACAAACAGTACTGAACCATTCAATGAGGATTGGCAATCAGGATTCACAGACTGGCTTGATATAAGGGATGCCGGTGATCAATTGTTCTTGTCTCAACTGTGGTTCCTGGTTCACTTGGAAGCTTGTTGAGTCTTGCCTCTTCTTCTGCTTTTAGATAAGATTTTTTGTTTTTTGTTTTTTGTTTTTACCATTTGCATATTTCTCTGCATTTCTGTGAGGTTAGCCAGGTTCCCCCCCGGGGGGCTTGGGCCCCTCTCGGTTCCTCTGGAGCCACTGTTGTTTGTTCATTTGCCTTTTCCGTTTTTTTCAGTGGCTGCGGCTTAATTTTGTTACACCAGAGAACTGATTTAGGTGGTAGAGGTCGTGTGATGTCAGGTGTTTTTGCAATTAGTAGCGTTGGCATTTTTAGGGTTTTTTTTGGATTGCAGTGAGTATCCTTTCTTTCCTTTTCTGTCTAGGCAGATTGGGCCCCAGCGTTTGCTCATACTATTTTCTGTCTGTATTTCCTCTTGTCTAACTGCCATTACATGTTTGGGGGCTTCCTATGTTCTTTGGGGATCTGCTCCGGGGCAGATAGCTTTCCTCTTTCTATCTTTAGGTGTAGTTAATCTCTCAGGCTGTGACGAGGCGTCTAGGACCAACGTAGGAACGCTCCACGGCTGCCTTTAGTTGTGGTGGTTAGTCAGGGTACTGCAATCCAATAGATTCCAACCTTTCTGGTATATTGCCGTTTTTGCCTGCTCTCCTCAGCTACCAAAACATAACAGTGTACCTGCTAGAACATACTGGGCCTATCGGTTGTGCAGAGCAGGGCTCCTAGCTGATCCGGGCTAGGTGTGTGTGATAGTTAACGGTGTTTCTTTCTTGCTATTTTCAGGGTAACAGTTTTCGTTGTTAATAAGAACAAGTTCCTTAAAGGGAATCTGTCACCACTTTTTTGGGATATCATGTAAAAATATTCAATTTAGTGTCACCTATGCATTATACCAGTACTTTTGATACCCCTGACTCCCCACCTATGATCCATAAATACCGTTTATATTCCTCCTGCGTTGTATGTTAATCTGCTCAGTCCGGTCCGATGGACTGGGCTTATTGTCCGTCTCACCCCCTCCTGGCTTGCCCTACGTATTTCTTTCGGGTAATTCCTGCGTTCGCGTAGAGTTACCACACATGCGCATTCAAATGTCCTCTCGCGTGTGGGCAGTATGCTTTGCCCAACTGCGGGCAAAGCATAAAATCAGTACTGTGCACGCGACGGCATACGCCATTACGTTCTATGGTCCGGAAGAATTGCGATGCAAATTGTGCGTTTCCTTCACGCATCGCAATACTTCCGGGCCATAGAACGTAATGACGTATGCCGGCGCATGCGCAATAGTGATTTTATGCTTTGCCCACAGTTGGGCAAAGCATACTACGCACGCACGGAAACTCTACGCGAGATGTTATATTCACAGAAAATAATACGTACAGCAAGCCGAGGGGGGGGTGGAGACTGACAATAAGCCCCGCAAATTGGACCAGACCGAGCAAATTTATATACACCACGGGAGGAATATAAACGGTATTTATGGATCAAAGGTGGAGAGTCAAGGGGTATCAAAAGTACTGGTATAATGCATAGGTGACACTAAATTGAATGATATTTTTACATGATATCCCAAAAAAGTGGTGAGATTCCCTTTTAACAAATTGCCTGGTTGTGTTCGTTGTCCTCGACCCGGTGTATTCTGGGAGAGACCACCCTGTTACACGGTCTACAACTGCACAGTAAAAATACTTTTTTTAAGTAAAAAAGTTTTTCTCATCATATTCTGATAGCTGTAGCTTTTTTATTTTTTGGCAAACAGCTGAATGAGGGTTTATTTTTTGTCCAACAAGTTAGAGATTTTTTCGATACCATTTTGGGGTATATAATGTTTTTTGATAGCTTTTTAAATCTGATTTTTCAGATGCAGTATGACCAAAAAACAGCAATTTAGTTACTGTTTATTTTTTGGGAGGTTCACCATGCAGTAAAAGTGGCAAGACAGATTTGTTCCTTAGGTCAGTATGATTACAGGGATACCAGATTTATATTTTTATGCTTTGATACATTTACAGAGAAAAATCAATATTTTACAAAAATAAATTTGTTTTTACATCACCATATTATGAGAGCTGTAACTTTTTTGCCGACTGAGCCATATTAGAGCTTGTTTTTTGCAGGACAGTTTGGCGTTTTCATTTCTTCGCATTTTATTAACTTTTTTATGAGTCAATATGATGAAAAAGCGACATTTTTGGGGGGTTTGTATGATTTTTTTACGTTGCTCGTCATACGGAATAAAAACGTGGCAGTTTTACAGATTGTCAGTCCCAGCTAATAGAAGGATTTCACAGGTCACCATATCCTGGGGTGATCAGATGACCTCAGGGTATCATTGTAATGATCGGCACCAGCGATTACGATGGCAGGGGGTCGATCTTGCCAAAGGGGTTGACAGCAATATTTAAAGAAGTTAATTTGTGACGATCATTTCAAAACTGGCTGAAGCAGATACAGCAGAGTGTCAGCTGTCATGAACAGCTGTCACCCATGGGATTTGCGCCCATAGGGAGGCGCTATTCATTTTTCCTCAGCACCATTAAAAAGCGGCGTTAAGGTATAAGGCCCCATAATGACCAAAGTTAAATGGTGTATCGGCAATCATTATGAGTTAAAGAACAAAAGGATCAGCAATCCGAAATCAGACATGCTGCATTACTAACTCCACTGAGATCATCTCTTAAGGGGCCATCCAAGCACCTTGAACTGTCTGCAGAACATGTTAATTTCGGCGAGTACGGCTGATGTTAGTGTGATGTGTATGGAGCTCTTAAAAGGGGTTGTCCACTACTCAGACAACTCCTTCTAAATGCCTAAGTTTGCCCCCAGTAAAATAATAACACTAAAAGCTAATACGCTTCTGCGTTTAAATCAGACAAGTGAAATCCGATAAAAAAAATGTTATTGAATCATTAAGGCTATGTGCACACGTTGCGGAATGTTTGCAAAATTTTCATGAGGAAAAACTGATTTTTTCCCAGAAAAAACGCATGCGTTTTTATCGCAGTTTTTGCTGCGTTATTTTTTGCACATTTTTACCGCGACTTTTCCCTGAACATTCTAGGGCAATAATATAGGGGAAATATGCAAAATTACCGCGAAATTAATGAACATGATGCGTTTTTTTCCCGCGATGGGTTTTTTTTCACGGAAAAAAAACGCACCATGTGCACAAAAATTGCGGAATTCATTCTAAATAATAGGATGCTTAATTCATGCGTTTTTTAAGCATTTTTTCCGCGAAAAAAACGCAATGTGTGCAAATAGCCTAAGTGTTCAGCTGCAATTTTTTTCTCAGCTCAGATCGGACTGAGAAAAAAAAATTGGGACATTCCGGACGTCACAAAAAAAAAATTTCAGCAAATGGCCACATATATCAGACAAGACTCGCCAATGCAAGTCAGTAGGTGTGAGAGACAAATCGCAGAGCACACGAACCATGCGTTTGCCATTCATGTAGCAACAGTATAATAAGCACATATGTAAAAAAAAAAAAAAAAAAACGCAGGAAATGTCATTAGCCCAGCCCAGCAAGCTCATTATTTGGGACAAGGGATGTTAAAAGGGTGGGGGGGACACATTTCCAAGCAAACCAACAACATGGCTCACACCATGAATGTCAAAATTATGCTGGTTTTGGTTGTGCAAAGGCTAGAATTGTGGGACAGCCGGGGTTATGGCTATGTGGAACTGAGTCTCCTCCAGGCAGCCACAGGCCATACCTATATTATGACAGGCTTCTGTTTTTGGCTCCAGTCCTAGATCTTCATCCGTAAGTGACTACCTTTTTCAGTTTGCTTGTTGTAATGTTTTATGATTTTGAATACTAAAAATGCTTTTTTATCTGTCATCCCTGACCTTACAGTCATGGCCAAAAGTTTTGAGAATGACACAAATATTAATTTTTACAAAGTCTACTGCTTCACTTTTTCTAATGGCAATTTGCATATACTCCAGAATGTTATAAAGAGTGATCAGCTTAACAGCAATTACTTGCAAAGTCAATATTGGCTAGAAAATGAACTTTATCCCCAAAACACATTTCAACATCATTGCAGCCCTGCCTTAAAAGGACCAGCTAACCTCTTTTCAGTGATTGCTCCATTAACACAGGTGTGGGTGTTGATGAGGACATGGCTGGAGATCAATCTGTCATGATTAAGTAAGAATGACACCACTGGACACTTTAAAAGGAGGCTGGTGCTTGGCATCATTGTTTCTCTTCTGTTAACCATGGTTATCTCTAAAGAAACACGTGCAGTCATCATTGCAATGCACAAAAATGGCCTAACAGGGAAGAGTATCGCAGCTAGAAACATTGCACCTCAGTCAACAATCTATCGCATCATCAAGAACTTCAAGGAGAGAGGTTCCATTGTTGCCAAAAAGGCTTCAGGGCGCCCAAGAAAGACCAGCATGCGCCAGGACCGTCTCTTAAAAGTGTTTCAGCTGCGGGATCGGGCTACCAGCAGTGCAGAGCTTGCTCAGGAATGGCAGCAGGCAGATGTGAGTGCATCTGCACGCACTGTGAGGCGGAGACTCTTGGAGCAAGGCCTGGTCTTAAGGAGGGCAGCAAAGAAGCCACTTCTCTCCAGAAAAAACATCATGGACAGAATGATATTCTGCAAAAGGTACAGGCAGTGGACTGCTGAGGACTGGGGTAAAGTTATTTTCTCTGATGAATCCCCTTTTCGATTGTTTGGGACATCAGGAAAACGCCTCATTCGGAGAAGACAAGGTGAGCGCTACCACCAGTCTTGTCTCATGCCAACTGTTAAGCATCCTGAAACCATTCATGTGTGGGGTTGCTTCTCAGCCAAGGGAATCGGCTCTCTCACAGTCTTGCCTAAAAACACAGCCATGAATAAAGAATGTTACCAGAATGTCCTCCAAGAGCTACTTCTCCCAACCCTCCAAGAGCAGTTTGGCGATCAACAATGCCTTTTCCAGCATGATGGAACACCTTGCCATAAAGCAAAGGTGATAACTAAATGGCTCAGGGAACAAAACATAGAGATTTTGGGTCCATGGCCTGGAAACTCCCCAGATCTTAATCCCATTGAGAACTTGTGGTCAATCATCAAGAGACGGGTGGACAAACAAAAACCTGAAAATTCTGACAAAATGAAAGCTTTGATTGTGCAAGAATGGACTGCTATCAGTCAGGATTTGGTCCAGAAGTTGATTGAGAGCATGCCAGGGAGAATTGCAAAGGTCCTGAAGAAGAAGGGTCAACACTGCAAATATTGACTTGCTGCATTAACTCATTCTAACTGTCAATATAAGCTTTTGTTACTCATATGTTTGCAATTATTATATTTCTGTCTGTGATAAAAACATCTGTCAAACACACATAAAAACCAGAGGGCAGCAGATCATGTGAAAATATAATATTTGTGTCATTCTCAAAACTTTTGGCCATGACTGTACATATCTGAACGGACCAAACAGGTAAATACCTCAAGCTCAGAGGTGCTGGAGGTCTGAGCTTGGGCCAGGAAGGAGAGACATTTGCGAAAAGTACCAGCACACCACGGCCCCTCAACACCTCCCCATGCACTAATAACCCATCCAAGCTACCGCCAAAGGAGGGTCCACCCACAATATCTGGCGTACGCAATGTTGGAATACCTGTGAGTAATGGTGGAAAGACGGATTTTGGTAAGACCTTACCTGTAAAATCCTTTTCAGCGAAGGAAGGAAGGGAGACACACTAGTCATTACTAGTGGGTAGGCGGAGCCCACATAGGATAGAAACACCTCAGATTAAAAAAGTGTTGACCGGCCCCTCCAGCTAGGGCTCCTCCTACTCCAGCTCTCCAGTCCGTACACAAGCTAAGGAAGAGAAAATATCACCAGCGGAGCAACATAACCCCTTCTGAAGAACTTCAGAGAAAAACACAAGAATACAGGTTATGCATGTAACAGGAAAAAAACACACAGTCCCAGGTACTAATCACTGAACCTGACTACTGCGATGAGCTGGCAATGCTGGAACAGAGCCTTAGCGCGCCGACCTCAGCCCAGATAATCGCTATCAGAGAAGGGTCACGCCGCATCTGAAAACACAACAATACACTTCTGCCATGGGAGGGAGCTGTGTCTCCCTTCCTTCCTTCGCTGAAAAGGATTTTACAGGTAAGGTCTTACCAAAATCCGTCTTTCAGCAGCAGATTGGAAGGAAGGGAGACACACTAGTCATTACTAGTGGGACGTCCCAAAGCAGTCCAGAAATTAAGGGTGGGAAAAAAAACAAAAAAGGCAGATCCCAACAACCTAGGTAAATGCGCAACTAGCGCTAAACACAAGTTAACGAGAACTTTAAACTACAGCCGCCTGCAGGACCCTTCGTCCTAAGGCCGCATCAGCGGAAGCACTAACGTCCACCTTATAAAATTTTGTAAACGTGTGGACGGAGCGCCAGGTCGCCGCCCGGCAGAGCTGAGCTGCCGAGGCCCCTTGATGAAAGGCCCACGATGAACCCACAGCCCTCGTGGAGTGAGCTCGAATCTTAATCGGGCAAGGTTCGCCCTTAAGTCGGTAAGCCTCCAAAATGGCCGACCGAATCCAACGAGCTATAGAGTCCTTGGAAGCTCGTTGACCACGCCGACGACCTGCTGGAATCACAAACAGAGAGTCCGACTTCCGAAAACCTTGAGTAATAGACAAATAGAACTTCAAAGCCCGCACCAAATCCAATGTATGCAAGGCCCGTTCCTTCGCATTCCTCGGCACCGGACAGAGCGAGGGCAACACAATATCCTTGTTAACATGAAATTGTGACGCCACCTTAGGTAGAAAGTCACCCCGTGTGCGAAGTACTACGCGATCTGGGTGAAACTCCAGGAAAGGAGGCGAGCAAGAAAGAAGCCGCCAACTTAGAAACCCTTCTCAAAGAGGTGACCGCCACTAGGAAGGCAACCTTCCAAGAGAGCAAAGAAAGGTTAACAGAGTCCATAGGCTCAAAAGGCCCGTGTTGAAGAGCCTCCAAGACAAGATTGAGCCGCCAAGGAGACACAGGCGCCTTCCGCGGTGGAAACTGACGGGTTACTCCGCGAAAAAAGAAACGTACGTCCCTACGCGAGGCGATAGCCTTCCGAAACAGCAAGGACAAAGCAGAAACCTGACCCTTCAGAGTGCTAACTGCCAAACCCTTGTCCAGCCCGTACTGCAAAAAGGCCAACAAATTGGGAATGGAAAAAATCCTCGGGTTCCTTGAAGAACCCGAACACCACGAAAAGAAGGCTTCCCAAGTCTTGTGATAAATCCTAGTAGTAGCCGGACCTCTGGTAGCTCGCAGAGTGGCAATGACTTCGGCTGAAAAACCTTGATGGGTCAATATTTCGGTCTCAAGAGCCACGCCGTCAAACGCAGAGACTTCAGGTCCGGATGACGAACGGGCCCTTGGGTTAACAGGTCCGGGCGAAGAGGGAGTGGAAATGGAGGCGCTGCCAGAAGCGACAACAGTGTCGAGAACCACGTCCTCCTTGGCCAATCTGGGGCTATCAACATAGCCGGGATTCTCTCCAGTCTGATCCGACGCAGCACCAGAGGAAGTAAGGATATCGGCGGAAACACATAGATTAGCTCGAATTGGTCCCACGGAGCCACCAGAGCATCCACCGCCACAGCCTTCGGGTCCTTGTACCTGGACATGAACGTCGGTAACTTGGCATTGAACCTGGATGCCATCAAATCCACTTGGGGAGTTCCCCAACGGGAGCACAGCAGTGCAAAAATTTCCGGATGAAGACTCCATTCTCCGGGATCCATCTTTTCGCGACTAAGTCCGCTGTGACATTCTGGACTCCTGGAATGTGAATCGCAGAGATGGCTGGCACCCTGGCCTCGGCCCATACCAGGATCCGAGACACCTCCATCATGAGCTTGAAGCTCCTCGTTCCACCTTGATGGTTGATATAAGCGATCGCCGTCGCGTTGTCTGTCTGCACTCGGACTGGTAGACCGCTTAAAGGGACCGTCCAGTGTTGGAGGCAAAGGAAAATTGCCCTCAATTCCAGGATGTTGATTGGCAGGACAGACTCTTCCGACGACCATACTCCCTGAATCCAGAGATCGTTCCAGACACCCCCCCAGCCCGTCAGGCTGGCATCGGTGGTTATGACCGACCACCTCGGAGGGAGGAAGGACTTCCCCAGGGATAACGCTTCCGGATGTAACCACCATCCTAGAGACTCTCGCACCCTGTGTGAGATTATGACACTGCAATCCAGCGAAGCCTGCGATCGATCCCAACGGCTCAGAATGAGCCTTTGGAGGGGCCTGGAATGAAACTGAGCAAACGGAAGTGCCTCCATGGACGCCACCATCAAACCCAGAAGGCGCATACACCTTCGAAGGGACATCGCTGTCGAAGACTTCATAACTCGTACATGTCGAAGGAGACATGCTTGCTTGTCTGGAGGCAGGGACACCACTGCTCGTACCGTGTCGAAATGCATCCCCAAAAACAGGATTGACTGCGACGGTTCCAGAGATGACTTCTCCCAATTGACCAGCCACCCGAAGTCCTCCAGGAGCTGAAGGGATAGATTGCGAGCCGTCATCGCCTCCTCCTTTGAGGACGCCACAATCAAAAGGTCGTCCAGGTAAGGGAGAATCGTAACCCCCTGTCTTCGAAGATTTGCCATGAGAGGCGCCAGAATTTTTGTAAAAACTCTGGGCGCTGAGGCCAACCCGAATGGCAGAGCCACAAACTGGTAATGGTCCTGACCTATGGCAAAACGAAGGAAGCGTTGGTGGGCCCTTCCGACGGGAACATGCAAATAAGCGTCGCGAATGTCGATTGACACCAAAAAGTCGTTCTGCGACAGGGCTGCCACAACGGAGCGAAGCGACTCCATGCGGAATTTCCGGGTGTGGACATGCCGATTCAATCTTTTGAGATCCAGAATGGGGCGAAATTTGTCCTCCTTTTTGGGGA
Organism: Oophaga sylvatica; assembly: GCA_033576555.1. Lineage (NCBI taxonomy): Eukaryota > Metazoa > Chordata > Amphibia > Anura > Dendrobatidae > Oophaga > Oophaga sylvatica. Next base: position 290,540,444 of record JARQOD010000002.1, read on the forward strand.
CCACAAAGAGGTTGGAATAAAACCCTCTTCCCCGGTCCTCCGGCGGAACCGGTACCACCACACCCTTCTGCAGAAGGGAATCGACCTCTCGTAGTAGAGCGGCAAATAGCTCGGGCTCTGACGGAATGCGAGATCGGCAAAAACTGTCCGGGGGTCGAGAAGAAAACTCTATGAAGTAGCCTGCCGACATAACCCGCGTCACCCAGGCGTCCGGAACGCGGGAAACCCAAGTCGATTCGAATTGGAACAGGCGACCCCCCACTCGAGAGCCCTCGAGTGAGACCCTGGCGTCAGTCCGCCTTAGCGGGCTTTTTGTCAGCTTCCCGCTTGTCTTGACGGAAACTTTGTTTCCAGGGAGTGCGGGATTTCTGAGAGGTCTTTTTTCCTGAAAAAGAGGGACGACCCGATCCCCAAGAGGGCTGACCGAACCGTCCCCTGGACCGAAAGGACCGCCGACCACTACCGGCACTAGGCCTGCCAGACGCAGAAGCCACAGCTCTTCGCTGCGGTAAAGCCGCTTCTTTTGCCTTTGCCTTGGCAATCAGCTCCGTGAGGTCAGAACCAAATAGCTGACCACCCTTGTAAGCTAAAGATAGCAAACCTTGCTTGGAAACCGCGTCCCCGGTCCACTGTCTAAGCCAAGTGCTCTTCTGACTGTGACCGCCGAGGATTGCGCCCTGGACAGCAGTGACGCAGTATCCAGACCTGCATCATAGCCATATCGGGCTGCATTCTCCAACAATTTGAGAAGCCCATCTACCTCGGATAACGGAGATCTATCTTGCCACGCCGTCCGTAGACGGTCCAACCAGCTCAGGGAAGCTTTACAAGCACACATGGATCCTAGCACTGCTCTGAATCCATGACCCGCGGCCTCGTAGATGGATTTCGCCGCCATCTCCGTTTTTCTGTCCAGCGGATCCTGCAGACTCGCCTTCCCTTTAACAGGAAGTAATGATGATTTGCTAAGCTGGGATAAAGGGACATCCACTTCAGGAGAAGGAATCCAATTATCAATCAACTCCGTCGAACACGGATACAGCGTCTCAAAAAACCGTGTCCCCTGAAAACGTTTATCTGGACACAGGCGTTCCTTCTCCACTGCCCCATTAAGCTCATCCAGAGATGGTAATGCCGATCGCGACCTATGCGACTCCTGAAACATCCGGGCCGACTTACCAGGACGTCTAGTTACCTCCTCCGGTAACTGTAACGCCTCCCTCATGGCTCCAATAAAAGCCTCCGTACGGCCCAAAAGAGAGGCAGAATGTCCCTGCCGATCCTCCTTATCCGAATCGGACAACTCCCCGTCTGAACTTGAAGGGGAACCCTCCATATCAGAGATCTCTGAGTCGCTACGCGGGAAGGATGGCACCGGCCTGTGTCGCTTCCTGCCATGAGAGGATCTAGCTGACACCCAATAACCTAGAAGGTCAGACAGGCCATCAATAGAACGAGCGAGGGCATCCATTTTGACATCACTGTAACCTCCGACCGCTGCGCTTGACGCCGTCGAGGTCTGCGTGTCAGATACGCGAGACTGATCCTGTAGCGGATCTGGGAGACGGTCAGCACCTTCTGGATCCTGATCTGACATGCCCTCACACAGTATATGGCAGGTTAAACCTGTCAGCAACTAGAACAGTGTGGTTTCTTAAAGGCAAAACGAACGCTGAAGGGTTAAAGCTCTTAAAGAGAGAGCTACCCCAGCTGTCCCCCAATTAAGGGTTAACCGCCTAAGAAGGGGTTAATGTCGCAGACTCTCCACAACCCCTGATAATGAAAAGGGTGTGCGAGCCCCAGGTGCCTCTTATGAGGTAGCAGCTGCAGGACAGTGTCTCAAGGGTATGCCACACTAAACAAGAATGCTAACATATTGCGCTGATTGTACATCGCAATGACCGCCAAAGTCGTTAAGGAGATCGCTAACCACTTATGCGTCTTTAATGAGATCGTCCACTGTGGCCGCTACCAGCGACATTAAAACGATCACAAAAAAACGATCGCATTAGTATGCGTCGTTATTGTGATCGCTAGCGGGAGCGTTCAGTGTGGCAGTACCTCCTGCGCTGTGGGGGTGAGGGGGTTAAGCTTCTGCCCCGACAGGCAGAAGCGACTCACCCACCTGGCCGCGGTGCTGTCCTTTGGTCGGTCGGGGGGAGCGGAGAGTGAGGAGCCCGAGGAGGCCGTCAGTAATGGCCGCCGCGCTGGAGGAGAGAAGCCGGAAGAGGAGAGGCAGGGTAAAGCGCGCGCTCAGAGCGCTTCCTGCCCGCGAAAGCTTCAAAAAAAGGCGCGCGACTCACTCTGCTCTCCGCTCCCCCCGTTTCCCATGTCCTGCAGGCATCCACCTGCGGACAAAAGAACACAGTCACTACACTGAAAACATGTAGTAGCGGCTGCCGCAGCACCCGCTGAAGCACTCAAACACATTATTAAAATGTTGAGTACTCACCCAGCTGAGCGCCACAGGGACCCCCAGGGATTTGTGGCGCTGTGCCCGTAGCTTCCCTGAGACCTCTAGACCACGGGGGTCCAAGTCTCTGTCCGATAAAAATAAAAAATTTTCTGAGGAGCTGCATCCAGCAGCGACTATCCTCTGTGACCTCAAATTTTAGACTGGAGAGCTGGAGTAGGAGGAGCCCTAGCTGGAGGGGCCGGTCAACACTTTTTTAATTTGAGGTGTTTCTATCCTATGTGGGCTCCGCCTACCCACTAGTAATGACTAGTGTGTCTCCCTTCCTTCCAATCTGCTGCTGAAAGGAAGATTTTTGTCTGAGCCTGGCCCATTATTTCTGGCAGATTCCCTTTTCTTTGAGGCTGCAGACCAGGGACACCCTCCAAACTGTGTTGGCTGCCGCCACGCCACCAAAAGGTGGCAGCTTTCTTAGGTCAACAAAAAACACGGCCATTGCAGCACCATGAAGGGCAGTTAGCAGTCTCACCATCGCGCCATCCACTACCATCACTTCCAGTGCCAGCTTCACGTCAGCCACCACCACCGGCTTCAATGCCATCTTAGCAGCCACCTCCTCTGTTTAGCCTGTGATGATTATTAAAAATAGGTGTGAACCAACGTCATTTTTTGGGGGGTTCCCCTTTTTTAATAACCAGTAAAGGCTGCGCAGACAGCTGTGAGCTGATATTAATAGCCTGGGAAGATTCATGAATAGTGTCCCCTTCCCAGAGTATTAAGACCAGCTCTCAGCTGTTTGCTTTCCCTCAGCTGGTAATAAAAGTAATCGGAACTTGACACCATTTTTTCTTTCATTTATGGATTAGCTTTATATAACTACAGTATATATATATATATATATATATATATATCTCACTGATATTTCTATCTATATCTGTCTATAAGATTGTTTTATGAGCTAGTAAACTAGCTTTACATGACAGAATTACTGTATGTAAAAGCTGATGGTAAAAACCCATTGCATACGCGTGTCATACAGTTGTCATATGGATGGTAGGTGAGAAACATCGCATGACACTTGTCTTACTTTTCAGAAACAATATCGCAGCGATTTTATTTACGCTGATGAGTGCGAGCTCTCATACACACCTCCAACCCACTCTGTCTGAGGAAAAAAATTCAGACATGTACGCACCCCATGGAACAACAGTGCAGGTGCGATAAGACGTGTTGTCGGATCACGCGCAGATCGATAATGAGGTCATGTGCACAAGCCCTAAAGATAAACTATTTATGGGCACTGTATCCTCTAAAAAGCTTTGTGCTTGGTTTATATTATCGGTTAGGGATGACAGATTCTCTTTAATAATACCCTAAGCCACATAGTACAGAAAAATTGCTGGAGTGCTGCTTTAAGCCTTTTTCTTCATATTTTTCTCGACTTTTGGTGATCACAAGCATTTCACAAAATGGCTATCTAACTTGAAATGAGTTGTGACAACAGTTGCATCCTATGACAGTGCAATAGTTTAACGGAGTCTGTCATCAGTTTTGGCATTGCAAAACTGCTGATGAAAGATCGGAGAGGCACACAAATAGATAAACATACCTCACTGTGCTGTTTTATTAAGTGCAGTAATCAGAAAGTGAAGCTTGCTACTGGTATATGCTGCTCACAGAAGTGCTCCAAGGAAAGACCCTAATTATAAAAATGCTCTCATCCCCACAACCCCTTCCCTCTTGAGTGACAGCTGTAGCGTTCAACCAGGAGCATGCTACAGCTGTCACTCAAAAGCAGAGGAAAGCCCTGAACTGAGTCTTTTGTTTTGGTGCTTTCATTTTTACATCTCCTTCTTCCAAAAGTTAAAACTGTTTCACTGTTGACTCAGCCATATGAGGGTTGGTTTTGTGCAGGACAACTTGAAGTTTGGAATTACACTATTCGCTTTAACATACCATGTACTGGTAAACAGGAATAAATTCCAAGAGCCATTAAATTGCCCTTCCGTCTCAAAAAAACACCCCACAATTCCGGCATTGCTTTTTGTAATTACGGCGTTCATTGTGCTGTAAAAGTGACCTTGCAATAGAATTCTTCAGGTCATATAATTACGGTAATGCCAAACTTGTAAAGTTTTTTGTTGTTTTTTTATATATATTAAAAGTAGCAAAAGTTATTAAAAGCTGTGAAAAAATCATGAATTTTGTAAAAGAAAAAAAAATGGTCGCTGGGTTTCTGAGACCTATAAAGTTTTCATTTTTACGATTATGGGTGAAAGCTTGTTTTTTGAGTGGCAAGCCAACATTTTTACCAATACCATTTTAGGGTAGAGAAAAAAAAAAAAACAGCGAGAAGGTCGCAGTCTAAAAGACAACCTTTAATCTATTAGGTTAAAACATGAGTGGCACAGGATTGCCGGGCATGGGAAAAAACACTTCAAAAACAGATGACGCGTTTCGACTTAGCAGTCTTCATCAAGATGTGCCACTCATGTTTTAACCTAATGGATTAAAGGTTATCTTTTAGACTGCGACCTTCTTGCCGTTTTTTTTTTCTCTTCCCAAGTATGTTTGCTCCATGGAACCATGCTGAGCACCAGCTGTCTAATGAAGATTTCACAGAAGGGTGACCTGACTATATATTTTTTTGTTTCCCATTTTAGGGTAGAGTTCACATTTTTTTCACTTATTATTGCAATTTTTAGCAAAGTTGCGGAGACAGATAAAAGAGCAATTCTAGGGTTTCAATTTAGCTTTACGACTTTTACCCTATGGATTAATTTAGACTGGACTGCTACGAACGATGCAGGACCAAAAGACGGATTTTGGTAAGAACTTACCTGTAAAATCCTTTTCAGCGAAGGAAGGAAGAGAGACACACTAGTCATTACTAGTGGGTAGGCGGAGCCCAGATAGGATTGACACCTCAGATTAAAAAGAGTGTTGACCGGCCCCTCCAGCTCGGGCTCCTCCTACTCCAGCTTCTCCAGTCGTACCAAGCTAAGGAAGAGCAAATATCACCAGCGGAGCAACATAACCCCTTCTGAAGGATTTCAGAGAAAAGACAGGAATACAGGTTATGCATGCAACAGGAAGAAACCACACAGTTCCAGGTACTACTCACTGGACCTGACCACTGCGATGAGCTGGCGATGCTGGAACAGAGCCTTAGCGCACCGACCTCAGCCCAGATAATCGCTATCAGAGAAGGGTCACGCCGCATCTGAAAACATCAACACACTTCTGCCATGGGAGGGAGCTGTGTCTCTCTTCCTTCCTTCGCTGAAAAGGATTTTACAGGTAAGTTCTTACCAAAATCCGTCTTTCAGCAGCAGATGGAAGGAAGAGAGCCACACTAGTCATTACTAGTGGGACGTCCCAAAGCAGTCCAAAAATTAAGGGTGGGAAAAAAAAAACAAAATAGGCAGAATCCCAACAACCTAGATAAAAGCGCAACAGAAGCCAAATACAAGTTAACTAGAACTTTAAACTACGGCCGCCTGCAGGACCCTACGTCCTAAGGCCGCATCAGCGGAACACTGACGTCCACCTTATAAAACTTTGTAAACGTGTGGACGGAGCGCCAAATCGCCGCTCGGCAGAGCTGAGCTGCGGAGGCCCCTTTATGAAAGGCCCACGATCAAGCCACAGCCCTCGTGGAGTGAGCTCGAATTTTAATCGGGCAAAGTTCGCCTTTAAGTCGGTAAGCCTCCAAAATGGCCGACCGAATCCAACGAGCTATAGAGTCCTTGGAAGCTCGTTGACCACGTCGACGACCAGCTGGAATCACAAAAAGAGAGTCTGCCTTCTGAAAACCTTGGGTAACAGACAAATAGAACTTCAAGGCCCGCACTAAATCCAATGTGTGCAAAGCCCGTTCCTTTGCATTCCTCGGGCCCGGACAAAGCGAGGGCAACACAATATCCTGGTTAACATGAAATTGCGACACCACCTTAGGTAGAAAGGCACCCCGTGTGCGAAGCACTACTCGATCCGGGTAAAACTCCAGGAAGGGAGGCGAGCAGGAAAGAGCCGCCAATTCAGAAACTCTTCTCAAAGAGGTGACCGCCACTAGGAAGGCAACCTTCCAAGAAAGTAAAGAAAGGCTAGTAGAGCCCATAGGCTCAAAAGGCCCATGCTGAAGAGCCTCCAAGACAAGGTTGAGCCGCCAAGGAGACACAGGCGCCTTCCGCGGCGGAAACTGACGGGTTACTCCGCGAAAAAAGGAACGTACGTCCCTACGCGAGGCGATAGCCTTCCGAAACAGCAAGGACAGAGCAGAAACCTGACCCTTCAGAGTGCTCACTGCCAAACCTTGTCCAGCCCGTACTGCAGAAAAGCCAGCAAATTGGGAATGGAAAAAAATCCTCGGGTTCCTTGAAGAACCCAAACACCACAAGAAGAAGGCTTCCCAAGTCTTGTGATAAATCTTAGTAGTAGCCGGACCTCTGGCAGCTCGCAGAGTGGCAATGACTTCGGCTGAAAAACCTCTACGGGTCAATACTTCGGTCTCAAGAGCCACGCCGTCAAACGCAGAGACTTCAAGTCCGGATGACGAACGGGTCCCTGGGTTAACAGGTCCGGGCGAAGAGGAAGTGGGAATGGAGGTGCCGCCAAAAGCGACACCAGTGTCGAGAACCACGTCCTCCTTGGCCAATCTGGGGTTATCAACATAGCCGGGATTCTCTCCAGTCTGATCCGATGCAGCACAAGAGGAAGTAAAGTTATCGGCGGGAACACATAGATTAGCTTGAATTGGTCCCACGGAGCCACCAGAGCATCCACCGCCACAGCCTTCGGGTCCTTGTACCCGGACATGAAGGTCGGTAACTTGGCATTGAACCTGGATGCCATCAAATCCACTTGGGGAGTTCCCCAACGGGAGCACAGCAGTGCAAAAATTTCCAGATGAAGACTCCATTCTCCGGGATCCATCTTCTCGCGACTGAGGAAGTCCGCCGTGATATTCTGAACCCCTGGAATGTGGATTGCAGAGATGGCTGGCACTCTGGTCTCGGCCCAAATCAGGATCCGAGACACCTCCACCATGAGCCTGGAACTCCTCGTCCCGCCTTGGTGGTTGATATATGCGACCGCCGTCGCGTTGTCTGTCTGCACTCGGACTGGTAGACCGCTCAAAGGGACCGTCCAGTGTTGGAGGCAAAGGAAAATTGCCCTCAATTCCAGGATGTTGATCGGTGAAACAGACTCTTCCGATGACCATACTCCCTGAATCCAGAGATCGTTCCAGACACCCCCCCCAGCCCATCAGGCTGGCATCGGTGGTTATGACCGACCACCACGGAGGGAGGAAAGACTTCCCCAGGGTTAACGCTCCTGGACGTAACCACCATCCTAGAGATTCCCGCACCCTGCGAGAGATGATGACACTGCAATCCAGTGAAGCCTGCGATCGATCCCAACGACTCAGAATGAGCCTTTGGAGGGCCCTGGAATGAAACTGGGCAAACGGAAGTGCCTCCATGGACGCCACCATCAAACCCAGAAGGCGCATACACTTCCGAAGGGACATTGCTGTCGAAGACTTCATAATTTGTACATGTCGGAGGAGACATGCCCGCTTGTCTGGAGGTAGGGACACCACTGCCCGTACCGTGCCGAAATGCATCCCCAAAAACAGGATTGACTGCGACGGTTCCAGAGACGACTTCTCCCAATTGACCAGCCACCCGAAGTCCTCCAGGGGCTGAAGGGATAGAATGCTAGCAGTCACCGCCTCCTTCTTTGAGGACGCCACAATCAAAAGGTCGTCCAGATAGGGTAGAATCGAAACCCCCTGTCTTCGAAGAAATGCCATGAAAGGCGCCAGAATTTTTCTAGAAACTCTGAGCGCTGAGGCCAACCCGAATGGCAGAGCCACCAACTGATAATGGTCCTGACCTATGGCAAAACGAAGGAAGCGTTGGCGGGCCCTTCCGATTGGAAAGTGCAAATAAGCGTCGCGAATGACGATTGACACCAAAAGTCGTTCTGCGACAGGGTCGCCACAACGGAGCGAAACGACTCCATGCGGAATTTTCGGGCGTGGACATGCCGATTCAATCTTTTAAGATCCAGAATGGGCCGAAATATGTCCTCTTTTTTGGGGACCACAAAGAGGTTAAAAAAAAAAAATAACCCTCTTCCCCGGCCTTCCGGCGGAACCGGCACCACCACACCTTTCTGCAGAAGGGAATCTACCTCCCGCAGTAGAGGCGAGGTTGACAAAAAAATTGTCTGGGGGTCGAGAAAAAAACTCTATGAAGTAGCCTGCCAACACAACCTGTGTCACCCAGGCGTCCGACACGCGGGAAGCCCAAGTCGGTTTGAATTGGAGTAAACAACCCCCCACTCGAGAGCGCTCAAGTGAGACCCAGGCGTCAGTCCGCCTTAGCGGCTTTTTGCCAGCTTCCCGTTTGTCTTAACGGAAGTTCTGTTTCCAGGGTATGCGGAATTTCTGAGAATTCCCTTTTTTTTTTTTAAAAAAAGAGAGAGAGAGTGGACCGAAAGGACCGCCGACAACTACCGGCACTAGTCCTGCCAGACGCAGAGGTCACAGCTCTGCGCTGCGGTAAAGCTGTTTCTTTTGCCTTGGCAATCAGCTTCGTGAGGTCAGATCCAAATAGCTGACCACCTTGTAAACTAAAGATAGCAAACCCTGCTTGGAGACCGCGTCCCCATGTCCAAGCCACAGTGCTCTTCTGACTGTGACTGCCGAGGATTGCGCCCTGGATAGAGTGACGCAGTATCCTCCAACAACTTGAAAAGCCCATCTACCTTGATAGAGGGGATCCACCTTGCCACGCCGTCCGTAGACGGTCCAACCGGCTCAGGGAAACTTTACAAGCACACATGGATCCTTAATAACTGAATCCATGACCCGCGGTCTCGCAGATGGATATTGCTGCCATCTCCGTTTTTCTGTCCAACAGATCCTGCAGACTCGCCTTCCCTTTAACAGGAAGATTTGCTAAGCTGGGATAAAGGGACATCCACTTCAGGAGAAGGGATCCAATTATCAATCAACTCCGTCGAACACGGATACAGTGTCTCAAAAGACCGTGTCCCTTGAAAACGTTTATCTGGACACAGGCGTTCCTTGTCCCATTAAGCTCATCCAGAGCTGGCAATGCCGAACGCAACTTACTGTACTCCTGGTACATCCGGGCCGACTTACCAGGACGTCTAGTTACCTCATCTGGTAACTGTAACGCCCTCATGGACCAATAAAAGTTTCTGTACGGCCCAAAAGAGAGGCAGAGTGTCCCTGCCGATCCTCCTTGTCCGAATCGGACATCTTCGTTACGCGGGAAGGAAGGCACCGGTTCGTGTCGCTTCCTTGAGAGGATCTAGCTGACATCTATTAACCTAGAAGGTCAGACAGGCCATCAATAGAAACTAGCGAGGGCCTCCATTTTGACACCGCTGGAACCTCCGACCGCTGCGCATGACGCCATCGAGATCTGCGTGTCAGTGTAAGGTTCTGTGTATCTGTTTCTGAAACTCAGTTTGTTCGTCGGCCATTTTGCTTTCTGTTTTGCTGCTGCTATCTTGCCCTCAGTCAAAATGGAGTTTTCCAGCTTGCACGTTCCCGCCCTGATTCTCTCCGTTTGCTTCTTAAACAGCCACAGCTGAGCAATCAGTGCTTCAGAATCTAGCCTGCAGTGAACCTGTGTTCTGACTCCTGAAGCCTTGGACCTTGTACTCCAGCTATTCCTACTGAGGAACTCTGAAGCACTTGTGGACTCTGAACTCTGCTCTTGAGAGCCTCACGTTTGCATGGACTTGCGGTAACAGAGAAGAAGATCTGAATCTGTTGTGGAGAGTTATTGCTGAGCTTAGATTACTCTGGCCTGCTGTGTCTCCTGCTTCTGTGTTTGCAACCTGTGTGTTTATTTTTGCCAATTTGTATGAAGCAATACAAGACTTTCTTTATCAACCTGTGTCTCAAGTATTTTCATCGCACCCAAGCACAAGACGCTATATGAACTGTACCACATACATTACAAGATTCTGAAGCCAAACGTTAGTGTCTGCTGGGTCTGGAAAGGCTTGTCTGCTGTACTGTGGATATCGGATGTCCGGTTGTACTTTCTGTGATGACAGTGGTTGTGACTTCTCACAACCATTCCAGGTGAGCAATTCCCTTAAGTTTTTTTTTTCTGCAGTGTTATCACAGGTAAACACTATTGTTTTTTTTTTCTCTCTCTTCTCTTTTTGTCTGCTGAAACTCTGGATATCAGATGTCTGGTTGAAAGCTTTCTGTGATGATAGTGGTTGTGACTTCTCACAACCATTCCAGGTGAGCAGTTCCCTTAAAGTTTTTTCTTTCTTCAGTGTTGCCACAGGTGAACACTATTGTTTTTTTGTTTTTTTTTCCCTCTTCTTCCAGTATCCTGTCTTAAAAGATCTGGAAAATGGAGGCCCGCATAAAGGAACTTTGCGGAGTGACTGATAATATCCTTGCAGATTTGCAGAATATAAAGACCCGTTTTACAAATCTTCAGGACCTAAATAATCACAATTTGCAAGTGGTTGGACAGACTACCCAGGATTTGCGAGCCAGGATTGAGGTTCTGGAGGGGCAAGTCCAGGCTCCTGCCGTGGCCCCGAGTTCTGGGATTCCAAGTTGCCCCTTTTCGTTTTGGTGGTGAACGTGAAAAATTCAGGGGATTTGTTAATCAATGCAATCTTTTTTTTTCTGCACATGCTTCACAATTTCCTACTGAACGATCTAAGGTGCTTACTATAATTATGTTGCTTACCAACAAGGCTTTGATGTGGGCAAACCCTCTGATTGAGACTGAGGATGATTGTTTGAATCACCTTGATGATTTTATTTCAGCCATGGGGCAGGTGTTTGATGACCCCAATCGAGGTGCAACAGCTGAAGCAGCCATGTTAGCTTTGCGCCAAGGTAAGCACTCGGTAGCTGAATATGCCTTGGATTTCAGGAGATGGGCCCTTGATACCACCTGGGACAATTCCGCCAAAAAATCTATTTTTCGAAAGGGGTTATCCCCACTGATTAAGGATGAACTTGCTCGTGCCGACCCTCCCACTGCGTTAGGTGACTTTATTAACTACTGCATCCGTATTGATACTCGTTTAACTGAACGCAGGCAAGAGAGATGGTTCGAAAGCAATCGTACTAACCTTTTCCTACCTTCCTCTCCAGCTAAGGAACCTTTGAATAGGATTACACGGGAACCTGAACCTGAACCCATGCAGGTAGACTCTTTACTACGACGGGTTAGTGATGCACGCAAGGAACATCGTTTTAAGGAGAATCTATGTTTTTATTGTGGTAAGTCAGGGCACTTTATTATTAACTGCCCCAGCCGTTCTCGTAAGACTACTGCAGCACTCATTCATTGTGAGTGTTGCGAGAGGGGATCTGTCAGGTCCGAGCCTCAGGCTCCAGAGAGATCTGCAGCAACAGATCTTGATTTCTCGGACTTAAACTCCGTTACCTCTGAGGACGTTGACTGTGTAAATGCTGCCATCTTTCAAGTTTCCTCAGCGGTGTCCCAGCTGAGTTGTAAAAAAAACAATTCTCACTGTTTTCTTTCCATCAAACTCTGGGTTGACTCAGCCTGGGTGTCTAGCTCTGCTATGATCGACTCAGGTGCAAGTGGAAATTTTATGGATGTCTCCTTTGCTCTGAAACAGGGAATACGTTCAGTGAAGAAGGCTACTCCAGTACAGATGGAAACTGTGGATGGCTCCCTGCTGACCTCTGGACCAGTGGATCAGGAAACAGAGCCTTTAAAGGTTCTTGTGGGTAAAGATCATCAAGAGAAACTGTCCTTTATGCTTGTCTCTTCTCCTCACTTTCCCATTATTCTAGGGCTACCATGGCTGCGGGCTCAGAATCCTACCATTAACTGGGAGACCAAGGAATTACACTTTCCAGAGAAACAGATGAGTCCAAAAATTTCAGCTTGCTCTGTTCCTAAAGGAACCATGTCAGTCCCTGAACTACCAGCTGTATACCAGGACTATGTGGATTTATGTGACAAGAAGAACGCTGACCAGCTTCCTCCTCACCGTCCATATGATTGTCCAATTGAATTATTGCCTGGAGCAGAGATACCTTTTGGTAAGATCTACCCCCTGGCGGGGCCCGAGCTGAAGGCTTTAAAAGAGTACATAGACGAAAATCTAGCCAAGGGCTTCATACGCCCCTCTTCATCTCCTGCAGGGGCACCCATATTCTTTGTAAAGAAGAAAGATGGATCCCTGAGACCATGCGTAGACTATAGGGAACTCAATAAGGTTACTATTAGAAACCGTTATCCATTGCCTTTAATCCCTGAGTTATTGGAGAGAGTGCGACATGCCAAAATTTTTTCTAAACTAGATCTTCGTGGGGCCTATAACTTAGTCCGTATTAGACCTGGGATGAATGGAAGACTGCATTCAGGTCACGCTATGGACACTTTGAATATCTAGTTATGCCTTTTGGTCTGAGTACCGCCCCAGCCACTTTCCAACACTTGGTGAATGACATCTTCAGGGATCTCCTGGATACATTCGTGGTAATTTATTTGGATGATATTTTAATTTTTTCTAACTCCACAGAGGAACATCATGGACATGTGAGAATGGTCTTGGAACGTCTAAGACAAAATCATCTTTACATCAAGCTTGAAAAGTGTGAATTCCATAAGACCGAAATTCAATTTCTGGGGTATGTACTGTCTACACAAGGAATTAGTATGGATGGAAGTAAAACCCAAGCCATCAATGATTGGCCAAGTCCTAGAAATGTGAAGGAGGTACAGCGCTTCATCGGGTTTGCAAACTTCTATAGACGTTTCATTAGAAATTTCTCTGAGGTAGTGTCACCTATCACCCAACTTACCCGGAAAGAGTCTAAGTTCTCCTGGACTCCCCAAGCTCAGGAAGCATTTTCCCGTCTAAAAGATAAATTTACCACTGCACCTATCCTAGTACATCCCAACCCAGAGCTTGCCTTCATAATAGAGGTGGATGCTTCAGACTGTGCCGTGGGAGCTATACTCTCTCAGAGAACAGGTGAGAAGAATGTCTTGCATCCCTGTGCCTTCTTTTCCCAGCAGTTGTCTTCGGCTGAGAAGAACTACGATGTGGGCAATAGAGAGTTGTTGGCCATTATTGCCGCCTTCAAAGAATGGAGACACCTTCTTCAAGGAGCTGCACAGCAAATAGTCGTTCTGACAGACCATCGTAATCTTGAGTTTATCAGGTCGGCTAAGTGCCTGACTCCTCGCCAGGCTCGCTGGAATCTTTTCTTAAACCAATTTAATTTTATTATTTCTTATAGACCAGGATCGCGCAATGGAAAGGCTGATGCACTCTCTAGGATTTACTCAGCAGAGACACGTCCAATTACTCCTCCTAAGACTATTCTTCCTGACTTTAGATTCCTAGGAGTGATTCATCATCAAGACCTAATTAAAGACATCAAGGAAGCATACCATGCGGATTCTTTTTTGGCTCAACCCCCAAGGGACGTAAGTCTTGTCTTTAAGAATGGTGTGTGGATTCTGGGACAACGTCTGTATATACCTGAAACAGTCAGATTGAGAGTATTGCAACTCATTCACGATTCCAAAATAGCCGGGCATAGAGGAATTCTAAAGACACAGGAATTTCTTTCTCGTTTCTTTTGGTGGCCCACTTGTAGGAAGGATGTTTTGGACTATGTCACTTCGTGTGAGGTTTGTGCAAGATGCAAAACACCTCGCTCTTCACCAACTGGTCTGTTACAGCCTCTTCCCACCCCGTCCCGCCCGTGGGGATCCATTTCTATGGACTTCATTGTGGAATTACCAACCTCTCAAGGGAAGAACACTATTCTAGTGGTGGTTGACCGTCTAACAAAGGCAGCTCATTTTATCCCTTGTGTCGGCTTACCCACTGCAAAACAGACATCAGATTTGATGATTAAAGATGTGTTTCGCTTACATGGAGTACCGGATGAGGTTATTTCGGATCGAGGGGTGCAATTCACTTCTAGGTTTTGGCAAAATTTCTGTGCAGCATTGGACATTAAAGTAAACCTTTCTTCTGCTTTTCATCCCCAGACTAATGGACAAACCGAACGAACCAATCAAACCCTGGAGCAGTATCTCCGCTGCTTTATCTGCCACCTACAGGATGATTGGGTGGATCTACTTCCATTGGCTGAGTTCTCTTACAACAACTCTCAGAGTGCCTCCACTAAACAGTCTCCTTTTTACTCTAATCTAGGTTATCATCCTAACATTCTACCACGATTTCCCATAGAGACGCCTTTGCCAGCAGTGGCTGAAAGAGTCACGACTTTACAGAAGAATATGGATCTTCTAAAGGAGAATCTGGAATCGGCTCAGGAAAGGTACAAGAAGGCAGCAGATAAATTTCGTAAACCTGCACCAGCTTTTAAGGTAGGAGACCTGGTCTGGCTGTCAACCAGAAATCTTAAGTTAAGGATTCCATCGTCTAAGTTGGGACATAAGTACATTGGACCCTATAAAATCAGTAAAATTATAAGTGCCGTTGCTTGTCGTCTTCAATTGCCCAGAACTATGAGAATCCACCCTGTCTTTCATGTATCCCTACTAAAGGCTGCGACACCCAATACGTTTCCTGGACGTTCTTCTCCTTGCCCTGACCCAGTGCTAGTCGATGGTCAGGAGGAATTTGTGGTGGAAAGGATTTTAGATTCCAGGTTGTATAGAAATCAGTTACAATATCTGATTAAATGGCAGGGCTACCCAGTGGAGGACAACTCATGGGAGCCAGTCAATAACGTTAATGCTCCTCGCTTGCTCCGTCAGTTTCATCAGAGGTACCCACACAAGCCTGGTCTGAGGTCATCCGGAGGTTGTCCCTAAGGGGGGAGTAATGTAAGGTTCTGTGTATCTGTTTCTGAAACTCAGTTTGTTCGTCGGCCATTTTGCTTTCTGTTTTGCTGCTGCTATCTTGCCCTCAGTCAAAATGGAGTTTTCCAGCTTGCACGTTCCCGCCCTGATTCTCTCCGTTTGCTTCTTAAACAGCCACAGCTGAGCAATCAGTGCTTCAGAATCTAGCCTGCAGTGAACCTGTGTTCTGACTCCTGAAGCCTTGGACCTTGTACTCCAGCTATTCCTACTGAGGAACTCTGAAGCACTTGTGGACTCTGAACTCTGCTCTTGAGAGCCTCACGTTTGCATGGACTTGCGGTAACAGAGAAGAAGATCTGAATCTGTTGTGGAGAGTTATTGCTGAGCTTAGATTACTCTGGCCTGCTGTGTCTCCTGCTTCTGTGTTTGCAACCTGTGTGTTTATTTTTGCCAATTTGTATGAAGCAATACAAGACTTTCTTTATCAACCTGTGTCTCAAGTATTTTCATCGCACCCAAGCACAAGACGCTATATGAACTGTACCACATACATTACAGTCAGTGAGACTGATTCTGTAGCGGATCTGGGAGACGGTCTCTGACATGTCCTTGCACAGTATATGGCAGGTTAAACTGTCAGTAACTAGAACAGTGTGTTTCTTAAAGAAAAAACAAACGCTGAAGGGTTAGAGCTCTTAAAGAGAGAGCTACCCCAGCTGTCCCCCATTAGGAGTTAACCGCCTAAGAAGGGGTTAAAGTAGCAGTGATAATGAAAAGGGTGTGCGAACCCCAAGTGCCTCTTATAAGGCCGCAGCTGCAGGACAGCTATGCCACACTTAACAGAAAAAACGTTCATCGCTAAAAAATTGCGCTGTTTTGTATATCGCAATGACCGCCAAAGTTGTTAAGGAGATCAGTAAGCGCTCCAGATTGGCAGCTACTAGCGACATTAAAAGCGTATAGTGGCAGTAACTTCACTGTCGCAGGCTCCCCACAACCTCTTTATTATTATTGAAAAGAGTGTGCGAGCCCCCTTAAGGGATAACAGCCGCAGGACAGCGCAATCTGTCACTCATTAGTGCCTCACAAGGCGCCCGCGCTGTGGGGGTAAAGGGGTTAAGCTTCTGCCCGCGGGCTAGAAGCGACTCACCCAGCTGGCCACAGTGTAACATCTTGCCGGGAGGGGAGGAGGGAGAAGAGCCAGAAGAAGCTTTCAGCCTGCTTCTTTAATGGCCGCCGCGCTGTGTCTCCGTGTGCTCCATGAGAGGAGCCAAAAATGGAGACTGCCGTAAAGCGCGCGCTCAGAGCGGCGCGAAAATTCAAATAAAAAAGCGCGCAATCCTCTCTCCCGTCCTATGTCCTGCAGGCATCAACCTGCGGACAAAAAATACTAGTCACCGGCATGTATACTGTAACAGCGACTGCCGCAGCAGTCGCTGAATCACTCACACACATTAATAAAAATGCGGAGTACTCACCAGCCGAGCGCCACAGGGACCCCCAGGGGTTTGTGACGCTATGCCCATCGCTTCCCCCCAGGGCGGGGAACGCAGTGACCCCCGATGTGCGGTTTGTGTCCCCGCCAGGGAAGCAATCCTCATCCCCCCGGGCCGGCATGATTCTGCAGGGACCACCATTAGGGTAATTACAGATCCGCCAAGGGAGAGGTTGGGGTCCAGCAGCGCTGAGACCCCTGAGACCTCTAGACCACTTCTGGTCATCCAAGTCTCTTGTCCGATAAAAATAATAAAATCTTCTGAGGAGCTGCTTCCAGCAGCGACCATCCTCTGGGACCTCATATTTCAGACTGGAGAAGCTGGAGTAGGAGGAGCCCGAGCTGGAGGGGCCGGTCAACACTCTTTTTAATCTGAGGTGTCAATCCTATCTGGGCTCCGCCTACCCACTAGTAATGACTAGTGTGGCTCTCTTCCTTCCATCCGCTGCTGAAAGTGTTTATTTTTTTATTTCTTAATTTTTATCAGTGGAAAAGGAGCCAATTTGAATCTTTATTTTTTTTTATACGTTTAAAAACTGTTTATTATATTGTTTGGTCTCCTTTGGGGACTTGAACCTGCAATTGTCTGATAGCATTGCATTATATAAAAACAAGTTGTCGTATTGCAATATATAAAGGAAATCACAGCCACCTACGAAGCCCAGCTGAAGGCTAGTCTTCACAGGTGTTCCATCACGGCATGCAGGAGGGACTCCAAAGGACACTGAAGGGTATGCCACACTAAACGAGATCGCTAACGAGATCGCTAAAACGTCACTATTTAGCGATCTCGTTAGCGACCTCGTTGTGTGTGGCATGTAGCAACGATGTGGCCCCTGCTGTGATGTCGCTGATCGTTCACTAGCGTTCTGGACCGTTTTTTGATCGTTGGCGTCCCGCTGGTGAGCCTATATCGCTGTTTGGCACCTTTTGCGAACGACGAGCGACCTAGTTTGTGACGCATATGACAGCAGCGCAGGCGGGACTAGGGTTTTAGCGTCACGGAGTGGATCGCAATATCTGTAGGTTCTCTTTTGCGTCACAGAGAGGATCGCAGAAGTTGCAAAGCAGGCTAGCAGGACGCAGAGAGCAGGAGCGATGCTGGAAATTCCTATGAATCAGAAGCACTCAGTACATGCTAATGACAGATCCTAACGACCGCCAAAGTCGTTAAAGAGATCGCTGACCGCTGATGTGTCGTTTATGAGATCTCCTGTATGGCAGCTACTAGCGACCTAAAAGCGATCACACCAACGATCTCGTTAGCTTGTGTCGTTATCGTGATCACTAACGAGATCGCTAAGTGTGGCAGTACCTTTAGCTGTCATGATAACCCATTGGCAAATTGCATTCATGTTGTGGGAAGGGGCTAATAAGCATGAGAAACAGAACCCCTCTTGATCGCATTCTTTAAATATTGCTGTCAGAGATTGACAGCAGCATTTAAGGTGTTAACAGCAGCAAATGGAGGTTGACTACGCTTGCTGCTGTTAGGCTGGTTTCACATTTTCGTTCAGGAGGGCTGCGGATGGCTGCCTAATTACTCATTTCTTTCTCCCTGAAGCTCCACCTACACTCCGCCTACTTCTGTATGCGTCCTGCGTTTCCCTGCGTACCTATCTTTAACATTGGGTACGCAGGGACATGCGTTGTATGCGTTTTCGTGCGGTTTACCGCACAAGTCAAATTGCCGCATGTGGACGCATCCGCATACAACGCATGTCCCAATGTTAAAGATAGGTATGCAGGGAAACACAGGACGCATACAGAAGAAGGCGTAGCTTCAGGGAGGAAGAAGGAAGTAGGCAGCCATCCGCAGCCCTACTGAACGCAAATGTGAAACCAGCCTTAGAGGCAGATGCTTGCTGTGTAAGACAGCCAGCATCTGCCTGTTATTATGAAGGTTTATCTCCTGAGTCCGCATCATACATGGGAACTCTACACTGTACATACCAATATGTCCAGTGTTGGGAAGGGTTTTAAGCCACCTTACAAGTGCTACCGATCTATGGGAGTCTGGGCCTTGGCATTGCCACAGAACATTCAAAAATCAGCTATCTGCATCTCTTGGCAGAAACTGCAGGTCAAAATCCACGCAGTTTTTATACTTTTTTTGTCTTTTTTATCTGCAGATTTACTGCAGTTTTTGTGAGAATTTCCCCTGCCCTTTGAGACTGCAGATTCAAATAATGGAGCAGGTCTCAAAATGCTGCAGATCTGCACAAAAGAAGTGACATGCAGTTTTAAATCCGCACCAAATTTGCGTGCAAACATCTGCAGCATGTGCACTGAGTTTTTTGATTTCCAATGACTAGAATGTGTTGTGTTTTGGTAGCTGAGGAGAATAAGCAAAAACGGAAATACACCAGAGAGGCTGGAACCTATTGGATTGCAGTAACCTGAACTAACCACACAACTAGAGGTAGCCGTGGAGCGTTCCTACGTTGATCCTAGACGCCTCGTCACAGCCTGAGAGATAACTACACCTAAAGGCAGAAAGATGAAAGCTATCTGCCCCGGAGCAGATCCCCAAAGAAAATAGGAAGCCCCCAAACATGTAATGGCGGTTAGACAAGAAGAAGCACGGACACAGACAGAAAATAGAATGAGCAAACGCTGGGGCCCAATCTGTCTAGACAGAAAAGTACAGGAAAGGATATTCACTGCAATCCAAAACAAACCCTAAAAAATAACAACTCTTCTGATTGCAAAAACACCTGAGATCACACGATCTCTACCACCTAAATCAGATCTCTGGTGTAACAAAACTAAGCCGCAGCCACTGAAAAAACAGGAAAAAGCAAATGAACAAATAACAGTGGCTTCAGATAAACTGAGAGGAGCACAAGCCCCCCGGAGGGGACCTGGCTGACCTCCACAGAAGTGCAGGGAACAATGCAAAAAGCAAGCACAAAAATAAAAGCAGAAAATATCTTATCTGATAGCAGAAGATGCAGGCAAGACTCAGCAAACTTCCAAATGAACCAGGAACCACAATTGAGACAAGAACAATTGATCACCGGCAACCATCATGGGAGGGAACCTCCCTTATATCAGACCAGTCAGTGAACCCAGATTGCCATTCCTCGCTGAAAGGTTCAGTACTGTTTGTAACCACCAGAGGGAGCCTCTGCTCAGAAAAAATCTCTAGAACATTAATAACAGTACCCCCCCCTTGAGGAGGGGTCACCGAACCCTCACTTGTGCAACCAGGCCGAACAGGATGAGCTCGGTGATAGGCACGGATCAGTCTCCTAGCATGGATGTCCGAAGCAAACACCCAAGAATTGTCCTCCTGACCATAACCTCTCCACTTAAACAAATACTGAAGTTTCTGTCTAGAAAAACGAGAATCCAATGTTTTTTCAACCACATACTCCAGATTGCCCTCAACCAAAACAGGGTCAGGAGGCGCAGCCATAGGAAACACTGGCTCGACAAACCTCTTCAATAAGGACTTGTGGAACACGTTATGGATCTTAAATGTCCCTGGAAGAAGCAAACGGAAGGAAACAGGATTAAGAATCTCCATGATCTTATAAGGTCCAATGAACCTAGGCTTAAACTTTGGAGATGCAACCCTCATAGGGATATTTCTTGATGACAACCAAACCAAGTCCCCCACTTTAAACCGTGGACCATCAGTCCTATGCCGGTTGGCAAACCGTTGGGCCTTCTCCTGAGAGAGAGACAACCTCTTCATTACCTGGTCCCAAATCTGCTGCATTCGCTCCACAACAGAGTCAACACCCGGACAGACAGAAGCCTCCGCCTGTCCTGAAGAAAATCGAGGGTGAAACCCAAAATTGCAGAAAAATGGAGACATCAAGGTGGCAGAGCTAGCCCTATTATTAAAAGCAAACTCAGCCAAAGGCAAAAAAGAGACCCAGTCATTTTGATCAGCAGGCACAAAACATCTCAAATAAGTCTCCAAGGTCTGGTTTGTTCTCTCGGTTTGTCCATTGGTCTGAGGATGAAAAGCAGAGGAGAAAGATAATTGAACACCAAGTTTAGAACAAAATGTCCTCCAAAATCTGGAAACAAACTGGACTCCTCTGTCAGACACAATGTTCTCCGGAATGCCATGTAACCGAACCACGTGCTGAAGGAACAAAGGCACCAATTCGGACGAGGAAGGTAACTTAGGTAATGGCACAAGATGTATCATCTTGGAAAACCTATCACAGATTACCCAGATAACGGTCATTCTCTGAGAAACAGGGAGGACGGAAATAAAATCCATAGAGATATGGGTCCATGGCCTCTTGGGCACAGGTAATGGCATTAACAAACCACTAGGGCGAGAGCAAGGCTTGGAGCGAGAGCAAGGCTTGGAGCGAGAGCAAGTCCCACAGGACTGCACAAATTCCCTGACGCCACGAGACAAAGTAGGCCACCAAAAGGACCGACTCACCAAGTCTCTGGTACCAAAAATCCCGGGATGACCAGCCAACGCGGAACAATGAATCTCAGACATCACACTCTTCTTCCACTGGTCTGGGACAAACAATTTCCCAATAGGGCAGCGCTCAGGTTTATCCTCCTGACACCCTTCCAGAGCCAGTCTCAGATTGGGCGAGATGGCGGAAAGAACTACACCCTCTTTCAAAATAACAGTAGGATCAGATAACTCAGGAGAGTCCGCAAAGAAACTCCTCGAGAGGGCATCCGCCTTAACATTCTTAGTGCCAGGAAGAAAAGAAACCACAAAATTAAAACGTGTGTAAAACAAGGCCCAACTGGCCTGTCTAGGATTAAGTCACTTGGCTGATTCGAGATAAACCAGATTCTTATGGTCCGTGAGGACCACCACCTGATGTTTGGCTCCTTCCAGCCAATGTCTCCACTCTTCAAAGGCCCACTTCATGGCCAATAACTCCCGATTACCCACATCATAATTACGTTCAGTTGGAGAAAATTTTCGAGAGAAAAAGGCACAAGGGTTACTCCTAGAGGTCTCTGGATCTATTTGGGACAAAACGGCACCTGCCCCAATTTCAGAGGCATCAACCTCCACCTGAAACGGTAGAGAAACATCAGGCTGCTGTAGAACAGGAGCAGAAGTGAATCTCTGCTTAAGTTCCTGAAACGCAGAGACTGCCTCAGGAGGCCAATTCACCACATCAGAACCCTTTTTGGTCAAATCAGTCAATGGTTTAACAATACCGGAGAAATTACCAATAAATTTACGATAAAAATTGGCAAAACCCAAAAATCTCTGAAGAGCCTTTAATGAAGTAGATTGGACCCAATCACAGATGGCCTGAACCTTGACCGGGTCCATTTCAATAACAGACGGAGACAAAATGAATCCCAGAAATGAGACCTTCTGTACGCCAAAAAAGACACTTTGATCCCTTCACATACAGTGCATTCTCTCTCAAAATCTGGAACACAGTCCGAACATGTTTCACATGAGAGTCCCAGACATTGGAAAAAATCAAGATATCATCCAAATAAACAATCAGAAATTTATCCACAAAATCCCTGAAAATATCATTCATGAAGGATTGGAAGACGGAAGGAGCATTAGTGAGCCCAAAGGGCATCACTAGGTACTCAAAATGCCCCTCTGGGTATTAAACGCCGTCTTCCATTCATCCCCGTGCTTAATGCGAATAAGGTTATACGCCCCCCTGAGGTCAAGCTTGGTAGACCAACTAGCACTTTTCACCCTGGAAAACAGGTCAGAAATCAAGGGTAACGGATATTGATATTTCACAGTGATCTTATTCAAGAGACAATAATCAATACACGGCCTCAATGAACCATCCTTTTTGGCCACAAAGAAAAAACCGGCACCCAAGGGTGAAGAGGATGGTCTGATATGACCCTTCTCCAATGACTTCTCAATATAAGATCGCATAGCATCGTGTTCAGGTACAGACAAGTTAAAAAGGCGACCTTTAGGAAATTTACCACCAGGCACTAATTCAATAGCGCAATCATAGCTCCTGTGAGGGGGCAAGGATGAAGATTTACTTTCACTAAATACATCCGAAAAATCAGTCAAAAAGTCAGGAACATCCTCAGACTGGGGAGAGGCAGAAAAAACAGGAGTGTCGGCATTAACACATTGGCAGCCCCAACTGGTCACAGACACAGATTTCCAATCCAAAACAGGATTATGAGACTGTAACCAAGGGAAACCTAGTACAATAATGTCATGCAGATTATACAGCACCAGAAATTTGCAACTCTCCTGATGATCTGGTTCAACCCTCATTATCACCTGAGTAGAAAACTAGGGTTTATTCTCCGCCAAAGGGGTATAATCAATGCCCAGTAGGGGAATAGACTTCCGCAGGGCATCATGGGAAACCCACAACGTTTGGCAAAATCAAAATCAATCAGGTTAATAGCTGCTCCTGAATCAACAAAAGCCTGAGCAGAAAATGTGGACAGGGAGCAAATTAGGGTAACAGTCAACAGAAATTTAGTCTGAACACTACCCAAGACAACGGAGCGTGCAAAACATCTTCCCCGCTTAGGGCAGACTGAAATAGTATGAGAGGCGTCACCCACAGTAGAAACATAACCCATTGCGCTTTCGAAACTCATGACACTGTGCCCCAGAAGTCACTCTATCACACTGCATGGGCTCAGAAGCTGGCTCACAAGGCAACACTATCTCACGCATACCTCTGCGCTCACGCAAACGTCTGTCAATTTGAATAGCCAATGACATAGAATCATTGAGACCCGAGGGAGCAGGGAATCCCACCATAACATCCTTTATATTCTCTGACAGCCCCTTCCGAAAAAGGGCTGCCAAAGCATCATCATTCCATTTGGTCAGGACTGCCCACTTTCGGAATCTCTGACAGTACAACTCAGCGTCTTCAAGACCCTGATTTAATGCCAACAAGGTTTTTCAGCTTGATCAGTGACATTAGGTTCATCGTACAATAACCCCAGAGCCAGAAAAAATGCATCAATATCATTCAAAACAGGATCCCCAGATGTCAAAGAAAAAGCCCAATCCTGAGGATCGCCGCGCAGGAGAGAGATGACAATTTGAACCTGCTGTGCTGCGTTCCCTGAGGACTTAGGCTTTAAGGCAAAAAACAACTTACAGTTATTTTTGAAATTCAGAAATTTAGCCCGATCCCCCAAAAACAAATCTGGCATGGGAATCCTAGGTTCCACAACCGGCAACCTAGCAAGATAGGTAGCAATACTCCGAACCTCAGTGGCAAGCTGAACCACACGGCCAGACAACTGTGCAAGCTCCATTGAGAGAAAAAAAAATCCTCCTCAGCACCCTGAGAAAAAGAGGGAAAAAATGCAACAAACAGAGAAAAAAAAAATATCTGACAACTCTGACAACTTTTTTTTTTTTTTCTTCCACACTATTTTTCCCTTCTGTGAGTACCATATAACTTTCAGTTTGGGCCGGTGATACTGTTGTTTTGGTAGCTAAAGAGAATAAGCAAAACGGCAATACACCAGAGAGGCTGGAACCTATTGGACTGCTGTAACCTGAACTAACCACACAACTAGAGGTAGCCGTGGAGCGTTCCTACGTTGATCCTAGACGCCTCGTCACAGCCTGAGAGATAACTACACCTAAAGGCAGAAAGATGAAAGCTATCTGCCCCGGAGCAGATCCCCAAAGAAAATAGGAAGCCCCCAAACATGTAATGGCGGTTAGACAAGAAGAAGCACGGACACAGACAGAAAATAGAATGAGCAAATGCTGGGGCCCAATCTGTCTAGACAGAAAAGTACAGGAAAGGATACTCACTGCAATCCAAAAAAAACCTAAAAAATACCAACTCTTCTGATTGCAAAAACACCTGAGATCACACGATCTCTACCACCTAAATCAGATCTCTGGTGTAACAAAACTAAGCCGCAGCCACTGAAAAAACAGGAAAAAGCAAATGAACAAATAACAGTGGCTTCAGATAAACTGAGAGGAGCACAAGCCCCCCGGAAGGGGACTGAAAAAACAGGAAAAAGCAAATGAACAAATAACAGTGGCTTCAGATAAACTGAGAGGAGCACAAGCCCCCCGGAGGGGACCTGGCTGACCTCCACAGAAGTGCAGGGAACAATGCAAAAAGCAAGCACAAAAATAAAAGCAGAAAATATCTTATCTGATAGCAGAAAATGCAGGCAAGACTCATCAAACTTCCAAATGAACCAGGAACCACAATTGAGACAAAAACAATTGATCACCGGCAACCATCATGGGAGGGAACCTCCCTTATATCAGACCAGTCAGTGAACCCAGATTGCCATTCCTCGCTGAAAGGTTCAGTACTGTCTGTAACCACCAGAGGGAGCCTCTGCTCAGAAACCATCTCAAGCACATTCATAACAAGAATGGTACTGTACATCACTTGCAGTTCTGCTGCAGATTCGCAGGGCAAAATCCGCTGCTGAACTGCAACAGAATCCGCAACATGTGCACATGCGCAGAATTTTCTGCACAGAATCTGCATCTTTTGGCAGAAACTGCAGGTCAAAATCCGCACAGCTATGTGCTGCTCAGAAGGATGCATATCACAGAGAGTAGTGTAGGGGTTCATTACAAAGCCTATGGGTCCATACACAGCTCTGTGCATGAGCTCACAGACTTTCCATTGAGCCCATACGCTGTTTTTTGTTTGTACTGCATTAAGAAGCTGAATACTTCAGCCTTCTGAGCAGTGCACTTGAGGGCTGTTTTTTGAGTGAAAAATGGGGGTGTCCGGACTCGGCCCTGTACTGATCAGCAGCACGTGAAAGGGAGCATAATACACTTAAAAAAATAAATATGGTAGGCATACTATAATATGCAGAGAGCTGAGAGCACTTCAGCATTAGTGACCGCCCATGGAGAACATGCGGGAGTGGCAACCAACATTTTTGCATTTTCAGCGAAAAAAACGCATTGCGGAAAAAAAAGCAACATGTTCATTAATTTTGCGGAATTCTAGCATTTTTCCCGCTATGTTATTGACCTAGAAAGTTCAGGAAAAAAATTGCGGTAAAAACGCGCAAAAGCTGTGCACAAAACGCACCAAAAACGCGCAAAAAACATCCGGTTTTGCTCAGGAAAATTCTGCACACATTCCTGAACGTGTGCACTTAGCCTAAAAGGTAGTTTGTGATTACTTTTGACCCTGCAAATTGATCACACAGAGAGTAACTAAATTAATATAATTTTTTAGATTTGACAGGCACTTTAATTACTTGCAGATCGGTGGGGGGGGCCATATCCCGAGATGTGCATATCCCGCGGCTGATGTGCTGTAATCAGACACTCTCGATTCATAAAAAGGAGCACACCTACCCTGTTTCCCCGAAAAGAAGACACCGTCTTATATTAATTTTTGCTACGAAAGTTGCGCCATGTCTTATTTTCGGCGGGGGGGGGGGGTGTCTTACTTTCTCAAGAAAAAGAATTGACATCATCCCGGTATCCCACTGCAGCCTCCCATCATCCCACATCATCCCACTGCAGCCTCCCATCATCCCACTGCAGCCTCCCATCATCCCTGTATCCCACTGCAGCCTCCCATGTGTGTACCGTACACACACACACACACACACCCTTACACAGACACACATACACAGACACACACACTTTCACTTTCTTACTGGTTTCCTCCGCGGTGCTGCTTTCAGTGCTTTGGTGGTGCAGGAGCCCTGGGCCAATCAGAGCGCAGGAGCCCTGGGCCAATCAGAGCGCAGGAGCCCTGGGCCAATCACAGCCCAGGAACAATCAGAGGCTATGGATGACGTCAGCTGGCCCATGGTTCCTGCGCTGTGATTGGCGCAGGGCTCATGGGCGGAGATCAGCACACAGCTCCGAGGCTGTGATTAACTCCTGCGAAGAGCGCGGCTGCAGTGGCGGGCACCGGACAGCGGGAGCGAGACACAACTGCATGCCCCATGCCCCGAACAAGGTATGCCTTATTTTCGGGGGTGGGGGGGGCCTTATATTAACAGGCACAGTGCTCCCCTTAGCATGCCTTACTTTCGGGGGCGCCCTATTTTCGGGGAAACAGGGGTCATGAATGTGGAACAACTGACGAGTGGCGTGCACCTCTGTGCACTGCGCCAGAAGTCTCACTCCAGTCAGGTACCGAAGTGATATTTCTGGAGTTCATAATTCCACGGCTCACCATGAATTAGACAAGCTAGGGCGTCCTTGTCCTCGCTCCACCAATTTTCACAACAGCTCTGAGTTGAACCTAAATTCTGCGACTTTTCAAAGCTTTTAAGTCAGAATTCTGGTGCAAAAACTTTGATGAATTGGGCTCATTGTGCGTGTTCCTGTATGATGAGCTGCACACTTTTTGGGGGTCTATTGAAAAATCGACAAGGGTCTCGAATCCCAAATCCCCTCAAATCAGTAGGCATTTAAAGTGCCTGCCAAATACAAAAAAAAAATCACATTCAAAGTTTAGTTAGTTATACAGTGTACAAAGAATCCAGTCCTATAAAAGTAATTTGCATTAGTTATTATTCTGAACTAGCAAGATAAACTGGAAATGCAACTTGAAAAGCTATAATTTGTGCTTGCGCAAATGAAGATGTCTCATGCTAGAAAGTCACAACAGCAAAAATAGGACCTTTTACTAGTTTGAGCATGGAATAGAGGCTGCAGAGCTGAAGGAATGGTTCTTTTTAATTATCATCTTGCAGTGATATTAGCTTATAAAGTTGAGTTTCTAATTTCTACTAAGGCCAAGGGCGCATGAGCACTTCTCTGGGTTGTGTACTTTTCCTTGTGCATGACATTAACCAACTATAAGTAGGAAGCGTCAAGCAGGAGGAAAAAAAAAAACAGCCCACAGACATGGCTTTCTCTGTGTAAGGCCGGTGTCACACATGCGTGTGTGATGCGAGAAACTCGCACGAGTCTTTCGCATCAACACCTGACACTGCCGCCGTCATTCGGACCGGAGCGTGAGGCTACATGTATTTCTATGCAGAAGCACACTCCGGTCCGAGTGCCAGCGGCAGTGCCGTGTGTTGATGCGAAAG
The DNA here is from genome assembly GCA_033576555.1 of Oophaga sylvatica. Lineage (NCBI taxonomy): Eukaryota > Metazoa > Chordata > Amphibia > Anura > Dendrobatidae > Oophaga > Oophaga sylvatica. The sequence continues at coordinate 290,568,186 of JARQOD010000002.1, forward strand.
ACTCGTGCGAGTTTCTCACATCACACACGCAAGTTTGACACCTGTCACTCTTGTGTTCGGCTCTCCTGCGGAGGGCTGCGTACTTCCAGATTTGGCTTTCAGTACCATCTTTATGCTGATGACACACAACTATACACGTCATCCCCCGACCTTAACCCCGCTGTACTACAGAACGCCAGTGACTGTCTGTCCGCAGTCTCCAACATCATGTCTGCTCTCTATCTGAAACTCAACCTCTTCTGCTCCCGCCGTCTGCTAACCTCCCTAAATTTGACATTTCCCTCTCCGTGGGCAGCACCATAATAACACCCCGGCCGCAGGCTCGCTGTCTGGGTGTTATGTTTGACACCAATCTCTCCTTCACCTCCCATATACAATCTCTTGCCCGCTCTTGCTGACTACACCTAAAGAACATCTCCAGAATCCGCCCTTTTCTCACCATGGAAGCAACAAAAACCCTCACTGTAGCATTGATCCACTCCCGCCTGGACTACTGCAATGCTCTATTACTTGGCCTCCCCGTTACTCGACTATCCCCTCTCCAGTCCATCCTTAATGCAGCAGCCAGGGTCACCCATCTGGCTAATTGGTACTCGGAAGCGTCCGCTCTTCGCCAGTCCTTACATTGGCTGCCCATTCATTATAGGATCCAATTCAAAGTACTTGTTCTCACCTACTAAGCTCTCCACAGTGCAGCACCCCCCTACATCTCCTCCCTCATTTCTATCCATCGGCCTAACCGACTGCTGCGCTCTGCAAATGACTTTCGACTAACCTATGCACTAATCCGTACCTCCCACTCCCGACTCCAAGACTTCTCCCGCGCTGCGCCAATCCTCTGGAATGCTCTACCCCAAGAAATTAGGACTATCCACAATTTGCATGGTTTCAGGCGCTCCCTCAAAACACATTTGTTCAGAGCGGCCTATCACGTTCACTAATCAAAGTCATTCTATGTGTAAGTGTGTGTGTGTAGCCCATTCACTATCGCCATCCATCCCTCCCTCAGTCTCTCCTGGACCATCATTGTAAATACACCATTGTATATACATACATGTACTTTGTATCTCCCCCACCTCATTGTAGATTGTAAGCTCTCACAAGCAGGGTCATCTCATCTTATTTTGCTTTAATTATTGTAGTGTTAACGTTGCTACTTATGACTTGTGTTTTGAAACTGTTAAACTGTAAAGCGCTGCGGAACATGTTGGCGCTATATAAATAAAGATTATTATTATTCCTCCCTTAAACTCCGCCTACTTCCGCATGCGTCCTGCGTACCTATCATTAACATTGGGTACGCAAGGAGATGCGTTGTATGCGGATGCGTCCACATGCAGCGTTTTGACGTGAGGCCGAACGCAACATGTTGCATTTTCTTGCGTTCGGCGGGCACGTCAAAATGCCGCATGAGGACGCATCCACATATCCACATGTCCTGTGTACCCAATGTTAAAGATAGGTATGCAGGACGCATGCAGAAGTAGGCGGACCTAAACGGAAGTGCAGAAGTGGGCGGAGCTTCAGGAAGGAAGTATCCAGCCATCCGCAGAGCCCAAGTACGCAAATGTGAACTTAGCCTTAGACATGTAATGAGACAGCCCTGCTCCTAACGTCCAACACCTACAGTGATTACAAGTGGAAGAGAGGAGCTGAGGTGTCTGTAATTACAAACACTTCTTGTAGCTCTCCTTTCATGACAGTAGGTGTAAGGGAGGTGGAGTAGAGCAAAACTGACAATGCTGAGAGAGAAGAGCTGCAAAAAGAGTTTATGATGACATACAGCGCTGTGCTACTCCCCTCCCCAAGTAATAACAATAGGAGCAGGCAGTGATAAAGCAGAGCAGGACTGAGTGTTATTACAAGCACCTCTTGTGCTCATGGTAGTCAGTGTGGGTGGAGGATAAGGGGGTAAGAGAAGGAGCCTATACACAGCAGCCTGTCCGACTAGACAGAGCTGTAGTATAAATCATGGAGGAAAGATAAAGTGCCTGCTAATTCAGGAGCTGACCTTCAGGCTAGTTTAGGATAAGCGCACTTAAGCCGCCCCCCCCCCCCCCCGTCTCATATAGCGAGATCGCTGCTGAGTCACAAGTTTTGTGACGCAACAGCGATCTCCCCAGCGATATCGCTGATCGTAACTGAATGTCCTGGACAATTTTTTTGATCGTTGGTCTCCCGCTGGCCAGCACGCATCACTGCGTGGGACAGGCGGGAGATCAGCGAGCTGGAGCTGGTAACCAAGGTAAACATCGGGTTTCTAGGCACCGAGCGGCACCTAGAAACCCGATGTGTACGTTAGATACCAGCGCGCTGGTGCAGGGGAGCTGGTAACCAAGGTAAACAGCGGGTTTCTAAGCGCCAAAAGGAGCTTAGAAACCCGCCACTTACCTTGGTTACCAGCTAGGGTGGCTTTACAGGGTTAGCTTGTGAGCTGGTGGTTGTGCCCACTGGTGGTTGTGAGTTTTGTTGAAGACCTGTGATTAGGTCATGTGCAGGTGACCAGACCATGTGCTCCATACCTTAGCTAGGGGAGTGGCTACAGGTATGTAAGGAAGTGTTTGGCACATGGTGGGAGAGTGTAGTATGAGTCTGTGCTGAGACTGTGAGGGTCTCGGGAGTCTGTCAGGCTGGATGTTGCACAGACTGAAGACTGAAAGCTGGCGTGCTTGAGCCAGCGGAATGGACGGTCTTGAAAACCGTGGTGAGACTGATCGGGATCAGAATGAAGTATGAAGTGTGGATTGGATACCTCTGGGAATGAGGGATCCGGGAACCTGCGTGGCTAACAGGTGACAGACAGGAGTCTGTAGAGGATGATCGGGGTCATGAAGAATGTGTTAAAGTCGTAAGAAGTGGTGGGAAGAAAGAGACTGTTTGGTGATTGCTGGATACCTCTGAGGAAGAGGTCTCCAGGAACCTGTGTGGCTGACGCCAACAGGTAACGGTCTTGAAAAACCGTGTTATGCTAGTCGGGACCAGAGGGAACTATTCGTGAGAGACTGTATTTTTGTGTTTGCTGGATACCTTGGAGGCTGAGGTCTCCAGGAACCTGTGTGGCTGACGCCAACAGGTGAAGGTCTTGACAACCGTGTTATGCTGGTCGGGATCAGTGAGAAGAATTATTGAGAGAAAGGCTGTATTTTTGTGTTAAGTTGGATGTAATAAACGAAATGGACTATTGTTTTAACCCTGAGCGTGCCAGTGTTTACCTCAAAGACCAGCAAAGCGAGTGATCCCCGTCCACACACAGTGTGGATCGTCACAATCTGTATATAATATTTCTTTGTTATTTAGAAAAATAAAGAAATTAAAGAAAAGAATATTAAAGAAATCCCTCCTTGTGCACAAGAACGCTGAATACATGGACCATAGAAAGAAGAGGTACAGATTGTCGAGAGAATTCAGGGGGCCACGCGAGGGATTCAAGCACCACAACTGCACGTCACAGGTCAGCGTGACGTGCATGGGAGGGGGGTACCATTATAATGAAGAGCAGAGGCAGCGATTTCTTCCAGGCACCCATGCCCAGGAGCCTGGAAGAAATCATTAACATAAATAAAAGTATATTTCTCCACATGTAAACAGCAACTGAGACTAGATTTAACATTTCTATTACCTGTATGCCCATAGTAATAGCTGAAAAGTGTCCCAGGGGTGACAGATTCGCTTTTAATGACAGAGAATTACTGTAAGTAAAAGCTCTTTGCACATACGGATGGTACTTGAGAAAAATTTAAATTGTACTCGCATGACACTCGTCCTACTTTTCAGGAATAACATTGCAGCTCTTACAGTTCTCAATAGAACTTCATGAGCACCAACTGTCTTAGTAAACTTAGCAATGGGAAGGTTTGGATTCACAGTAGACAGATTTTACCCGTGAATTGAGAATTTTGAGAATTATCAGTCCTGATGTATTACAAAGTTTCTTCTTTTCCCTTGTATTGTCAATTTTTGGGAAACAAAATGACAGTAAGGCTGGGTTCACATTGCGCCAAGGCAGTCCGTTAGACGGACTGCGTTACACCGTAGTATAAGGCAGTCCGTTAGCGCTGCCATTCACCCCCATTGTCGGGCGCATCGCGACGCATGCCGTAAAGCGGCATGCGTTCGCGATGTGCCGTCATTCAGTGACGGAGCCTCGGATGCGGACTGCAGCGTCTGAGCTCCGTCACCGCTAGCACAGTTGATTCATTAACTCTTGAAGTGCTTTGTGCTTAAAAATGTGACCACATTCACTTATATTATGCTGCGATGTAGCACCGACATATTGTGGTCTCTGACCTGTGTCATGGCCAAAGTCGCTATGTAGCCCCAGCCTCAAAGAGAAGGGCGAGGACTGAGCAGACGTCTCCCCCGGGATAAAATACACCTGTATGCTGGGAAAAGGCCAGTGGTCTCCATTAACACTTAGGCTGGGGTCACACAAGCGTATCTCATGGTCCATATACAGACCGCATCGCCCGGACTGACTGTACGTGTCCTGGCCTGAACTTATCGCCTCACAGACACACATGAGGTAAGTATGGGTCGGATGTCCGTCGGTGAGGACATGCAATGCGGCCAATGAAATACACTTGTGTGAACCAGGCCTTACGGTGACTAACTTTTCCCGCCATTTATCTGAGCGACTTTATACACCATGTTGGGGGCCACAGCAATTATTACTAATGTGTCTCTGAGATCGCCACTACATAGAAACGTCGCCATGTAGCGAAACATGAAGGTATCTATGGCAGTAACAAGCTTTGGACACATGCAGCTCTCCTGACAGTGAGGGGTCCCCTGCAGCAGTGACTGAAGTCTGTCACTGAGCCTCCACCATGACAGAAGCACAAAAGTGACACTAGCAGCTCACACTCTGTCCCTGGGCAGGTGAGGGCGGACACACGCGCACACACAATGAATGGCTCAGGACACATGAAGCTGCGGATCATACTACGACCCCCATTGTCATGGTGGGATTTCTGACACTGACTATCGGGGTTCCCTCTTGTTTGTGTACAGGACAGTCACGTGGCTGCTGTATACATACACTGGCGGTCCGCGCATTACACCTCACATTCAGGACAATGGTTGCCGTCACCCCGCCGTGCCCCGGTAATGTACGGTGTGTCCGTCCGTGCACAGGAGGCCGCTGTGGGATGTACCGTGAGCGCTCACCTCAGTACACACCACGCTGCTGTCTGCCCCGGTAATGTGCCGCTTCCTCAGCCGCCGCGACCATTGAGTGAGCTCTCAGCTGCCGCCTTCTCTCACAGGCACCGTTTCCGTCTCCATCCGTATATGCTCCGTCGCCTGGTCTGTAGCTCCCCGTGTCGCTACCTCACGGCGCCGCCATGTTGTCACTGAGCGCGCCCCCGCCTGTGGTTTGTGTTCATGAGAGGAGAGGAGGGGGCGCTCGGGGGTCTCGGCTGCCCACACTGCTATCAAAAGCTGTGTCTTCCTGCCATAGAGATGCCAAAATGTACAGGTCTCATTTGTCAGTGCCCCCCTATACAATTACAGAGCCCCTATAAAATAACAACCACCGGACCCCCACTCCCTTATCCCCTTTATGGTATGTGCACTCAGTGTTTTAGTTCTGACAAGTTTTTCAAGGCGAAGCTGCTTGTGGTCTTTTTCCTTGAAGTGGCATTTTTTTGGGGTCTCCATCGCCAGCATCTTTTTTCTCTATGATTTTACACCATGACTAGAGGAAGCCCCCACGTGGAATGAATATGTTGCTTTTTTTAGCCACTTCTCGATTTCCGAACCCTGAAGCGCAGGGGTGAACCTAGCCTCTCTGCTGCCTGAGGCGACTGCAAAATGGCGCCCCCGTAGTAAAATCAGTATAAATAAATCTGGTTTACTCTTTACTAGCCTAACCTGACGCACATGTAAAATACATACACTTTTAAATAGGAATATATTTGAACCATCGATCTTTACTCTTCTTCAGGGACTCAATGCCGCCTGAGGCGAAGTGATCAACTTGCTTCATTTTAGGTGCGCCCCTGGCCGGGGAACAGTGGTTACTGTAGCGCTTCTTCCCCGGCGGCCGTCCGTGCGGTACTGATGCGGCACACAGTTGCCACACGTATTACACACACGGATATCTCCACTAACGGTTTTTCCGGTACCGGAAATATCAGGATGTGTGAAACCAGCCTAAAGCCACAGTCACACGTTCAGTATTTGGTCAGTATTTTAAATAAGTATTTGTAAGGCCAAATCGGGAGTGGGTGAGAAATCAAGAAGTGGTGACGTGTTTCTATTAATCTTTTCCTCTTGATTGTTCCACTCCTGGTTTTGGCCTACAAATACTGAGGTAAAATACTGAACGTGTGAACGTGGCCTGATAGAGGGTTTCTGCTACTTCTGACTTCCCACAGACAGAAGTTGCAGTCACAAGATGGCGCCGATAAAAGGAGGAGATGGTGACATTATACACAGGAGCTCTGTATATAGTGTATAGTGTACAGGTAATACAGTGATCACCAGTGAAATACACAGGAGCTCTGTATATAGTGTCAGTGTACAGGTAATACAGTGATCACCGGTGACATACACAAGAGCTCTGTATATAGTGTCAGTGTACAGGTAATACAGTGATCACTGGTGACATTTTACACAGGAGCTCTGTATATAGTGTCAGTGTACAGGTAATAGTGATAACCGGTGACATTATACACAGGATCTCTGTATACAATGTCAGTGTACAGGTAATAGTGATCACCGGTGACATTATACACAGGAGCTCCGTGCTCCATTCTGGCCCCCGTGCTCCATTCTGCCCCGCGGCAAATTTTAGGCAACAGAGAGAGAAAGAAAAAACAGAGAGCGAAAGAAAGGAGACAGAGGGGAAAGAAGGAACAGAGAGAGAGAAAGAAAGAACAGAGAAAGAAAGAGAGAAAGTAAGAAGAAACAGAAAGAAAATGAACAGAGAAAGAGAGAACAGAGAGAAAGAAAGGGGAAAGAAAGTAAGAAGAGAAACAACAGAGAGAGAAAGAAAGAACGAACAAAGAGAAAGGAAGAACAGAGAGAAAGCACAGAGAGAGAAAGAACAGAGAGGGAAAGAAAGAACTGAGAAAGAAAGATGAGAGAGGGAAAAAACAGAGAGAGAAAGAAAGGGGAAAGAAAGAACAGAGAGAAAGATTAGATAGGGAAAGAAAGAACAGAGAGAAAGAAAGGGGAAAGAGAGAAAGATTAGAGAGAGAGAAAGAACAAAGAAAGGGGAAAGAAAGATTAGAGAGGGAAAGAAAGAACAAAAAGAGAGAAATAAAGATACTATAGCAGCCCGGCTCCCATTGTAGTGCCCACCTGAGCCTCCCGATGCAGGACATATCATGATCCGCTCACATGGCCAGCATCCCTTATTCCAAGGCGATCCCGCTGTCCACGCTGTCGGAGGAGGACACGGTGATGGATCTGAAGCATTCCCTAAAGTGCCTCCATGGTTCCGTCACAATCTCCTCCCGAAATTACCTAATTTCCGGTCAGCTTCCAGCACATCTCTTCACGTTCGAGTTTTAAAGTGCTCCTCAGGGCTCCTGTGTCCACGGGAAAAGTAAACTCCCGGCCGTGACAGCAGGGCAGACTCTCTCTCTCAAAATCGTGACTGTCCCGCTGGATCTGGGACGGTTGGGAGGTATGAATGCTCCCCACCATACACCGACCTCGTACACACATGTGTTGTGAATACTTTGGAGGCGACTTCTGAGCTGGGGCTCCCTCCGGTGGTTGCTGAGGGTAATTAACTAATTACTGAATGGCCTTCAGCTGGCTCTGAATGGTATGATATAAGTGACCTGAGTTCCCATCAGCCTTGCCGGTAATCAATTGTTCCTCTGGTCTTGCTTGGAGCACAGCTTGCTTTCCTGCTCTCATTCAGATAAGTGTTTTGTTGTTTTTTTTCCTCTGTTGGATTTTCACTGCTGGTTTGCTGCTTGCAGTGGACTACAGCCTGGTCCCCTTTTGGGGTCTGGCGCTGCAATTGTGCTCATTATGTGTTTGCACTTTTGCTTTGTTCCTTTGTCATTTTTTATTTGCTGAGTGTTGTGTGAGTTACACCAGAGATCTGATTTAGGTGGTAGAGATCGTATGATCTCAGGTTTTTTGTTAATCAGAAGTGTTGGTATTTTTGTCAGGGTTTTTTTTGGGTTGCAGTTATGTTTAGGTAGCTGAGGAGAAAAAGCAAAAACAGTAATATACCAGAGAGGCTGGAACCTATTGGATTGCAGTAACCTGAACTAACCACACAACTAGAGGTAGCCTTGGAGCGTTCCTACGTTGATCCTAGATGCCTCGTCACAGCCTGAGAGATAACTACACCTAAAAGCAGAAAGAGGAAAGCTATCTGCCCCGGAGCAGATCCCCAAAGAAAATAGGAAGCCCCCAAACATGTAATGGCGGTTAGACAAGAAGAAGCACGGACACAGACAGAAAATAGAATGAGCAAACGCTGGGGCCCAATCTGTCTAGACAGAAAAGTACAGGAAAGGATTCTCACTGCAATCCAAAAAAACCCTAAAAAATACCAACTCTTCTGATTGCAAAAACACCTGAGATCACACGATCTCTACCACCTAAATCAGATCTCTGGTGTAACAAAACTAAGCCGCAGCCACTGAAAAAACAGGAAAAAGCAAATGAACAAATAACAGTGGCTTCAGATAAACTGAAAGGAGCACAGGCCCCCAGGAGGGGACCCGGCTGACCTCCACAGAAGTGCAGGGAACTATGCAAAAAGCAAGCACAAAAATAAAAGCAGAAAATATCTTATCTGAAAGCAGAAGATGCAGGCAAGACTCAGCAAACTTCCAAATGAACCAGGAACCACAATTGAGACAAGAACAATTGATCACCGGCGACCATCATGGGAGGGAACCTCCCTTATATCAGTCCAGTCCGTGATCCCAGATTGCCATTCCTCACTGTGAGGTTCAGTACTGTCTGCAACCACCAGAGGGAGCCTCTGCTCAGAAACCATCTCCAGCACATTCATAACAGGTTGCAGTCAGAATTCTTTTCTATCTAGACAGATTGGGCCCCAGCGTTTGCTCATTCTATTTTCTGTCTGTGTCCATGTTTTCTTCTGGTCTAACCGCCATTACATGTTTGGGGGCTTCTTATTTCTTTGGGGATTCTGCTCCGAGGCAGATAACTACACCTAAAGGCAGAAAGATGAAAGCTATCTCTTCGGCTGTGATGAGGCGTCTAGGATCACCGTAGGTACGCTCCACGGCTACTTCTAGTGTGGCGGTTAGTTTAGTGTACTGCAATCCAATAGTTTCCAGCCTCTCTGGTGTATTACTACTTTGGCTATTTTTTGCAATTTCTCCTCAGCTACCGAAACATAATACGCATGGCTCCGCACACCTCATACACACGGCTCTGCACACCTCATACACACACGGTTCCACTTTGTATGCCTCGTACACACACGGCTCTGAACACCTCGTACACACGCGGCTCCGCTCCGCACACCTCGTACACACGCGGCTCCGCACACCTCGTACACACACGGCTCTGCTCCGCACACCTAGTACACACGCGGCTCTGCTCCGCACACCTCTTACACTCGCGGCTCTGCTCCGCACATCTCGTACACACGCGGCTCGGCCCACCTCGTACACACAGGGCTCCGCACCCTTACACACGGCTCCGCTGCGTACACACCGCGCACTACCCGTACACATGGCCCCCTCCACCACCGTAACACGCGATCCCACACATCCGACACACACGCTCCGTCGCACACCTTACATCGCGCTCGCTCCGTAACCCGTACCCCACTCCGCACACCTCGAACATCGCTCCTTCCGTACACGCGTCCGCTCCGCACACTCACACACACGCTCCGCTCCGCAACCGTACACACGCGCCTCATCACGCGTCCGCTCGCAACCGTACACACACGCTCGCACACTCGTACAACCTCGCACACTCGTACAACACGGCCTGCTCCGCACCCTGTAACACGCCTCTGTCGCACACCTCTTACACTCGCGGCTCTGCTCCGCACATCTCGTACAACGCTCGGCCACATGACACAGGCTCCACACCTGTACCACGCTCCGTGCGTACACACGCGGCTCCGCACACCCCGACACGCGGGTCCGCTCCACACACCTCTATAACGTCACTCCCACATCCGTAACCACGGCTCCGCTCCGCACACCTTGTACATACGCGGCTCCGCTCCTACACCTCTACCCACGCACTCCGCACCCTACACTGCGGCTCCTCTCCGTACACGCGGCTCCGCTCCGCACACCTCGTACACACACGCTCCGCTCGCAACCTCGTACACACGGCTCCTCCCATCACGCGGCTCGTCCGCACACCCGTCAACACGCTGCATACTCGTACACATGCGGCTCTGCTCCGCACACCTCGTATACACACAACTCCACTCCACACATCTCGTACACACACGGCTCTGCTCCGCACACCTCGTACACACACGGCTCTGCTCCGCACACCTCGTACACACGCGGCTCTGCTCCGCACACCTCGTACACACGCGGCTCCGCTCCGTACACCTCGTACACACATGGCTCCGCTCCGCACACCTCGTACACACGCGGCTACGCTACGCACACCTCGTACACATGCGGCTCTGCTCTGTACATCTTCTACACACATGGCTCCATTCTGCACACCCCATACACACGCGGCTCCTATCCGTACACCTCGTACACACGCGACTCCGCTCCGTACATCGTGTACACACACAGCTCTGCTACATCCACCCTGTAAAACCCTTCTGACCCCCACACATAAATTTCCCCTCATCCGGCACATTACCAGCACAGCAGAGTCATGCATCCACTGAGGCCCCTGATCATATGACTCCTAACTCTTCCCCTCCTGTGACCTCATCATAGGTCCTGTGCGTACAGAACAGCAATATAAGAGCAACAGGAGCAGATGCAGGAGATAAGAATCTGCCGCCCCCACTCTTCAAGGAGGCAGCGCCGCCTGAGGCAGAGTGCTCAACTCGCCTCATGGTAGGTGCGCCCCTGCTGAAGCGGTAATAGAATGACGAAAGACTGAGCATGTGCACCACAGCAGTGTCGTTATTACATTATATGTAATATGTTAGATTATTTAGCAGCGCTAAAAAGACGTAGTGCAGATATATCTGTAGTTTTACACGAGACAACGCTTCAGGAAAGCTGCAATGTTTTCCTGAAGTTGTTTTAGTGGGTCTTTTTTACGTTTCCTTTATTTTTTTATGTTTCCTGTGTGCCTTCTCAATGTCTTTGGCAGCGGCAGGGTTTTTTTTTTTTAGCATTTTTTTTCAGCGTTTGTGGGGTGCCTTTTTTTTTTTTTTACAGCGTTTTCTGGACATTTTTTTTTTACTTTATTCAACAATCACATTTTAAACCAAAAATGATCAAACAGACACCCCAACGTTTTCCTGCTGTTTTTTTAAGCCTTGACTTATATAGAGTGTACCTCCCAACTTTTGAAGACAGGAAAGAGGGACAAAGGTGGCAAGTTTTAGGCCACGCCCCTGACCACACCCATTTCACAACTAATCACACCCATGTCCACGCCCCAACTACACCCATTTAGCACTGCTGATCACACTGACTGGTACTGAGGGCACAGTTGCTGGCATTATGGGATTAGTGGCTGGCATTATGGGCACAGTGGCTGGTACTGTACAAAAGAAAGAAAGAACAGAGAGAAAGAAAGAAAGGTGAAAGAAACAGAGAGAAAGAAAGAGGGGACAGAAAAAAAGAACAGAGAGGAAAAAAAGGGGAAAGAAAGAACAGAGAGCAAGAGTAAGAAAGGGGAAAGAAAGAATAGAGAAAGAAGGGAAAGAAAGAATAGAGAAAGAAGGGAAAGAATAGAGAAAGAAAGAGGGGAAAGAATAGAGAAAGAAACGAGAAAGAAAGTAAGAACAGAGAGATAGAGAGAAAGAAAAAGGGGAAAGAACAGAGAGAAAGAAACGGAGAGAGAAAGAAACAGAAAGAGGGGACAAAACAAAAGAACAGAAAGAGAAAAAAAGAAAGAGGGTAAAGAAAGAAGAGAGAGAAAGAAAGAAATAGGGGAAAGAAAGGACAGAGAGAGAAAGAAAGATTAGAGAGAAAGAAAGGGGAAAAAAGAGAAAGAACAGCGAAAGAAAGAAAGGAGAAAGAAAGAGAGTAGACAGAAAAGAACAGAGAGAAAAAAGAAAGTGGGGAAAGAAAAGACAGGGAGAGAAAGAAAGATGGGAAAGAGAATAGAGAGAGAAAGGAAGAACAGAGAGAGAAAGAAACAGAAAGAAAGATTCTATAAAGATACTATAGCAGCCCGGCTCCCATTGTAGTGCCCACCTGAGTCTCCTGATGCAGGACATATCATGATCCGCTCACATGGTTGACATCCCCGAGTCCAAGGCGATCCCGCTGTCTGCGCTGTCGGAGGAGTACACAGTGATGGATCTGAAGCATTCCTTGAAGTGCTTCCATGGTTCCGTCACAATCTCCTCCCGAAATTACCTCATTTCCTGTCAGCTTCTAGCACGTCAATTCCGGTCGAACGTCACGTGCGAATTTTAAAGTGCTCCTCAGGGCTCCACCGTGTACTCCTGTGTCTATGAGAAAAGTAAGCTCCCGGCCAGGACAGCAGGGCAAACTCTCAAAATCGGGACTGTCCCACTGTATCTGGGACGGCTGGGAGGTATGAATGCTCCCCACCATACACCTTGTACAGTCATGGCCAAAAGTTTTGAGAATGACACAAATATTAATTTTTACAAAGTCTACTGCTTCACTTTTTCTAATGGCAATTTGCATATACTCCAGAATGTTATAAAGAGTGATCAGCTTAACAGCAATTACTTGCAAAGTCAATATTTGGCTAGAAAATGAACTTTATCCCCCAAAACACATTTCAACATCATTGCAGCCCTGCCTTAAAAGGACCAGCTAACCTCTTTTCAGTGATTGCTCCATTAACACAGGTGTGGGTGTTGATGAGGACATGGCTGGAGATCAATCTGTCATGATTAAGTAAGAATGACACCACTGGACACTTTAAAAGGAGGCTGGTGCTTGGCATCATTGTTTCTCTTCTGTTAACCATGGTTATCTCTAAAGAAACACGTGCAGTCATCATTGCAATGCACAAAAATGGCCCAACAGGGAAGAGTATCGCAGCTACAAAGATTGCACCTCAGTCAACAATCTATCGCATCATCAAGAACTTCAAGGAGAGAGGTTCCATTGTTGCCAAAAAGGCTTAAGGGCGCCCAAGAAAGACCAGCAAGCACCAGGACCGTCTCTTAAAAGTGTTTCAGCTGCGGGATCGGGCTACCAGCAGTGCAGAGCTTGCTCAGGAATGGCAGCAGGCAGGTGTGAGTGCATCTGCACGCACTGTGAGGCGGAGATTCTTGGAGCAAGGCCTGGTCTCAAGGAGGGCAGCAAAGAAGCCACTTCTCTCCAGAAAAAACATCATGGACAGACTGATATTCTGCAAAAGGTACAGGCAGTGGACTGCTGAGGACTAGGGTAAAGTTATTTTCTCTGATGAATCCCCTTTTCGATTGTTTGGGACATCAGGAAAACGCCTAATTCGGAGAAGACAAGGTGAGCGCTACCACCAGTCTTGTCTCATGCCAACTGTTAAGCATCCTGAAACCATTCATTTGTGGGGTTGCTTCTCAGCCAAGGGAATCGGCTCTCTCACAGTCTTGCCTAAAAAACACAGCCATGAATAAAGAATGGTACCAGAATGTCCTCCAAGAGCAACTTCTCCCAACCCTCCAAGAGCAGTTTGGCGATCAACAATGCCTTTTCCAGCATGATGGAGCACCTTGCCATAAAGCAAAGGTGATAACTAAATGGCTCAGGGAACAAAACCTAGAGATTTTGGGTCCATGGCCTGGAAACTCCCCAGATCTTAATCCCATTGAGAACTTGTGGTCAGTCATCAAGAGACGGGTGGACAAACAAAAACCTAAAAATTCTGACAAAATGAAAGCATTGATTGTGCAAGAATGGACTGCTATCAGTCAGAATTTGGTCCAGAAGTTGATTGAGAGCATGCCAGGGAGAATTGCAGAGGTCCTGAAGAAGAAGGGTCAACACTGCAAATATTGACTTGCTGCATTAACTCATTCTAAGGCCGGCGTCACACACAACCACAAAAAATCGGTCCGTTTTAGACGGTCGATTGTCGGATCAAAATGCAAACATCACACATCCTTCTGGCATCCGATTTTCCTTCAAAGATGCGATTTAGTCGCATGTGTGTGTACCTTATAACATCCGATTTTCATCCGACTTGCGAGAATTTCTCGCAGGCTTGCAAAACTGACATATAATGGATCCAAAAGAATAGTATTTCAATCACAAAAAAAAGAATAGATATATACACATAGAACACATATATATATATATATATTGTGAGACAGTGAAGGGGTGTGTGCTGGACGGCGTGTATATCTCGCCCAGGTTTCTTAGCTGGGGCGCATAAAATAGGTTGTCAGTGCGGTGTTCATTCCATTCCTATCTGGGACAGGTTTGCAGTGCAACCCGGAGTGAACACAGCTGCTTAATTAGGCAGCCATAAGTACCTGCTTGAGAAGTTCAGAGGGGGCTCTATCTCTCAGTCTGGATCTGACTTCAGACGCCATTGGAGCCTCATGTGAGCTGCACGCTGGTAACTACTGAACATATGTGTTGTTTTGGGCACAGGCTATTAGAGTCTGGACCCGGATAGAAAGGGTAATCTATCTAAGTGTAATTAGTGGCGGGACACGCCTAGGCTTTATGTTTATGATTTTGTTTTAATTTATGTTCTGTTTGCTGTGGACTTTAATAAAACTGGTTGCGGCCAGTTTTTAACAGAACCACTGTCTGTGACTGGTCTCTTTATGCCACTCCGTCTCCCCAAGACGGCGATCCCAGAGCTATATCCCCTGAAAAGCTTACAATTGGTGCTTGAATGCTGGGGCAGCACAGTGGCTGAAGACTTTGAAAAAAAAAAAAAAAAAAGGTGTCTGCACCGCAAAACTGAACTTATTGTGGAGAAGACTGTGGAGTGTATATGTCTTGGGTGAAGGCTGTCAGCCAGCCCAAGATGTCCGGCAGTATGGAGGAGCTCATTAAGCAGCTGGCCCAGAACCAGCAGGCCATGCAGCAGCAACATCAGCAGGCCATGCAGCAACAACAGCAGAGCATGCAGCAGCAACAGCAGGCCATGCAGCAGCAACAGCAGGCCATACAGCAACAACACCTAGAGGCCCAGCAGAGCCAGCAGCAACAGCAGGAAACCAACCGGTTGTTACTGGAGCAGCTTGCAGCACGAAAAAAAACTCCTAGCACCTCGTCCTCGAATGAAGACGCCGGGTTACCGGCATTATCCGCTGTAAAAAGGCGGTAAAACAGACTCTGCAGAAGATGACGCCTCATGACAATGTGGAGGCATATCTGGCTATATTTGAGAGACTGGCAGAGAAGGAGAATCTGCCACAATCTGAATGGGCTATGGCGGTTGCGCCCTATTTGACTGGGGAACCCCAAAAAGCCTATTTTGACCTCAGCGAGCAGGACAGCAAAAACTATACTAAGTTGAAAGCGGAGATTCTTGCCCGCCTGGGTGTGACGAGGGCAGTCCGTGCCAGGAGAGTCCATAACTGGAGATACAGGCGAGACAAGCCTGCTCGCTCACAAATGTATGACTTGATTTCTTTGGTAAAGAAGTGGTTGGAACCTGACGTCAGCACCCCTGCCCAAATGGTTGAAAAGGTGGTGCTGGACCGGTACATCTGGGCCCTTCCCCCTGAGGTCCAGCTCTGGGTCGGACAGGGAGACCCCAAAGATGCCGATCAAATGGTCAGCCTAATAGAAAGGTATTTCGCCACCAAAGACTATCTACGTGACCAGCCGTCCGAGCGATCATCAGTTCGGAATACCCGGCCTCCGTCATCTCCCGGTAAGAGGGTTCCAGCTGTGGGGGCAAGGGGGGCTGTTGATAGTCCGGGTCAGCCCCGAGGGGACATGTATGAGCGGAAGGGTGATACTTACCTACCAGGAGAACCCAGACCTAGGAAGGTCTCCCCGTCTGAACACACTGACCTGAGACAGTGTTGGAGATGCCGTGAACAAGGTCATATTTCAGCCAATTGTCCACTAGTGGGGGAACCTATGGACTGTGACGCTGGACAGTCTCTCTCGTTCCTCGCCGAGCCCGTGTGCGTGGCCACCCTAGTCGAGGAGACTGGCCCACAGCTGTGTCAGGTCGTGATAAATGGGTGCCCAGTACAGGCCCTACTCGACTCAGGAAGTCGAGTGACTCTGATACATGCTAGTCTGGCTGATGGGGACTTCGTCACAGATAGGTACCTAAGCGTGGTGTGCATACATGGAGACGTCAAAGTCTACCCAGTAACCTCCTCAGACTTCGTCACAAAACTCGGGGAGATCTCATATGAAGTGGGGGTAGTGAAGAACTTGATGCATCCCGCCATATTGGGTCGTGACTTTCCCCTGTTTTGGGGTCTTTGGAAAAAAAATGTTTCTGCTGGACAGTGTGATGAAGCTCCTACTGAGGGTGCGCAGTCCCGAGGGGCGGAACACAAGGCTAGTGGGCCGTTAAACTTATGTGATAATGATGACCATGATAATGATGATGATCATGATAATAATGATGACCATGATAATGATGCTGATGCTGATAGTAATCACGATAATGATATTGATAATGATGATGACTGTAAAAAAAATGATGAATTTCCATTTCAGGTGATGTTGGGGGAGGGGGAGGATGTTTCTCTAGAACAGAATGTCCCTGACCTACCGGTGTCCCGTGGCAATTTTGGGAGTGAGCAATTGCAAGACCCCACTCTTAAACATGCCAGGGAGAATATAACCGTTCTGAATGAGATCCCACAAGAGCCCGGCTCTGATGAAAAATTTCCCCATTTTGCCATGAACAATGACCTGCTATATAGGGTCACTAAAGTAAAGGGAGAGGCCGTGAGTCAGCTCCTAGTACCTAAGTCATATAGAAGTATGGTGTTAGGTTTGTCCCATAACCACGTGCTGGGTGGGCACCTGGGGATGGACAAAACCCAGGAAAGAATTCTTCAGAGGTTTTACTGGCCCGGGGTTTATCGAGATGTAGAGGATTATTGTAAAACCTGCCCCTCGTGTCAGATAAATGCTCCGGTGTCTCACTTCCGGAGTCCATTAATCCCGCTGCCGGTTATAGAAATACCCTTTGAAAGGGTAGCAATGGGGGGGGCGGAGCCTGGACGTGCATGGAGAAGGAAGCTTGAGCCACAGCTCCTCTCCACACTGTATCCTGCCTAAGCGTCTATCTGCTTTCTAACTGCTGGTGATGGGCAAATCTGACAAGATTAATACTGGGTGCACCCCCAGGAACACTAAGACCCCAAAAACACAGCGGGGATTGGAGGCTTTCCTGCTGAAAGGCTCAGCTACCTCAGGCTCCCAGCTACCAGACATGGCGTCGGTTCCCGCCACTGACACAGACTGTGAAGGTGACTCCACTGATGATGGGAGAGCCCTGAAGAACCGTTCATCAGGTTCAGAACAACTGACGATGCGCAACTTAAAGAAGCTGCTCGTTCAGACACATGCTCCGATCCGTGCAGATTTGCAAGATATAAAGCAGGAATTACTTAAGATGGGTAACAGAGTGGAAGCCCTGGAAACTGGCCATGCGGCCGTCCTGCATTACAGCCATGTCTCTAAGACTAAGCTACAGTCACAGCATCGACATTTGAATACTGCAATCCTCCAGCTGGAGGACTTGGAGAACCGAAACAGACGATCTAATCTACGTCTGAAAGGCTTACCTGAGTCTGTGCAGCGTGAAGACCTGGAATCCACTGCCAAAGTTCTCTTTTCCTCCCTGCTTGGCACTGAACGGGGCAGAATATTGAAGTAGAACGGATCCATCGCGCCCTGAAACCACGGCCGGCTGAGGGTAATCCTCCCAGGGATGTAGTATGTGGATTCCTACGCTATGTGGATACCGCCGAAGTCCTGTCTGCTGCACGGGAGAAGGGCTCCCCAACTCTGGGTGAATATACCGTGGACTTTTACCCTGATCTATCGCCGGCGACACTAGCAAAGAGGCGTCTGGTTAAACCTCTTTTGGATCATCTTAGGACCCACAACCTGCCTTACAGATGGCAGTTCCCCTTTGGGATTCTGGTGCTTAAAGGAACTCTTAAAGTCTCAATTCGCCATCCTGATGATCTGGCACAGGCCTGGACTAAGCTTGACATCCCTCCGGTAAAAGTTCCGTCCTGGCTGCCGATTCCTGATGAAGAGGACTTGCCACAGTTGCCTGCCGTGGACATTTGGAGCACCCCCAAAAAGAAGAATAAGTCTGCAAGAAGTCGGCGACGGGACACTGCTGAAATAGAGTGAGGGTTGCCGGCATTAGTTCCGTCTGCTGTGCTGCTCTCTATTTGGTGAGCCTCACTCACAATGGGCCCATCGACCCGGACACTCAGGGATTGGAGTTTTTCTTTTAGGTCCCTCTTATTCTCCGGCGGCAGGCGAGGACCCTCTGCATCAGCCTGAAGTTGGCTGCTTGCTGCTTCTCCTGACTGGGGCTGCAGGGCTCCTCAAAGTCTATTTGCCTTGCTCGCAGTGGCCCGGTGAGTGACACACATTCTTTGCTGTTCTTCCTATCTATGCCATGGACTTTATCCTCCTGCTAGTACTGCTGCTTACCAGTGGTTGTTACTGTTATTTTCTTTTGGGGTTTGCTGTTTAACTGAGTGCGCAATATGTGTTTTACAGTTTAGGGGTTAACTATTCACTGTTGTTTTACTGCTGTCACAGTGTTATGGTTCATTACCGTGTGCCTATTGCTACACCTAATTTGCATGCGCATAGCGCGAGCCACATTTACACGCGCATAACGTGAACCACGTGTTCATTTGCGCGCGAGACCATTTGCTATCTTTGGGCGCGCCACAGCCCACAGTTCACATTTTCTTGTTTGTTACTTGTTTGGGCACATTCATAGATACTGAGGGTCCTACTATTGCTATTTGCGCGTGAACTGATCACGTTTTACCAGCCGCTTGAACTGGTTTAGAGTGACTAGTGATTGCACACGCACATTGATTCCCCTGTATTTCAGTTGCATTTATGCGCGAGTTCCCTTCCTCTCCGTGACGTGATCTCCCTAATTTGGTTGCATCTCCAGACGGCGGCCCCTCCCCGTGTTACAGTGCCTTGGTTGGTGTTCTTGGCCAGTTCTGTTAGATTACTGGACGGCCTCGCGCACCTCCCCTCACTCCCCCCCCTCCCTTCTCGCGCAGGCGCTCCCTGTGGAGACGGGAGGAAGATGAACTGCCTTCAGTTACAAGTGTTGGCTGGGGTCCATCTTTCCTCCATCTTTCCTTTGTTTGCTAACATAGCTTGTCTGTTTGCCTGTCTCAGCACCCCCCTGCTTCAGGCAGACGGTGCGGTGCGACTAGGCTCTTATGGGTGGTTTTTCTTTTTATACCGCCCCCGGTTTGACTAGGCTGATGCCCATTGCCTGCATCAGACCTATCCAGACACTCCTCAGGCATGTTCAGTGGAGATGCCTCGGGCTCTGGATATTTTTTCAGGGCTTGCGGGCTCCCCATTCTGGCATCCCATCTTTGAGGAGCTCCTTTTTTCAAGTTCAGAGTTTTTTTGGTTACTCCTCTTTCTCTTCTCCCCTTCCCTATTCTTCCTTCATACTTTCCTTCCTCACTGAGCCACCAGTTTGTTTTTTCGGATCTGTTTCACCAGTTTTGCTCAGTAACCGGCCGTTCTGATGGCGTCTAGAGATAAGGTGACATTTTGTACCTTCAACGTCAAGGGCCTAAACGTTGCACAGAAGCGTTCCCAGGTCTTTCGCTTATTACAAAAAGAGAAACCTGATGTGGTTCTCCTTCAGGAAACGCACTTCAAGGAACAAGCGATCCCCAACCTCACTAGATTCCGGTACACCTCCTGGCATCATAGCTGTAATGGTTCCCACGCTTCCAGGGGAGTAAGCATTGGCTTTAAAAGAGGATTGCCTTTCAAGGTGATTGCACACCAGATGGATAGCGAGGGTAGGTTTTTGTTTCTGAAGGTGGCGCTGGGTGCGATGAAATTAACGATTGCTAACATTTATGCCCCCAATGTAGATCAGGCCTTGTGGCTTCCTCAAGTACTCACCTACCTGTCTGCTTTTGCTGAGGGTACTGTGGTCCTTGGGGGCGACATCAATGTCTCGCTGAACCCTCTGCTGGACACATCCCACCAGCGTACTTCGGTGTCGTACTCCAAATTGGCCAAAATCAAACGGTCCATAGCTGATGCTTCCCTGGTAGACACTTGGCGTGTCGTGCACCCAGCCAAGAGAGATTATACATTTTATTCGGCAGTGCATGGCTCCTATCACCGCATAGATGTTTTCTTGCTTTCACGGCATTCACTACCTTTCATCTCGGCAACCCGTATTGGCTGTATCTCGGTATCTGATCACGCCCCAGTTTACCTGACCCTTTCCCTACCCGCGGAGCTGGGCTGCAGCTTCAACTGGCGTTTAAATACGTCGCTATTAGATGACAAGATTACGGTAACTAATCTGGCCGCGAAGCTACGTACCTTTTTTAGTGAGAATGATGATGCCGATATGCCATTACCAACATTAATGGAGGCACATAAGGCCTTTATCCGAGGCGAATTCATAGCCTTGGGCTCCTATATGAAGAAGAAAAGATTCCAGGAACTTGGCGCTCTCCTACAGCGCATCACTTCCCTGGAGCGGACCCATAAGGAAACAAGAGCCAGGCAGACGCTGAATGAATTGATAGAAGCACGGACTGCTCTCCGAAGCTTTCTTAATATTAAAATCGCGAAATCAATGCTGTACACCAAGCAGAAATTCTATGCATACGGTGACAAAGGGGGACGTATGATGTCATCTTATACGAAAATGACGCAGGATAATTGTACCATCCAGGGGGGGAAGGATGATTCTGGGGCTCTGGTCCTCACTGCACAACAAATTGGTGAACAATTTAGTTTGTTTTACGAGAAATTGTATAATTTAACCCCTGACAGAGATTCAGTACAATCAGCTGCTCATGATACTGCGGTCCAATCCTTCCTCGACTCCTTAACGTTACCGACGTTATCTGCTTCGGACAAGTTGTCTCTAACCGCGCCATTCTCCAGCGGGGAAATTTTGAACGCCATTAAGTCGACTCCCACCGGGAAATGTCCAGGCCCTGATGGACTCCCCATTCTATATTATAAAAAGTTTAGCGAGATTTTGGTCCCCTATCTGGAGAAATGGTGCAATGCCCTAGCTTGTGGGTCAGAGCTTCCTTTACAGGCCCTGATGGCTCACATCTCGGTCATACCGAAACCGGGGAAAGACCCTACAGCCTGCGGAAGCTATAGGCCCATATCACTGCTTAATGCAGATTTAAAGATTTGGGCAAAACTATTGGCGAATCGATTGCAGGCCCTCCTCCCCAACCTAATTCATCGCGACCAGGCGGGGTTTGTCCCAGGTCGTGAAGGCAAGTTCAATGTCCATAGAGTGCTTAGTTTATCGTACTATGCGAGACGCCGATCACTTCCGTTGGTGATGCTGGGTACGGACGCAGAGAAGGCCTTTGACCGCGTTGATTGGGCCTTCATGCGCGCGGTTCTCCTCAAGTTTGGCTTTCCACCAAGTTTCGTCTCTGCGATTTTTTCGCTATACTCGATACCCTCGGCTGCGGTTAAAGTTAACGGGACCTTCTCGCGGTCGTTCAGGATCGCCAACGGAACAAGGCAGGGTTGCCCCCTCTCCCCGTCGTTGTTTGTCCTATGTATAGAAACCCTATTGCAATCTGTCCGTCAGGATCTACAAACGCATGGTATTATGGCAGGTGGCCGACATCACCTCATCGCGGCCTATGCCGACGATTTATTGTTTTTTCTATCCAATCCTCTTACAACATTTCCCCTGCTCCTCGATAAATTTGCCGTATTTGGCTCAATATCCAATTTTAAAATTAATTTCGCTAAATCGGAAGCAGTGAACGTCACCCTATCTGGGACAAAGGTGAGAGAACTACGGGATCTCTTCCCTTTCCGCTGGCCGGACTCCGGGATTACCTATTTAGGCATCAAGGTAACTGGTGAGATACGTACTATCTTCGTCCAGAATTATTCCCCATTGTTGGCCTCCATTAAGTCCCAACTTATCTCTTTGAAGGTGCCATGCATGGCTTGGCTGGGAAGGAAAGCTTACCTAACCTCCTACGTTTTACCGAAGCTTCTGTATCTTTTGCAGGCGGCTCCGATATGTGTTCCACAAACGTACTTCCGGCAAATTAACCGCCTTTTTAGGAATTTTCTGTGGAATAACAAAAGACCCAGAATCTCACATCAAACTTTACGTAGACCACGCTCCCAGGGAGGTATTAACCTCCTGGACCCGTCGATTTATTACGAAGCAAACCAGCTGCTTCGGTGGCTGGACTACTGCAGGCTGAAGGGCAAATCAGATTCGGCTGCGATTGACCTGGAGTCCCTGTCATATGCGGAGAAGGCCTCCTTCTGGATCCCGAAGACGTTGATGCCTCATCGTGTGGTGGACAATCCCATGGTCCGGAGCGCATTGACCACATGGTGGAGGTGCAGCTCTGACCCACGTCTGGCACCCTTTCGCTCGCCGCTGATGCCGACCGCTTTTTTGCCTAAGGCGGTGGGCATCCCATTGGTAGACCCAGTTATGGTTTCCTTATGGAACAGATTGGACATGCCAATTTCCTTCCGATTCCCCCAAGGCTTTGTTCCTTCTGCGGCGAACTTGGAGGAACTGATGCTGCCTAAGAAACTTAACTTCATTCAACTTGAACATTTTAGGCTGATTTGTCATCAATTGCTGCGAACGCACCCCTTGTCTCGGGATTGTACACCTTTCGAACAACAACTTTCGTTGCCTACCCCTCCAAGAAACTCCCTCTCTCGCATGTACGCTGAAAGAGTGCTGGAACCACAGATACCGAAGACCTCATACCTGGAGGCGTGGGAACGTGAACTACATTGCTCATTTACAGATGAGGAGGTGTCCCAGATTTATGCCCGTTCACACGGCTTCTCCCGCTGTGTCCGCCTGAAGGAGAACTCACTGAAATTACTTACCCGGTGGTATAAGACTCCGGCCCTACTGTTCCAATGGGGGGTGACTCCGACCAGCGCTTGTTGGAGATGTGATGGAGACCTGGGAACGCTTTCACACCTTTGGTGGGATTGCCCATTGATAAAAACGTTTTGGACAGATGTTGAGGCGAGTATCAGATCCATTTGTGATCCTACATTCTTATTGACGGCCCCACTAATATTGTTGTGGTTATCGACCCCCACATATGTGCCCAAGAAATCTAAACTTAGTACGCAACTGCTGATGGCAGCTAAATTGGTAATCCCCACGTTGTGGATGGACAAGACTCCACCTAGTAAATCTTTGTGGCTAGCTAAAGTAGATGACATTTTTAGGCTTGAGGAGCTGACGGCGAGAGTGGAGAACCGCTTTGACGGTTTTTCTAAGCTTTGGGCGCCATGGGTTCACTATAAGCAGACGGTTACTTAGTTTACTGATAGCTTGGTCCACGAGACATAGCTGGTTGGCTCTCTTTCCTCCCCCCCTTCACCTTCCCCCTTTTCTTCTATTCTAATGTCGAGCTGTTCCCCTTCTTCTCTAGTCCGTGTACCCTAACCTCGTTCCTTCTCCTCCCCTTTTCCGTTCCCCCCCCCCCTCCATCCTACCGGTGACCAGGTTCGCCTTACTCGCTTGCTACCTCATGATGCAGTGCGAGAGATATTTACTGAGAACTCCGTACAGTTTGCCGACCGATATTCATATCCCTCCCGTACAAGCGGAGTGGTTCTAAGATATGTAGGTATTCCCACTGTAATCTTGTACTGCTTCTCTTTGCATATATATTTGTTCCCGGTTTATGTAATGTAATGGGATGGACCATGGACTATGAGATATTTTGGTTATTCAGTTATTGTTGTTACATTTCTGTCCAGTGGACATTCTCTCAATGTTATCTGTACTCATGTTCATATTCATATAAATAAAGAATATACAAAAAAAGAAAGGGTAGCAATGGACTTGGTAGGTCCTATTGTAAAATCAGCCAAGGGACACCAATACATCTTAGTTGTCCTTGATTATGCAACCCGGTACCCCGAGGCGGTCCCTTTAAGAAATATGGCATCTAAAAATATTGCACGGGAACTTTTTCATATGTTTTCCAGGACAGGAATTCCTAAAGAGATCCTCACGGACCAAGGCACACCTTTTATGTCCAAAGTGATGAAGGAACTGTGTAAGTTGCTTAAAATCTCGCACATTCGGACATCTGTGTATCACCCCCAGACGGATGGGTTGGTTGAACGTTTTAATAAAACATTAAAACATATGTTAAAGAAAGCAGTAGAGAAAGATGGGAGGGACTGGGACTACCTGTTACCCTACTTATTGTTTTCGGTCAGAGAGGTTCCCCAGGCCTCTACGGGATTTTCTCCCTTTGAGTTGGTGTATGGTCGGCATCCGCGGGGCTTGCTGGACATAGCCAAGGAGGTTTGGGAAACCGAGACAACTCCATACAAGAGTGTTATAGAGCATATTGCCCAGATGCAAGAGAGGATGGCTAAAATTATGCCATTAGTGAAGAATCATCTGCAGAGAGCCCAAGAAGCTCAAAGCAGAGTCTATAATCGGTCAGCAAAAATTAGGTCTTTCAACCCCGGGGATCGAGTCCTAATTCTAATTCCCACAGTGGAAAGTAAGTTTTTGGCCAAGTGGCATGGTCCATACGAGGTCGTACAAAAAGTGAGCGAGGTTACTTACAAAGTACACCAACCCGGGAGACGGAAGCCCTACCAGATATATCATATCAATCTGATCAAGCCCTGGAGGGACAGAGAGGCATTGTTGGCCTCGGGTGAAGTAGAGAAAGGGGTAAAACCATCTCTACCTCCTGTGACCATTGGTGAGACATTGTCCGTGCACCAAAAACAGGAAGTACGGGAGTTTCTGCAGAAAAATCGGCAGAGGTTTTCTGACTTGCCCGGCCGGACTTCTCTCGTAAAACACCATGTCGAGACTGAGCCCGGTACTAAGGTCAAAATAAAACCGTACAGAATTCCAGAAGCCCGCAGAAAGATAGTCTCTACTGAAATCAAACGCATGCTAGACCTCGGGGTCATTGAGGAGGCCCAAAGCGAGTGGTGTAGCCCGATTGTTCTGATCCCAAAACCTAATGGAACCTGGAGGTTCTGTAATGATTTCAGAAAGTTGAACGAAGTGTCAAAGTTTGACGCATACCCGATGCCACGGGTAGATGAGCTAATCGAGAGGTTAGGGGGTGCCCGTTATATTACAACCCTCGATCTGACAAAAGGGTACTGGCAGATACCCTATCTGAGGAGGCAAAAGAAAAAAACGGCCTTTGCAACCCCGGAAGGTTTGTTTCAGTATCTGGTGATGCCATTCGGGTTGCATGGAGCCCCAGCTACCTTTCAGAGGCTTATGGACCAGATCCTACGCCCGCATCAAGCCTATGCAGCTGCCTACCTGGATGATGTGGTAATTTTCAGTTCTGATTGGGAGAGCCACCTCGCTAAGGTACAAGCCGTCTTAGACTCGATAGGCGGAGCTGGGCTGAACATAAACCCAGAGAAATGTGCAATTGGCCTAGAAGAGGCCAAGTACTTGGGCTATGTGATTGGCAGAGGGCTGATCAAGCCACAAATCGATAAAGTAGAGGCAATTCGAAACTGGCCTGTACCCCTCACAAAACGACAGGTCAAAGCATTTTTGGGCATCACTGGGTACTATCGCAGATTCGTACCAAATTATGCCTCCATTGCTGCCCCATTGACTGACCTGACAAAAGGGGGGAAGTCCAAAATGATAAATTGGAATCCGGAGGCAGAAAAAGCATTTCTGTCGTTGAAAATGGCTTTGTGTCAAAGACCAGTTCTGGTCACCCCTAATTTCAGGGAAGAGTTTCTTGTTCAAACTGATGCCTCTAATGTGGGGTTAGGGGCAGTGTTATCACAGGTCGTGAAGGGTGAAGAACACCCAGTCCTGTATCTAAGTCGAAAAATGACACCGGCTGAACAAAATTATGCCATTGTGGAGCGAGAGTGCCTCGCAATCAAATGGGCGCTGGACTCCCTACGGTATTACCTCTTGGGTAGGAGATTTAAATTGCAATCAGACCATGCTCCTCTGACATGGATGAAGCAGAACAAGGAAAGGAATACCAGGGTGACAAGGTGGTTCCTTTCACTTCAAGAGTTCAATTTCTCGGTTGAGCATAGACCTGGGAAATTACAGGGTAATGCTGATGCCTTGTCCAGAGTTCACTGTCTCTTCGGAATTTCTGACCAGTCCTCCGGTCTGGAGAAGAGGGGGGGGATATGTGAGACAGTGAAGGGGTGTGTGCTGGACGGCGTGTATATCTCGCCCAGGTTTCTTAGCTGGGGCGCATAAAATAGGTTGTCAGTGCGGTGTTCATTCCATTCCTATCTGGGACAGGTTTGCAGTGCAACCCGGAGTGAACACAGCTGCTTAATTAGGCAGCCATAAGTACCTGCTTGAGAAGTTCAGAGGGGGCTCTATCTCTCAGTCTGGATCTGACTTCAGACGCCATTGGAGCCTCATGTGAGCTGCACGCTGGTAACTACTGAACATATGTGTTGTTTTGGGCACAGGCTATTAGAGTCTGGACCCGGATAGAAAGGGTAATCTATCTAAGTGTAATTAGTGGCGGGACACGCCTAGGCTTTATGTTTATGATTTTGTTTTAATTTATGTTCTGTTTGCTGTGGACTTTAATAAAACTGGTTGCGGCCAGTTTTTAACAGAACCACTGTCTGTGACTGGTCTCTTTATGCCACTCCGTCTCCCCAAGACGGCGATCCCAGAGCTATATCCCCTGAAAAGCTTACAATATATATATATATATATACATGTCATTGTGACATGTATATATACATATATTTATAGTTCTTAGACTTCTACATACTGTTATAGCCGCTAATTCAATTGCCGGCTTTTGTGAAATCACAGAAGCCGACATGAAATGATACATTGTTTCCACACAGTTAACCATGTCATTTCCTGTATTTTGATATTTGTTTAGAACTTACAATTACATGAGTGTATTTGTGCAAAATTTCAGACATGTAGGGGTTAATTAAAGGTGTAATTTCGTTGAAAAAAAATGCGTGGGCTCCCGCTGTATTTTCTCCACCAGACAGACAAAGCAAGCGAGTGGGGGCAGATAATAACAGCCTAGGGAGGGTACATTTTTTGTGCCCCCACTGGCTACTAACATCTGCCCCCAGACACCCCAGAAAGGGCAAATCTCTAATTAGATTCGCCCTTTCTGGCACTTTGCCCGTCTATT
Source organism: Oophaga sylvatica (assembly GCA_033576555.1). Taxonomy (NCBI): domain Eukaryota; kingdom Metazoa; phylum Chordata; class Amphibia; order Anura; family Dendrobatidae; genus Oophaga; species Oophaga sylvatica. The sequence goes on from JARQOD010000002.1 coordinate 290,595,607, forward strand.
CCCATTGCCCTGTAGCGGTGGCGAATGGGTTAATAATCTCACCTTAATGTCACCTTAGTATTGAAAGGTGACCTTAAGGCAGGTTAATAATTGAGAGCTGTCAATTAGACAACTATCAATTATTAATCCTATTGTATGATAGAAAAATCAAACACACACAGTTTAATAAAAAAGAAGTTTAATGAAATAATCACACAGTTTTTGACAATATTTATTTTCCTGCTAAAACCATTTCCTGTAATAAAAATAAAATAAAAAAGCAAAATGATTCTTACCAATCCGAAGTACAGTCAGGTCCCACGCTGTAATCCATCAGAAAGGGTTAACAGGTTACAGGTCGCAGAGAGCTAATAATGCTGTCTCAGACCTGTATTCCCCTGAATGAATCAGTTACTCTCCCAGCAAAAGGAGAGGAATAGATTCATGAATGGAGCTTAATTGATTTATTACAACTTTCACTTGAGTGACCTGACCTAAGGTGAAAGTGGATACAATCAATTAAGCTTCATTCATGAATCACATCCTCTCCTGTCGGCAGGAGATAAGCTCATTCATTCAGGAGCTATCAGATGAGCACGCAGGATTACTTGCCCTGCTTATCTGATTGCTAGTTAACCCTTTGTGAAGGATTACAGCGTGGGACGTGACAGATTGCCAGATAGGTAAGAATAATGTTGTTTTATTATTTTATATTTATTTTAAAAGAACAAGGGCTTCGAACGGATTAAGAGTGAAATAAAAGATGGACAAAAATATGTGTTTTTATTTCATTAAAATTATTTATTCTTAAAGTGTGTGTGTTTTTTTATTTACTTCAATAGGATTAATAATTGATAGTTGTCTAATTGACAGCTCTCAATTATTAACCTGCCTTAAGGTCACCTTTCAATACTAAGGTGACATTAAGGTGAGATTATTAACCCATTCACCACCGCTACAGGGCAATGGGAATAGACGGGCAAAGTGCCAGAAAGGACGAATCTAATTATAGATTTGCCCTTTCTGGGGTGTCTGGGGGCAGATGTTAGTAGCCAGGGGGGGGCACAAAAAAAAAGTACCCTCCCTAGGCTATTATTATCTGCCCCCACTCGCTTGCTTTGTCTGTCTGGTGGAGAAAATACAGCGGGAGCCCACGCATTTTTTTGTCAACGAATTTACACCTTTAATTAACCCCTACATGTCTGAAATTTAGCACAAATACACTCATGTAATTGTAAGTTCTAAACAAATATCAAAATACAGGAAATGACATGGTTAACTGTGTGGAAACAATGTATCATTTCATGTCGGCTTCTGTGATTTCACAGAAGCCGGCAATTGAATTTGCGGCTATTACAGTATGTAGAAGTCTAGGAATTAAATATATATATATATATATATATATATACATGTCACAATTACATATATATATATATATATATATATGTATTCTACGTGTGTATATCTATTCTTTCTATTCTTTATTAAAGCTGTCAGTGTGATTTTACAGTATAGCCGGGGATGAATTGCCGGCTTTTCTAAAGGACACCGATGCGATTTAATCGCAAGTCACACATGCGGTCCGTTTGTAATCAGATTTTTCATCGCTCCCATAGACTTGCATTGGCGATAGTCGACCCACAATCGGTGACAATCGCAGCATGCTGCGATTGCACACGGACGTTTAAAACGGACCACAAAAAATCTGATACTGGGAGCTGCTCCATAGATTAACATAGGGCAGACTGCAATGCGATATTTCATCGCATTGCAGTCGTCCGATTCTGTCGCCAGTGTGACGCCGGCCTTACTGTCAATATAAGCTTTTGTTACTCATATGTTTGCAATTATTATATTTCTGTCTGTGATAAAAACATCTGTCAAACACACATAAAAACCAGAGGGCAGCAGATCATGTGAAAATATAATATTTGTGTCATTCTCAAAACTTTTGGCCATGACTGTACAAGCACAACTCTACACACCTCATACACACACGGTTCCACTTTGTATGCCTCGTACACACACGCTTCTGCTCCATATACCTCGCGCACACATGGCTCCACTCAGTACACACACGGCTTCACTCTGTAAACCTCGTACACATGGGGCTCCGCTCTGTACACCTCGTGCACACACGGCTCCACTCAGTACACACATGGCTCCACTCCGTAAACCTTGTACACATGCAGCCATGCTCTGTACACCTTGTAAACACATGGCTCCACTCCGTAAACCTTGTACACATGCGGCTTTGCACCATACACCTCGTACACATGCGGCTCCACTCCGTACACCCCGTACACACATTGCTCTGCTCCGCTCAGTACACACACGGCTCAAGCACAGAGCCCTGCGTGTACGGAGCTGAGCGGCTCAACTCTGTACACTTCGTACACACAGGGCTCTGTTTCGTACGCCCCGTACACACAGCACTGCTACATCCACCGCGTGCACACACGGCTCCGCTCCGTACACCTCATACACACACGGCTCCGCTCCGTACACCTTGCACACACACGGCTCCGCTCCGTACACCTCGTACACACACAGCTCTGCTACATCCACACTGTAAACTCCTCCTGACCCCGCACACAAACTTACCTTCATACAGCACCATGACAACCAGCACAGCAGAGTCCTGCACACACGAGCCTGACCATGTGACACCTAACTCCTCCCCTCCTGTGACCTCATCACAGGTCCTGTGGGCACAGAGGAGGACAGCTAAGGCCTCTTTCACACATCCGTTTTGCGCCTGACGGCGCCACCGGCGTTTTGCCAAATCGCCACATCCGGCAACTAGTATGTAAAACCGGATGAGACGCATCCGGTTTTTCGACGGATCCGTCTCGGACATCCGAACAAAAACCGGATCCGTCTCATCTGGTGTATCCAGTTTTTTATCCGTTTATCAACGGATTACGCTGGATCCGGTTTTTAAAAACGCCCTTTTTTGGGGTTCCAAACATGATTGGCTACTGTAATCCTATATATACACTGTTCCTACAGCCCATCTTTGACAGGTTGTAGAGGAGCAAGTGCAGGTTGGAGAGAAGAGCAAGTAGCAATTGTAAGCTTTTCAGGGGATATAGCTCTGGGATCGCCGTCCGGGTAGACGGAGTGGCACGGAAACAGTTCATTCACAGACAGCAGTTCTGGTAAAAACTGGCCGCAACCAGTTTTATTAAAGTCTACAGCAAACAGAACATAATCAAAACCAAATCATAAACATAAGACCTGGGCTTGTCCAGCCACTTACTACACTTAGATAGATTTCCCTATCTACCTGGGACCAGACTCTAACAGCCTGGGCCAAAACAACACATATGTTCAGCATTTACCAGCATGGAGTTTCACAGAGTCTCCTCGTGTCTGAAGGCACCTTCAACGTCCAGACTTGAGAGAGCTCCCCTCCTATTCAGCAGCTATCCGCATGGATTCTCACAGAGACTACTCCTGTGTCCGGGGTACATCGAGCACCCAGACTGAGACAGCTCATACTCCTGGAGACTCCTTCTTGTGCCTGGACTCCTTGTCCAGACTAAGCGAGGTCTCTGACTGTGTTCGCAGACACCTATTTCTGGTCTCCTAATTAACAGCTGAATGGTTTCAGGCCTGAGCTGCAAGTGTGTACTGAATGTAAGGTGTAGTGACCTTTCTCTACCACTAGGTTTACAAAGCCATACATTTCCCTTATACCATACAGCACAGTACCTAGGTGAAATGTACACCCCATTCGACACATATTCCTTCACTGTCTCACACAAGTGACTGGCGAACATGGATATTATTATTGGCAATATATTCAAGAATCTGGTGGATTTTACAGCGGAGGCGAAACGCTTGAAGATTATCGTTATGGAGAATGAGAGAAAGAGCAGCGCATTATGCGTCAGCGCCAACGACGACGCCGTATGTGGATCCACCCCATCACAGCACAGAGACTAACCCGTGGTGTGTATTCTACACTCAAAATGGAGCTGAGAGAAAACCCTGAGAAATTTTTTGCCTATCTTCGGATGAAGAAAGAGAATTTTGACTGTTTGCTGGAGCGTGCTGGAGAACAAATCCGAAGATCCGACACCTATTGTCGCTTCTCCATTTCTCCGGCGGAGCGTCTCATGGTCACTATAAGGTAAGCTATATGTATTGGATATGCTTGCTTGAGCACACTTGTATTGTTATTATTTTTTTAACATCACAGGACAACAAGGGAACCATATCAGTACAATAAAACATGGTCAAAAACTGTGTTTTTCCTTTTTTTTTTTTTATTTTTGGTATCTCCAATAGTTATAGCTGAATTCTGCTAGTTAATGCTGTGATTGTGAACTAATTTATTTTTCAATTTTGTTTACAGATTTCTGGCAACTGGAGAAACGCTGTCATCGCTACATTTCCAGTATCGCCTTGGAATTTCTACGCTATCAGGCATCATTAAGTATACTTGTCGTGCTCTGTGGGACTCTTTGGTTGGAGAATTTCTTCCAGAGCCAACTACAGACCGGTGGCTTGAAATAGTGGACCAGTTTCTCCGTATCTGCCAGTTTCCAAATTGCCTGGGCGCTGTTGATGGCAAACACATCTGCATTCAAAAGCCTGCAGGAACCGGATCAGAATTCTTTAACTACAAGAAATATTTTTTGGTTGTCCTGATGGCTATTGCTGATGCGGAGTACAAATTTATTGCTGTGGACATTGGGGCTTATGGACGGTCCAATGACTCTCAAGTGTTTAAACTTTCTGCTATGGGGCGGAGACTGTACAGAAACACTTTTCAGTTCCCACCCCCTAGGCCACTGCCTCAAACCTCTGGCCCACCTATGCCTTTCGTGTGTGTAGGTGATGAGGCATTCCAGCTGTCCGAACACCTCTTGAAGCCGTACGCCAGCAGAGGATTGACCCATACAAAGAGAATTTTCAACTACCGCCTCACAAGAGCCAGACGGATGGTGGAGTGTGCGTTTGGGATTATGACAGCCAAATGGCGTGTCCTTTTGACTGCGATAAACTTGAAGACAGAGACTGTGGATGACGTTGTAAAAGTGTGCGTGGTCCTACATAATTTTGTGATCACCAAGGAACCGATTTCTATTGAGGACCACAATCAAGAAACAACCTTGCACGACTACAGCAACATAACCATTCGGAGTACACTGGCGGTTTCAAGAATAAGGGACCATTTTGCACAATACTTTGTGTCACCAGAAGGTAGAGTAGACTGGCAGGATGACAGAGTGTGATCAATTGATTATTTATTTTAAAACTCTTTCTGTACCCACAATAAGGAAACTTTTCTACATTCTTGTGTGTTTTGTACTGTATGTTACCTTTTGGCCATAGTTGTGTACCTGTCTTTTTTTTTTTTAAATAACCCAAAGTATTTCACCGTTTTACAAAAAATGTGTACCTGCTAGGGGATAACCTCATAAAGTACACAAGTTTTGGAAAAAGGTAAGATACTTTCAATACTCCACAACCCGGGACAAAACTTTGGCAAAAAGGTAAAATTTATGTTCCTCAAAGTTATGTAGATATTTTTGACATATTACCCTAACAGATGTTGGTGTTTGTGTACCCACATGTTTACCTGGTTTAATGCATTTGTTACTTAACATCCTATAAAGAAATGACAGACAACATTTGTATACCACTTTAACTTTTATTAAAAAAAATATTTTTTAATATAATTTTTTGAAAATGTGTCCTTTTTGCCAACTGTTGCAATTTGAATAAACTTAATTTTTTTTATTAAAATAGAATTTTTTATTTAAGGGTAAAAAAAACCCACATATTTACAGGTCTGTGTATTGTGGGGTGGAAATAGTGGGAGTGTGGAGGGACGACCGGGATGGTGGTGGTGAAGGAACAGGAAGAGGTGAAGGGGTGGAAAGAGTGAGAGAATGGGAAGACAAGTTAGAGGCAGAACAGGTGGGTGGTGGAGTGGAGGGTTGGGCAGGAGGAGCAGGTGACATGGTAGGGAATTGGAAGGGGGAAGGAGATCGGTAAGAGGTAGGAGTGTGGTACGGGGTAGGTGGCTGGTAGTGGGGAGGTTGCTGGTACTGGGGAGGTGACTGCAGTTGGGGAAGTGGCTGTATTTGGGGAGGTGGCTGGTACTGGGGAGGTTGCTGGAATTGGGTAGGTGGCTGGTACTGGTGAGGTTGCTGGAGCTCTGGAGGTGGCTGGTATTGAATATGAGGGGGAGGAGGGACGGCGTCTGGAGGGGGAGGAGGTGGAGGAACGACTTGGGTGGATGGAGGAGGTTGGGTGGTAGCCTACACTAGAGCAGCGTGGCACGTATGCATAACATACATCTGCTGGTCAGCAGATAGCGTATCTATGCGCTCCACCACAGACCTAAAAAAGCTGTGATTAGGAGATGATCTTGCTTCCGACTGCATGGTTTGCAGAACTGTCTTTACCTCCAAAATGCTGGAGGTTATCTGATTAATGCCTGCGGCAAGTTGTTCAGATAATACTTTAAGACAGTTCTGGAAAGATGCATTCAAATGCAAGAACTCGGGCGCATAGCTCCTTTCCTGACCCCTCTGCCGCTGCCACCCAGTACCCGCAGCTGTACTAGAGGTGGCAGTGGCAGAAGGGTGGGATAAAGGGAATGCTATCTCCTCACCAGCAGCTGCATGTAATGCAGGCGGCCACTATGCTCCAGCGCTGGTGGATGGGACTGCGGGATCGAATGTGAGGGAAGGCTGGGAAGGTGCAGATGTACCGGGGCGGTCGAAGTGTCCCTCGGTGTCGGTCTCCTGAGGGATCGCCCCAGAAGGCGCCAACTCTACAGGCGCCCGAGTCCTGGTCACCGTGCTGTGGAATAAAGAGAAACATACAATTAATATACAGATGTGGAATGGCCCTGGCTGCAAAAAAACATTTGATAGATGTTAACATTTTATGGTAATATTTACCTTCGGGTGACCATAGTTTCCCGCAGGAACCCCAGGGCTCGTGCGTACTTGTACTTGCTCTGGCGTCCTGCAGATTCACTCAGGGCCCGCATCTCCTTGTTGAACTCCTTCTTGAAGCGATCCCTCACAGACCGTCACCGCTTCACAATTCTCTCCCCTGAAACGAGAAAGCACACTGTCATGATCCCAGTGCAGAGCTCTTACCTGCACACCTGGGGCTTATTATTGTGGCCTCTCCTTGGTTTGGGGAGAGCTTCTTATAGCCCTGGGAAGCTCCAATCCCTGTCAGTTATACTTTCGCCCTTGGCAGAGTGTGTTTACCCCTGAGTGTGTTTGTGCTGTGTTCTGGTTTGCCTGATACTTTGGTTTTGACTCGGTCTGTTCTCTGGATACTGCTTGTGGATTCTGTTTCTGTACCTTCGCTGTCTGTTTGGTTTTGACCTCTGCCTGGCCCCGAGTATCCATTCTGTCTCATCCTTTGTACTGTACTGTCTTCTCGTGCTTTGACCTTCGCTTGTTCAGATTTACGTCTCTGTCTGTGCCCTGGGTAACTCTGTCCCGTAGTTACCTTTCTAGGAGTTTTCCCTCAGCTTCTAGCTCCCTGGAGCTGAAGCCACGCCCCTCAACTGTCAGGTGATTCAGGCCCTGAAACCATCTCTCTCCTGCCTTGCCCACCCTGCGTTCCTAGGAGCCTGAAGCTTTCTTCTCCACACATCTTCTGGGAGATTGCACTGGTGAGTTCTCTTGCAATCCTCCCCGTGATATTATAACTGACCACTAAGTTTTTTTTTTTGTTTGTTTTTTTTTTTTTTTTGCTTCACGGCTGTGTTTGGGGCGCAGGTTGTGCAGAGAGTTATGGATCCCATACAGTCGCTGTCCGAACAGATGAAAAATCTGAGTCAGATGTTTCAGGATTTATCTCTGGAACAGCAAGCGCTATCGTGTTCACAGCGGCAGGTTTCTGAGACTGTGCAGGGGGCTTTATCTGCTGGTTCTCTGAGGGCTATGGCAAGTGATGTTGCGCTGGTGTCCTCAGAACCACCTGTTAAACTGCCTGACTTCTTTTCTGGGAACAAAAAGGAGTTTAGGATCTTCATGGAGGGTTGCAAACTTTTTTTTAGTTTGAGACCACGGTCCTCTGGGGGTGAAAGTCAGAGGGTAGGGGTCATCATGTCTTTATTAAGAGGGTCCCCACAAGCATGGGCATTTTCCCTTCCTCCCACTGCCCGTGAGAGAGTGTCGGTGAATGCATTCTTTGAGGCCCTCGGGCACATATACGATGAGCCTGACCGAGTGCGATTGGCAGAGGACATGGTGATGAGCGTCTGTCAGGGGAAGCACTCGGCCGAGTGGTTTTGTACTGAGTTCCGCCGCTGGGCTGCAGAGATTTCTTGGGAGGATGCCGCCCTCCGAGGACTATTTCGCAGAGGCTTGTCCGAGCGGTTGCAGGATGCTTTGGCGTTACACCCCCCACCTAACTCTCTCGAGGACGCCATGACCCAGGCCGTCCGGATGGACCGCAGGTTGCGGGCCAGGGGGGTGATGCAGGTGGAGACTACATTGTTCCCCAGTGGAAAAGAGACTGTCTCTGAGCCCATAGACGTGGGCGCTATCACTCTGAAGGAAAAGGAGAGAAAACGTCGTCGGGAAGAACAGTTGTGCTTTTACTGCGGTTAAAGCTGGACATTGGAAAAAGGAGTGTCCTGTCTGCCCGTCCTCAACCCGGTCGGCGGGAAACGACTAGGTCTGGGTAGTCAGCGAGGAGACTACTCAGACCCTCAGGTACACTTTTCCTCGTTCTCTAAAGTGTTGCTTCATGTGGAACTGTTAGTGGATGGTTGCTCTTTTTCCTCTACAGCCTTTGTGGACTGCGGGTCCTCCATCAATCTTATTGACTCTCAATTGGTCACACGCTGCAAGATAGGGACAGCTAGGCTTAAGACTCGATCAAGGTGGTGGCCATTGACTCCTCCCCCCTCACAAAAGAGGGAATTCTCTTTATGTCTGACTTGTTTTCGCTCAGAGTGGGCGCTGCTCACGAGGAAAAATTAAGTTGTTTAGTTCTGGACAATCTACCAGCAGGGTTGGTGTTGGGCATGCCCTGGTTACAGCGCCATAATCCAGTTATTAACTGGAAAACGGGGGAGATTGTTCAATGGGGATTTAATGATTCTAAGTTATGTTATGAATCTGCACTGCTGGTTACACCTGTTAAATCTGTGTCTGTGTCATCTGTCGAGCTGGAAGGTATTCCGGAGTACCTGAAAGACTTCGAAGATGTGTTCTCAGAAAGCGAGGCCGAGACGTTGCTGCCACATAGACCCTTTGACTGCGCCATCGAGCTAGTCCCGGGGGATAAACTACCTAAAGCCCGTCTGTTTAATTTGTCTGGACCTGAGCGCTTAGCTATGAAGGATTATATTGCAGAAAGTCTTCGCAAGGGACACATACGTCCCTCAGTTTCACCTGTGGCGGCGGGGTTCTTTTTTGTGAAGAAAAAAGATGGCGGTCTACGTCCCTGTCTCGACTTTCGTTAACTAAATAAGATTACTGTACGAAATACGTATCCCCTTCCGTTGATTCCTGATTTATGTAACCAACTATCAGGGGCAAAATGGTTCTCTAAACTGGATCTTCGGGGAGCATATAATTTGATAAGGGTCAGGAAGGGGGATGAATGGAAAACTGCGTTCCTCACGTCCGAGGGACTTTTTGAAAATTTAGTCATGCCATTTGGTCTTACCAATGCTCCCGCCATATTTCAGAATTTCATCAATGTAGTGTTTTCTGATCTCATTGGTCGTTTTGTTGTTATCTACTTAGATGATATTCTAATATATTCCCCCGACAGCCATTCTCATATGAATCATGTACGAACTGTTCTCCAAAGACTTAGGGAAAATCATCTGTTTGCTAAATTGGAGAAGTGTGTGTTTTTTGTTCAAGAATTATCTTTTTTGGGATTGATTGTGTCCTGTGAGGGTTTTCGTATGGACCCCAAGAAGGTGCAGGCCATTGCTGATTGGGTACAACCCCGAGATCTTAAAGGGCTCCAGCGCTTCTTGGGGTTCGCCAATTACTACCGCAAATTTATTCGGGGGTTTTCGCAGGTGGTCAAACCACTCACAGATTTAACATGCAAAGGTGCGGATGTGAAAAATTGGTCCTCGCTCGCAAAAGAGGCCTTTGCTAGTCTGAAAAAATGCTTTATGACTGCTCCGGTGTTGGTACAGCCAGATCCGTCCAAACCATTTATTGTGGAAGTGGACGCCTCTGAGGTGGGGGTGGGTGCTGTGTTGTCCCAAGGTCCTGCCACTCTGACCAACCTCAGGCCATGTGCTTTTTTTTCCAGGAAATTCTCTGCTGCTGAGAGGAATTACGATGTTGGCAATAGAGAGCTTCTTGCGGTCAAGTTAGCGTTTGAAGAATGGAGGCACTTTTTGGAGGGGGCCAGTCACTCGGTTACTGTGATTACCGACCACAAAAATGTATCTTATATTGAGTCTGCTAAGAGACTAACGCCCAGACAGGCCCGTTGGTCACTTTTTTTTCCCGTTTTCAGTTTACTATTACGTTTCGTCCGGGGTCAAAGAATATCAAGGCTGATGCCTTATCTCGCAGTTTTCATCCGGTGTCTCCCCCTGAGCCACCTTCCTCCATTCTTCACCCTGGGGTTGTGTTGGCAGGGGTCTCGTCTGAGTTGGAACAGGAGATTGAGGGGGCCCAGTCTCTGGCCCCTGCTGCCAAGCCAGGGGGTAAGTTGTTTGTCCCAGAGCAGCTTCGGCTTAAACTCCTCCAGGAGTTCCATGAATCCAAGCTCAGTGCTCACTCTGGTATATCTGCCACACGTCGGGCGGTGGCTAGGATCTTTTGGTGGCCTACTCTTAGTTCTGACATAAAAAAAATTGTTTCTGGTTGTGGGGTCTGCGCTCGTTCTAAAAACTCACATAGCCGGCCGGCTGGGGAACTGATGCCCTTGGCAGTTCCCGAAAGGCCATGGACTCACTTGTCCATGGATTTTATTACTAATCTTCCTATGTCCAAGGGCAATACGGTGGTATGGGTAGTGGTGGACAGATTTTCGAAGCAGGCTCATTTTGTACCCTTATCCGCACTACCCTCGGCTGAGACTTTGTCCAGATTGTTTGTACAGCATGTTATCCGGTTGCATGGGGTACCCCTGAATGTGGTGTCTGATCGTGGAGTGCAGTTTGTGGCAAAGTTTTGGCGTGCTTTCTGCAAGAAATTGGGGATGTCTCTGTCTTTTTCGTCTGCATACCATCCTGAGAGCAATGGTCAGAATTAACGCACTAATCAGTCTCTGGAACAGATCCTCAGATGTCTGACTTCTGCAAGACAGAATGACTGGTGTGATGTACTGCCGTTGGCGGAATTCGCCTTCAATAGTCGGGTGAGCCAATCTACTGGTATGTCTCCTTTCCTGATCAATTATGGTTTTAGTCCTCATTTTGGTGAGTTTTCTCGTTTGGATTCTGGGTGTCCAGGGGCAGAGGGTCTGTTCAGCGATTAAAGAATACATGGGCGGAGGTCCAGCGGAATATATCCAGGTCTCAAGGCAGGTACAAGTTTTTCGCTGACAGGAAAAGAACACCAGGTCCTATGTTTCGGGTTGGAGAGAAAGTTTGGCTCTCCACGCGAAACATTAAGTTGAAGGTTCCATCAGCCAAGTTGGGCCCCAAGTTCATTGGCCCATACAAGATTGTGGAAAAGATCAATCCAGTGGCTTACAGGTTGTCTTCCAGTCTCATTCAAGATCCCTAACGTCTTCCATAAATCCCTACTGAAACCTTTTGAGGCAGTCCGGGGGGAGTCCGAGTCCGCTGCTCCTCCTGTTTTGGTTGAGGGACACATGGAATATGAGATTGATCATATCGTTGACTCCAGGTTGGTGCAGCGGTCGGTACAGTACCTGGTTCATTGGAAGGGGTATGGACCGGAGGACAGATCCTGGGTGCCGGCCCGTTTGATGCATGCGGATCGCCTGGTTCGGGCTTTCCATGCCAGGTTTCCGGGCAAGCCTGGGGGTCCAGAGGCCCCCCGTTGAGAGGGGGGTACTGTCATGATCCCAGTGCAGGGTTGACCTGCACGCTAGGGGTTAAGGTTTTGATCCCAGTGCAATCTCTTACCTGCACACCTGGGGCTTATTATTGTGGCCTCTCCTTGGTTTGGGGAGAGCTTCTTATAGCCCTGGGAAGCTCCAATCCCTGTCAGTTATACTTTCGCCCTTGGCAGAGTGTGTTTACCCCTGAGTGTGTTTGTGCTGTGTTCTGGTTTGCCTGATACTTTGGTTTTGACTCGCTCTGTTCTCTGGATACTGCTTGTGGATTCTGTTTCTGTACCTTCGCTGTCTGTTTGGTTTTGACCTCTGCCTGGCCCCGAGTATCCGTTCTGTCTCATCCTTTGTACTGTACTGTCTTCTCGTGCTTTGACCTTGGCTTGTTCAGATTTACGTCTCTGTCTGTGCTCCTGGGTAACTCTGTCCCGTAGTTACCTTTCTAGGAGTTTTCCCTCAGCTTCTAGCTCCCTGGAGCAGAAGCCACCCCCTCAACTGTCAGGTTATTCAGGCCCTGAAACCATCTCTCTCCTGCCTTGCCCACCCTGCGTTCCTAGGAGCCTGAAGCTTTCTTCTCCACACGTCTTCTGGGAGATTGCACTGGTGAGTTCTCTTGCAATCCTCCCCGTGATACACACATTGGTTACTATACAACATCAGTGTTTCCAAAAATTCAGTCCTCGTGTCCCCCAGAGGTCATGTTTTCAGTATTTCCATAGTGTTGCAGAAAAGGAAATCCTGAAAACATGAACCGTGGGGGACACGAGGACTGAAGTTTGGGAAACACAGCTTTACAGTCAGCAACCTGAACTATACTTATGGTGTTTAGTCTGGGACCGAACATCGAGGTCCTCCCAGCGGTCCACCATTGCCGATGCCACTTCCTCCCAGAGCCGTCGGGTCACTATTTGATCAGAATGGCGGCGGTCCCCCATGTTCCACAGCGGCTCCCTTTCTCTGACCAGATCAATGAGGAGGTCGACGTCTATCCCCTCCTCACCGTCCGAATCGGGAGCACGCTGTGAAGCCTGTTAAATAAAAACAGAAAAAAAAAACATTAGCCTCCACACTAGCAAGTGAAAAAAAAAAAAAGGAAAAATGTTTAACAAAATAAAAAAAATATATATATATATATATACTCGAATATAAGCCGAGATTTTCAGCCCATTTTTTAGGGCTGAAAGTCCCCCTCTCGGCTTATATTCGAGTCATATACTAGGGGGTCGGCGGGGGAGGCGGAGCTCAGCTGTTCTATATACTCACCCCTCCGCCGGCGCGGTCTCTGCAGCCCCCCTGCTCTTCTCCCACGGTCCCGGCGCCTGTGTTCAGCCATCAGTGGTACCGCTCATTAAAGTCATGAATATGTACATATTCATGACTTTAACCCCTTCACCCCCAAGGGTGGTTTGCACGTTAATGACCGGGCCAATTTTTACAATTCTGACCACTGTCTCTTTATGAGGTTATAACTCTGGAACGCTTCAACGGATATTCGCGATTCTGAGATTGTTTTCTCGTGACATATTGTACTTCACGTTAGTGGTAAAATTTCTTCCATATACCTTGCGTTTATTTTTGAAATAAACGCAAATATGGCGAAAATTTTGAAAATTTTGCAATTTTCAAACTTTGAATTTTTATTCCCTTAAAACAGAGAAATATGTCACACAAAATAGTTAAGAAATAACATTTCTAACATGTCTGCTTTACATCAGCACAATTTTGGAAACAAAATTTTTATTTGTTAGGAAGTTATAAGGGTTAAAAGTTGACCAGCGATTTCTCATTTTACAACAAAATTTACAAAGCCATTTTTTTTAGGGACCACCTCACATTTGAAGTCACTTTGAGGGATCTATTTGGTAGAAAATACCCAAAAGTGACACCATTCTAAAAACTGCACCCCTCAAGGTACTCAAAACCACAATCAAGAAGATTATTAACCCTTCAGGTGCTTCACAGGAGCTGAAGCAATGTGAAAGGAAAAAATGAACATTTTACTTTTTAGTCACAAAAATGATCTATTACAAACATTTTTTTTATTTTCACAAGGGAAAAAGGAGAAAATGGACAGATAAAGTTGTTGTGCCATTTCTCCTGAGTATGCCAATACCCAATATGTGGGGGAGAAAACCACTGTTTGGGTGCACGGAAGGGCTTAGAATGGAAGGAGCGCCGTTTGACTTTCCCAAACTAAAATTGGTGGGAATTGAGATTGGACGCCATGTCGCGTTTGGAGATTCCCTGATGTGCCTAAACAGTGGAAACCCCCACATGTGACCCCATTTTGGAAACTAGACCCCCTAAGGAACTTATCTAGATGTGTGGTGAGCACTTTGAACCCCCAAGTGCTTCACGCAAGTTTATAATGTAGAGCCGTGAAGAAAAAAAATCATATTTTTTCCACAAGCATGATGTTTTAGTCCCCAATTTGTTATTTTCCCAAGGGTAAGAGGAGAAATTGGACCACAAAAGTTGTTGCCCAACTTGTCCTGAGTACGCCGATACCCAATATGTGGGGGGGAACCACTGTTTGGGCGCACGGCAGGGCTCGAAATGGAATGAGCGCCATTTGACTTTTCCAAACCAAAATTGGCTGGAATTGAGAAAGGACGCCATGTTGCGTTTTGGAGAGCCACTGATGTGCCTAAACAGTGGAAACCCCCCACATGTGACCCCATTTTGGAAACTAGACCCCCTAAGGAACTTATCTAGATGTGTGGTGAGCACTTTGAACCCCCAAATGCTTCACGCAAGTTTATAATGTAGAGCCGTGAAGAAAAAAAAATCATATTTTTTCCACAACCATGATGTTTTAGTCCCCAATTTGTTATTTTCCCAAGGGTAAGAGGAGAAATTGGACCACAAAAGTTGTTGTCCAACTTGTCCTGAGTACGCTGATACCCCATATGTGGGGGGGAACCACTGTTTGGGCGCACGGCAGGGCTCGAAATGGAAGGAGCGCCATTTGACTTTTCCAAACCAAAATTGGCTGGAATTGAGAAAGGACGCCATGTTGCGTTTGGAGAGCCACTGATGTGCCTAAACAGTGGAAACCCCCCACATGTGACCCCATTTTGGAAACTAAACCCCCTAAGGAACTTATCTAGATGTGTGATGAGCACTTTGAACCCCCAAATGCTTCACGCAAGTTATAATGTAGAGCCGTGAAGAAAAAAAATCATATTTTTTCCACAACCATGATGTTTTAGTCCCCAATTTGTTATTTTCCCAAGGGTAAGAGGAGAAATTGGACCACAAAAGTTGTTGTCCAACTTGTCCTGAGTACGCTGATACCCCATATGTGGGGGGGAACCACTGTTTGGGCGCACGGCAGGGCTCGAAATGGAAGGAGCGCCATTTGACTTTTCCAAACAAAAATTGGCTGGAATTGAGAAAGGACGCCATGTTGCGTTTGGAGAGCCACTGATGTGCCTAAACAGTGGAAACCCCCCATATGTGACCCCATTTTGGAAACTAGACCCCCTAAGGAACTTATCTAGATGTGTGGTGAGCACTTTGAACCCACAAATGCTTCACGCAAGTTTATAATGTAGAGCCGTGAAGAAAAAAAATCATATTTTTTCCACAACCATGATGTTTTAGTCCCCAATTTGTTACTTTCCCAAGGGTACGAGGAGAAATTGGACCACAAAAGTTGTTGTCCAACTTGTCCTGAGTACGCTGATACCCCATATGTGGGGGGGAACCACTGTTTGGGCGCACGGCAGGGCTCGAAATGGAAGGAGCGCCATTTGACTTTTCCAAACCAAAATTGGCTGGAATTGAGAAAGGACGCCATGTTGCGTTTGGAGAGCCACTGATGTGCCTAAACAGTGGAAACCCCCCACATGTGACCCCATTTTGGAAACTAGACCCCCTAAGGAACTTATCTAGATGTGTGATGAGCACTTTGAACCCCCAAGTGCTTCACGCAAGTTTATAATGTAGAGCCGTGAAGAAAAAAAAATCATATTTTTTCCACAACCATGATGTTTTAGTCCCCAATTTGTTATTTTCCCAAGGGTAAGAGGAGAAATTGGACCACAAAAGTTGTTGTCCAACTTGTCCTGAGTACGCTGATACCCATATGTGGGGGGGAACCACTGT
This sequence comes from Oophaga sylvatica, assembly GCA_033576555.1. Lineage (NCBI taxonomy): Eukaryota > Metazoa > Chordata > Amphibia > Anura > Dendrobatidae > Oophaga > Oophaga sylvatica. The sequence goes on from JARQOD010000002.1 coordinate 290,611,696, forward strand.
TTGGGCGCACGGCAGGGCTCGAAATGGAAGGAGCGCCATTTGACTTTTCCAAACCAAAATTGGCTGGAATTGAGAAAGGACGCCATGTTGCGTTTGGAGAGCCACTGATGTGCCTAAACAGTGGAAACCCCCCACATGTGACCCCATTTTGGAAACTAGACCCCCTAAGGAACTTATCTAGATGTGTGATGAGCACTTTGAACCCCCAAGTGCTTCACGCAAGTTTATAATGTAGAGCCGTGAAGAAAAAAAATCATATTTTTTCCACAACCATGATGTTTTAGTCCCCAATTTGTTATTTTCCCAAGGGTAAGAGGAGAAATTGGACCACAAAAGTTGTTGTCCAACTTGTCCTGAGTACGCTGATACCCATATATGTGGGGGGAACCATGTTTGGGCGCACGGCAGGGCTCGAAATGGAAGGAGCGCCTTTGACTATTCCAAACCAAAATTGGCTGGAATTGAGAAACGGACGCCATGTGCGTTTGGAGGCCACTGATGTGCCTAAACAGTGGAAACCCCCCAAGTGACCCCATTTTGGAAACTAGACCCCTAAGGAACTTATCTAGATGTGTGATGAGCACTTTGAACCCCCAAGTGCTTCACGCAAGTTTATAATGTAGAGCCGTGAAGAAAAAAAATCATATTTTTTCCACAAGCATGATGTTTTAGTCCCCAATTTGTTATTTTCCCAAGGGTAAGAGGAGAAATTGGACCACAAAAGTTGTTGTCCAACTTGTCCTGAGTACACTGATACCCCATATGTGGGGGGAACCATTGTTTGGGCGCACGGCAGGGCTCAACAGGGAAGGAGTGCCGTTTGACTATTCCAAACCAAAATTGGCTGGAATTGAGAACGGACGCCATGTCGCGTTTGTGGAGCCCCTGATATGCCTAAACAGTGGAAACCCCCACAAGTGACCCCATTTTGGAAACTAGACCCCCTAAGGAACTTATCTAGGTGTGTGGTGAGCATTTTGAACCCCCAAGTGTTTCACTAAAGTTTATAATGCCCTGGCGTGAATAAAAAAAAAAAAAAAAAATTTCCACAAATATGATGTTTTAGTCCCCAATTTTTTATTTTCCCAAGGGTAACAGGAGAACTTGGACCACAAAAGTTGTTGTCCAATTTGTCCTGAGTACGCTGATACCCCATATGTTGGGGGGAACCACTGTTTGGGCGCATGGCATGGCGCAGAAGGGAAGCAGTGACGTTTTGGAATGCAGACTTTGATGGAATGGTCTGCGGGCGTCATGTTCCGTTTGCAGAGCCCCTCATGTGCCTAAACAGTGGAAACCCCACAAGTGACCCCATTTTGGAAACTAGACCCCCTAATGAACTTATCTAGGTGTGTGGTGAGCATTTTGAACCCCCAAGTGTTTCACTAAAGTTTATAATGCCCTGGCGTGAATAAAAAAAAAAAAAAAAATTTCCACAAATATGATGTTTTAGTCCCCAATTTTTTATTTTCCCAAGGGTAACAGGAGAAATTGGACCACAAAAGTTGTTGTCCAATTTGTCCTGAGTACGCTGATACCCCATATGTTGGGGGGAACCACTGTTTGGGCGCATGGCAGGGCGCAGAAGGGAAGCAGTGACGTTTTGGAATGCAGACTTTGATGGAATGGTCTGCGGGCGTCATGTTCCGTTAGCAGAGCCCCTCATGTGCCTAAACAGTGGAAACCCCCACAAGTGACCCCATTTTGGAAACTAGACCCCCTAAGGAACTTATCTAGGTGTGTGGTGAGCATTTTGAACCCCCAAGTGTTTCACTAAAGTTTATAATGCCCAGGTGTAAAAAAAAAAAAAATCCTAATTTTATCCACAAAATGATGTTTTAGTCCCCAATTTTTATTTTCCCAAGGGTAAGAGGAGAAATTGGACACCAAAAATTGTTGTCCAATTTGTCCTGAGTACACTGGTGCCCCATATGTGGGAAAAAACTGTTTGGGCACAAGTCGGGGCTCAGAAGGGAAGTCGTGACGTTTTGGAATGTAGACTGATGGAATGGCAGGCGGGCGTCATGTTCCGTTTGCAGAGCTCCTGATGTGCCTAAACAGTAAAAAAAAAACACAAGTGACATAATTTTGGAAAGTAGACTCCCAAGGAACTTTTCTAAATGTGCCCCCCTTCTGGAACTAATCTTTCCTGTAAAGTAAATTAGTAGTGCATTGAGGTGTGGTACAATTTGAAACAATCCTTCATACACAGGCCAGGTTTTTCGGGGCAGGTGTCGCATTGGTAAGTGGTGTCCTTGCGTATTCCCTTTTGTAACACACTCGGCACCTTTTTTGCGGCTTACCTTTGCTTCCAGTTGGCGGGACCACCCCGGGAAATGCTGACCTGGTATGATACGAGCACCTTCAGTTCCAGAAGTACTGGGGCCCGCTCTTTCCTGATCGCCAAACATCAGGGCCTTAACCACTACCTCCTGAAACTGAAGGTACGTCGTATCGCTGTTGCGTGCACATCGTGACAGCAGGAAAGCGTTGAGCATTGCCATTTGGACGATGTGCACGGACAGCTTCTTGTACCACACCTTGGCCTTTCTCAAAGCACTGTACGGTTGGAGGAGTTGATCAGAGAGATCAACACCCCCCATGTATTTATTGTACCCCAGTACACAGTCCGGTTTGCGGACCTGTGTAGAGGTACCCCGTACAGTGCTGAGGGCGCTGCCATCACCATGTATGGTGGTCAAGAGAAGGACATCCCTCTTGTCCTTGTACTTGACCACCAACAGGTGGTCGCTAAATTGGGCTCTGCTCTCACCCTTTCTGAGCATCTGCCCAAGTAGCGTCTTCGGGAGGCCTCTCTGATTTTTGCGGACGGTACCGCAAGCTGCGGTACCTCGCGCAGAGAGGGATTTGTAGAGTGGGACGCTGGAATAAAAGTTATCGGTGTAAAGGTGATAACCTTTATCCAGCAGTGGGTGCACCAAATCCCACACAATTTTCCCACTCACTCCCAGGACGGGGGGACACTCAGGGGGTTCAATCCTGGTGTCCTTTCCTTCGTAAACTCTAAAGCTGTGCGTGTACCCTGAGGTACTCTCGCACAGCTTGTAGAGTTTAATTCTGTACCTTGCCCTCTTGCTGGGCAGGTACTGGCAGAATCTGAGCCGTCCCTTAAAATGAACCAAGGACTCATCCACGCAGATGTCCCTTTGGGGCACGTACACTTCAGCAAACTTTTTGCTGAAGTGTTCGATGACCGGCCGAACTTTGAACAGACGGTCAAAGTTGGGGTCATTTTGTGGGGGACACTGTGCATTATCATTATAATGCAGGAATTTGTGGATGGCCTCAAAACGCGTCCGGGCCATGACCATTCGGAACAGTGGAGTGTTGTATAAAATATCAACACTCCAATATTGCCGAAGTTCTGGCTTCTTCAGGATCCCCATATGGAGGACCAGGCCCCAAAACTGCATCATTTCACTTGCGTCTACAGGAGACCAGTTGGAAAATGATGACACTGGGTTTTGCGCCAAAAATTGCCGAGCGTACAAATTAGTTTGCTCCACCACGAGGTTAATAAAATCCTCAGAGAAAAAGACTTTGAAAAAGTCTATTTCTCTGAGGCCCGTGGTGTCAAACTTGATTCCTGATTCTGCCACAAAATCAGGAATCAGTGGCTCGTAATTTTCGGGGGGCGGGGTCCATATGGGGTCCGAAGAGGGGTGCGCTGGTTCATTTTCAGGGGTGGGCGCTGCCTCATCTTCTGTCCTGGGGCGTCTGCGTGGCGGTTCCGCAGGACCCGAGGAGGAAGATGAGGAAGAGGAGGAAGAAGAAGAAGAGGATGAAGAATCTGAAAAGTAAAGAAATGTGGGATCCTCTCCCTCGCTATCAGTGTCGGAGGCAAGGAAAGCGTATGCCTCTTCCACTGAATAGCGCTGTTGGGAAGAACGTGACGAGCGGGACATTTTTTTTGTGAATGTGGTGCTTTGTGTGAACTTTATTTATAACTGTGTGTGTGTGGGGGGGGGGATAGTGGTTGGTGCAAACTATGCTGAAAGGAAAAAGCTAAAAGAAAAGAAAGAGAATAGGGAAAAAAATGCCTGTGAAAAAAAAGTCTAAACCAGCAGGCACGAGCTCTGATAAGTGACCGGTGTCACTTATCAAAGTTTCGCGGCTGCCGGATGTGCGCACAGGAGTGGCGGAAAGGGAAGTGAAAAAAAAAAACGGCAGGAACGAGCTCTGATAAGTGACCGGTGTCACTTATCAAAGTTCCGCGGCTGCCGGATGTGCGCACAGGAGTGGCGGAAAGGTAAGTGAAAAAAAAAAAAAAACGGCAGGAACGAGCTCTGATAAGTGACCGGTGTCACTTATCAAAGTTCCGCGGCTGCTAGATGTGCGCACGGGAGTGGCGGAAAGTGGAGTGAAAAAAAAAAAACTGCAGGAACGAACTCTGATAAGTGACTGGTGTCACTTATCAAAGTTCCGCGGCTGCTGGATGTGCGCACAGGAGTGGCGGAAAGGGGAGTGAAAAAAAAAATGCAGGAACGAGCTCTGATAAGTGACTGGTGTCACTTATCAAAGTTCCGCGGCTGCTGGATGTGCGCACAGGAGTGGCGGAAAGGGGAGTGAAAAAAAAAAATGCAGGAACGAGCTCTGATAAGTGACTGGTGTCACTTATCAAAGTTCCGCGGCTGCTGGATGTGCGCACAGGAGTGGCGGAAAGGAGAGTGAAAAAAAAAAAGACGGCAGGAGCGAGCTCTGATAAGTGACCGGTGTCACTTATCAAAGTTCCGCGGCTGCTAGATGTACGCACAGGAGTGGCGGAAAGGGGAGTGGAAAAAAAAACAAAAACTGCAGGAACGAGCTCTGATAAGTGACCGCTGTCACTTATCAAAGTTCCGCGGCTGCTAGATGTGCGCACAGGAGTGGCGAAAAGGGGAGTGAAAAAAAAAAAAAAAAAAACGGCAGGAACGAGCTCTGATAAGTGACCGGTGTCACTTATCAAAGTTCCGCGGCTGCTAGATGTGCGCACGGGAGTGGCGGAAAGTGGGGTGAAAAAAAAAAAGCTGCAGGAACGAGCTCTGATAAGTGACTGGTGTCACTTATCAAAGTTCCGTGGCTGCTGGATGTGCGCACAGGAGTGGCGGAAAGGGGAGTGAAAAAAAAACAAAAACTGCAGGAACGATCTCTGATAAGTGACTGGTGTCACTTATCAAAGTTCCGCGGCTGCTGGAAGTGCGCACAGGAGTGGCGGAAAGGGGAGTGAAAAAAAGAAACAAAAACGGCAGGAACGAGCTCTGATAAGTGACCGGTGTCACTTATCAAAGTTCCGCGGCTGCTAGATGTGCGCACGGGAGTGGCGGAAAGTGGTGTGAAAAAAAAAAACTGCAGGAACGAGCTCTGATAAGTGACTGGTGTCACTTATCAAAGTTCCGCGGCTGCTGGAAGTGCGCACAGGAGTGGCGGAAAGGGGAGTGAAAAAAAGAAACAAAAACGGCAGGAACGAGCTCTGATAAGTGACCGGTGTCACTTATCAAAGTTCCGCGGCTGCTAGATGTGCGCACGGGAGTGGCGGAAAGTGGTGTGAAAAAAAAAAACTGCAGGAACGAGCTCTGATAAGTGACTGGTGTCACTTATCAAAGTTCCGCGGCTGCTAGATGTGCGCACGGGAGTGGCGGAAAGTGGTGTTAAAAAAAAAAAAACTGCAGGAACGAGCTCTTATAAGTGACTGGTGTCACTTATCAAAGTTCCGCGGCTGCTGGAAGTGCGCACAGGAGTGGCGGAAAGGGGAGTGAAAAAAAAAAAAAACTGCAGGAACGAGCTCTGATAAGTGACTGGTGTCACTTATCAAAGTTCCGCGGCTGCTGGAAGTGCGCACGGAGGGGGGTGCAAAAGAAAAACGAGCACGAGTGTTGATCGGTGAACTGCGTCACCAATCAACGCTCGGCGGCTGCTAAATGTGTGCAAAGGGGGGGTAAAAAGAGGGGGAAAGGGAAGGGGGGAGGGAGGAATGGGGGGATTGGGGTGGATCGGGCAGGGATCAGGGCTCAAAAACTCACGTTTGTAGTCTCTCTTCTTTCTTCTCTCTTCTTTCTTCTCTCTTCTTTCTTCAGCAGGAGTTGTGGTGTCACAGGCTACTGTGGCACCACAAGGCCCAGCACAGGAGGAGATCTGGCGTGTGACCGCACTGCAGGAATCCTCAGCAAGTGTGAGGACCCCTGCAGTGCGGTCAGACAGGTCAGATCCAGTTTGCAGACAGGTCACAGAGCGGTCACATCGCTGCTGTGACCTGTCATTGGTGGGATCGATGATCACATCGATCCCACCAATCAGAGGAGACCCTTGTTTTGCCGGTTGCTAGGCACCGGCCTAGTAATCGGAGCTCACTGCTCCGATTCCTAGGCAGGTCACCGGCAGGTCAGGAAGAAGGGCACAGAGCGGTCACACCGCTGCTGTGCCCTGTGATTGGCGCGATCGTCGATGACATCGATCGCGCCAATCAGCAGCTGCAGGCCCTACTGGGCCTGTCCTAGGCTCCGGCCTAGGATCGGTGCTATTACTGCACCGATCCAGGCAGGTACAGGCAGGGCACAGCGCGGATACACAGCGGCTGTGCCCTGCGATTGGCGAGATCGATGTGATCGGCGATCGCGCCAATCCAGGGGGGGTCTGCTCCTTTCTATGCCCAGGCCTAGGATCGAGTACATCGGTACTCGATTCTAGCCTGGGATCTCACTGTTTCAGCCCATCGGATTGGCTGAAACAGTGAGAAAGGCTGCGATTGGCTGTTCAGAATTGAACAGCCAATCACAGCGATCGGGAGTGAGGGTGGGCGGTGACAGACCCCGGGATGCCGGCGCCATCTCTCCTGAGGTAAGATGGCGTCGGAATTTTAATGCGATCATTGCGACTTAAGTCGCAATGTCGCATTAAAGGGCTGGACGTACTATCCCGTCCCCGGTCATACGGGCCCAGGTACCATGGACGGGATAGTACGTCCGATGGCAGTAAGGGGTTAACCCCTTAACGACCAAGCCATTTTGTAGGTTAAAGACCAGGCCAATTTTTACATTTCTGACCACTGTCTCTTTATGAGGTTATAACTCTGGAATGCTTCAACGGATCTTGGCGATTCTGAGACTGTTTTCTCGAGACATATTGTACTTCATGATAGTGGTAAAATTTCTTCAATATAACTTGCGTTTATTTATGAAAAAAACGGAAATATGGCAAAAATTTTGAAAATTTTGCAATTTTCAAACTTTTAATTTTTATGCCATTAAATCAGAGATATATGTCACAAAAATTAGTTAATAAATAACATTTCCCACATGTCTACTTTACATCAGCACAATTTTGGAACCCAAATTTTTTTTTGTTAGGAAGTTATAAGTGTTAAAAGTTGACCAGCAATTTCTAATTTTTCCAACAAAATTTACAAAATCATTTTTTTTAGGGGCCACCTCACATTTGAAGTGAATTTGAGGGGTCAATATGACAGAAAATACCCAAAAGTGACACCATTCTAAAAACTGCACCCCTCAACGTGTTCAAAGCCACATTCAAGAAGTTTATTAACCCTTTAGGTACTTCACAAGAATTGAAGCAATGTGGAAGGAAAAAATTAACATTTAACTTTTTTTCCCAAAATTTTTCTTTCGACACAATTTTTTAAAATTTTGTCAAGGGTATCAGTAGAAAATAAACCACAATATTTGTTGTACAATTTCTCCTGAGTACATCGATACCCCATGTGTGGGGGTAAACCACTATTTGGGCGCATGGCAGAGCTCGGAAGGGAAGCAGCGCCATTTGACTTTTTTGGCTGGAATTGAGATTGGACGCCATGTTGCATTTGGAGAGTCCCTGTGTGCCTAAACAGTGGAAACCCCCCACAAGTGACCCCATTTTGGAAACTAGACCCCCAAGTAACTTATCTAAATGTGTTGTGAGAGCTTTTAACCCAAAGGGCTTCACAGAAGGTTATAACGTAGAGCCGTAAAATTAAAAAATCATGTTTTTTCCACAAAAATGATCTTTTCATCCCAATTTTTATTTTCCAAAGGATAAAAGGACCCCAAAAGTTATTGTGCAATTAGTCCTGAGTACGCTGATACCCCATATGTGGGGGTAAACCACTATTTGGGTGCATGGCAGAGCTCGGAAGGGAAGCAGCGCCTTTTGACTTTTTTGGCTGGAATTGAGATTGGACGCAATGTCGCATTTGGAGAGACCCTGTGTGCCTAAACAGTGGAAACCCCCACAAGTGACCCCATTTTGGAAACTAGACCCCCCAAGGAACTTATCTAAATGTGTAGTGAGAGCTTTGAACCCCCAAGGGCTTCACAGAAGGTTATAACGTAGAGCCGTAAAATTAAAAAATCATATTTTTTCCACAAAAATGATCTTTTCATCCCAATTTTTATTTTCCAAAGGATAAAAGGACCCCAAAAGTTATTGTGCAATTAGTCCTGAGTACGCTGATACCCCATATGTGAGGATAAACCACTATTTGGGTGCATGGCAGAGCTCGGAAGGGAAGCAGTGCCATTTGACTTTTTTGGCTGGAATTGAGATTGGACGCCATGTCGTATTTGGAGAGCCCCTGTGTGCCTAAACAGTGGATACCCCCCACAAGTAACCCCATTTTGGAAACTAGACCCCCAAGGAACTTATCTAGATGTGTGGTGAGAGCTTTGAACCCCAAGGGCTTCACAGAAGGTTATAACGTAGAGCTGTAAAATTAAAAAATCATATATTTTCCACTAAAATGATCTTTCCACCCCCAATTTTTATTTTCCAAAGGGTAAAAGGACCCCAAAAGTTATTGTGCAATTTGTCCTGAGTACGCTGATACCCCATATGTGGGGGTAAACCACTATTTGGGCGCATGGCAGAGCTTGGAAGGGAAGCAGCGCCATTTGACTTTTTTGGCTGGAATTGAGATTGGACGCCATGTCGCATTTGGAGAGTCCCTGTGTGCCTAAACAGTGGAAACCCCTCACAAGTGACCCCATTTTGGAAACTAGACCCCCAAGGAACTTATCTAGATGTGTGGTGAAAGCTTTGAACCCCCAAGGGCTTCACAGAAGGTTATAACGTAGAGCAGTAAAATTAAAAAATCATATCTTTTCCACAAAAATGATCTTTCCACCCCCAATTGTTATTTTCCAAAGGGTAACAGGACCCCAAAAGTTATTGTGCAATTTGTCCTGAGTATGCTGATACCCCATATGTGGGGGTAAACCACTATTTTGACGCATGGCAGAGCTGGAAAGGGAAGGAGCGCCTTTTTCAAATGCAGATTTTGATGGAATGGTCTGCGGGTGTCATGTCACGTTTGGAGAGCCCCTGATGTGCCTAAACAGTAGAAACCCCCACAAGTGACTCCATTTTGGAAACTAGACCCCCAAGGAACTTATCTAGATGTGTGGTGAGTAGTGTTGAGCGATACGATAATGTAAATATCGGCTATTGGCCGATATTAGCTCTATCGGCCTTTCGATAATTCGTTTCGATATTTTCGTCTTATCGAATACCGGAATCGGATTTGTCACTGTCACTGTCTGTGTCCGTCGGTCGGGTCTGTCACTGTCAGTGTCCGTCGGTCGGGTCTGTCAGGAGTCAGCGGCACTTACCTGGCAGAAGATCTCCGGCGGTCACGTCCTGGACTGCTTCATGGCCGCCATCCTCTTCTCCCCGGCGGTCACATGCAGTTTCTCGCGATAACTGCAGTGACTGCTGGGTAATCCCGGCCGTAAAGCAGTCAGTCCGATGACGTCACCGCCGGGGAAGCAGGTAATCAGCTGTGCTGCGTCGCGATGACAGGCTCTGCCTGTCATTGCGATGTAGCAGAGCTGGATCGTCGTGGGACTGTCGTTACTATGGACTGCGTCGGACAGGTGGTATACTGTTGGTTTTTTTTTTTTCTTTTTTTACAGGAGATCGATGGCGTCGCAGGAATAAGAGTATAATAAAAGTAATGAAAACTGTGTTGTCTCTTTTATTTCATTAAAATACTTTTTTCTTGCTTTGTCTTTTTTTTATGCATTTAATAACTTTGGGATTAATAATGGATCGGTGTCTTATTGACACCTCTCCATTATTAACCGGGCTTATTGTCACCGTGCAATCAACGGTGACATTAACCCCTTATTACCCCACTTGCCACCGCTACAGGGCAAGTGGGAAGAGCCGGGTAAAGTGCCACAATTGGCACATCTTTTGATGCGCCAAATGTGGGGCTGCTGTAGCCTGGTATTATCAGGCTGTTGAGGGCCAAAATCCATGGGCCTTGACAGTCTTTTAATACCAGGCCGCAGCAGTCTGCATTTTACTTGGCTGGTTAACAAAAATAGGGGGACCCCTACGCCGTTTTTTTTTTCGAGGGGATCCCCTATTTTTGTTAATCAGCCAAGATATGCAGACTGCTGTGGCCTGGTATTATCAGGCTTGCAAGGTCCATGGATATTGGATCCTTACCAGCCTGAAAAACCAGGCCTCAGCGGTCTGCTTCATCTGGCTGGTTAACAAAAATAGGGGGGACCCCACGCCAATTTTTTTCGAGGGGATCCCCTATTTTTGTTAATCAGCCAAGATATGCAGACTGCTGTGGCCTGGTGTTATCAGGCTGGCAAGGTCCATGGATCTTGGCTCCTTAACAGCCTGAAAATCCAGGCCTCAGCGGTCTGCTTCATCTGGCTGGTTAACAAAAATAGGGGGGACCCCACGCCATTTTTTTTCGAGGGGATCCCCTATTTTTGTTAACCAGTTCCCTCTGACGTCACTGATTGTGTCCCTGGCTGACCTGAAGTGAAAGTGGAAAGCAATCAATTAAGCTTTCCACTTCCTCTCCTGTCAGCCAGGAGAGGAACTCATTCATTTGGGGGTTTACTGTGAGGCTGCAGCATTAGCTGCGGTCCCTGCAGTAAACATTAACCCTTTCTGATGGATTACACCGTGGGACCTGACTGTACATCGGATTGGTAAGAATAATTTTGCTTTATTATTTTATTTTTATTACAGGAAATGGTTTTAGCAGGTAAATAAAATATGGTCAAAAACTGTGTGATTATTTCATTAAACTTCTTTTTTATTAAAGTGTGTGTGTTTGATTTTTCTTTCATACAATAGGATTAATAATTGATAGTTGTCTGATTGACAGCTCTCAATTATTAACCTGGCTTAAAGTGATCTTTCAATTGCAAGGTCATTTTAACCCCTTATTAACCCATTCGCCACCGCTACAGGGCAATGGGAATAGACGGGCAAAGTGCCAGAAAGGGCAAATCTAATTAGAGATTTGCCCTTTCTGGGGTGTCTGGGGGCAGATGTTAGTAGCCGGGGGGGGCCAAAAATAATGGTCCCTCTCTGGGCTATTATTATCTGCCCCCACTCACTGGCTTTGTCTGTCTGGTTGCGAAAATAGGGCAGGAGCCCACGCATTTTTTTTCAGCAATTTTACACCTCATTATATATATATATATATACATGTCATTGAATTTGTGACACATATATATATATATATATATATATTTATAGTTCATACACTTCTACATAGTATAATAGCCGCTAATTCAATTGCCGGCTTTTGTGAAAATGCAGAACCCGACATGAAATGACACTTGGTTTACATCGAGTTAACCATGTCTTTTCATGTAGTTTGATATCTGATTTGCACAAACAATTACATGAGTGTAAGTGTGCAAAATTTCACACCTGTAGGGGTTAATTAAAGGTGTAAATTCGTAGCAAAAAAGTCCGTTTTTTTTACAACGAATTTACACCTTTAATTAACCCCTACAGGTGTGAAATTTTGCACACATAGACTGATGTAATTGTTTGTGCAAATCAGATTGCAAACGACATGAAAAGACATGGTTAACTCTATGTACACCAAGTGTCATTTCATGTCGGGTGCTTCTGTCTTTTCACAGAAGCCGGCTTTACCCGGCAATTGAATCAGAGTCTATTTTACTATGTAGAAGTGTATAAACTATACATATATGTATATATATATATGTCACAATGACATGTGTATATATATATATATGTATTCTATGTGTGTATATTTAGTGTTTACAAGGAAATAAAGGTTTTTTTTAGTTGCGATATTTTGTTCCATAGACTTACATTGGACTTCCGGTATCGAAATCGGATATCGACGATATTTAGTGCTATCGGCGATACAATTTGATACGATATTTTTAGATATCGAACACTATCGCTCAACACTAGTGGTGAGCACTTTGAACCCCAAGTGCTTCACAGAAGTTTATAACGTAGAGCCGTGAAAATAAAAATATCATATTTTTTTCCACAAAAATAATCTTTTTGCCCCCAAATTTTTATTTTTATAAGGGTAACAGGAGAAATAGGACCCCAAAAGCTATTGTGCAATTTGTCCTGAGTACGCTGATATCCCATATGTGGGGGGGAACCACTATTTTGACGCATGGCAGAGCTCGGAAGGGAAGGAGCACCGTTTTTAAATGCAGACTTTGATGGAATGGTCTGCGGGTGTCATGTCGCGCTTGGAGAGCCCCTGATGTGCCTAAACAGTAGAAACCCCCCACAAATGACCCCATTTTGCAAACTAGACCCCCAAGGAACTTATCTAGATGTGTGGTCAGCACTTTGAACCCCAAGGGCTTCACAGAAGTTTATAATGTAGAGCCGTGAAAATAAAAAAATCATATTTTTTTCCACAAAAATGACCTTTTTGCCCCAAATTTTTATTTTTATAAGGGTAACAGGAGAAATAGGACCCAAAAGCTATTGTGCATTTTGTCCTGAGTACGCTGATACCCCATATGTGGGGGGGAACCACTGTGATCGCCTTACTGAGATCTTTGGGAGGCACAATGAACAAATCCACAAAAGGTGAAGAATTGGTTTTCTTTTTTACGCCGTTCCTCGTGCGGTATTAGTGATTAGGCGACTTTATTCCTCGGATCGGTGCGATTACAGCGATATCAGATTTACACCCTTTTTTCATGTTTAGCTTCTGTCACACACTAAAAGATGCTTTTTCTTGGAATAATTTTTTGTAAGAAATTTTTGCATCGCCGTATTTTGAGAGCTATAATTTTTCCATATTTCGGCCGACAGAGTTATCTGTGGGCTTATTTTTTGCGGGACGAGCTGACGTTTTTATTGGTACCATATTCAGGCACATAACGTTTTTTGATCGTTTCCTATTCCGATTTTTGTGGAATCAGAATGAACAAAAACCAGCAATTCAGGAATTGTTTTTTTTTTTTTTTTTCCTCCGTTCCGTGTGTGGTAAAATTGATAAAGCAGCTTTATTCTTCGGGTCACTACGGTTACGGCGATTCCTCATTTATATATTTTTTTTTATGTTTTGGCGTTTTTTACACAATAAAAAATTTTATAGAAAAAATAATTATTTTTGCATCAGTTTATTCCGCGAGCTATAACTTTTTTATTTTTTCGCTGATGATGCTGTATAGCGGCTTGTTTTTTGCGGGACAAGATGACGTTTTCAGCGGTACCATGATTATTTATATCTGACTTTTTGATCGCGTGTTATTGCACTTTTTCCAAGTGGTATAATGATACCGCTTGGAAAAAGTACAATTTACTACTTTTTTGTGTTTTTTTTTACGGCTTTCACTGAAGGGGTTAACTAGGGTTACGCTTTTATAGATGGGATTTTTACGGACGTGGCGATACCTAACATGTGTATGTTTTTTGTTTTTTATTTTTTTTATTACATAAAAATGTGTATTTTTTAGGGGATTTTTTTTAAATTATTTTTTAATATTTTTTTTTCAATTTTTTTTAAAAAATGATTTTTTTAAACTTGTCCCTTTATGGGACTTTCACTTTTTTTACTTTTTATTGCAGTTACAATGCATTGCAATGCTCTGGCATTGCAATGTATTGCAACTATAGTGGAAGCTGCTGTGACAATGATCACAGCAGCTTTCCGTAGCTAGATGACCCGGAGGTTGTCATGACAACCCCCGGGTCATCAAGGCAGAGATCGGGCCCTGCAAATACATTGCAGGGTGCCGATCTGAGGCAGAGGGAGCTCCCGACCCTCTGCCTCCCCCCTGAGCTCTGCGATCGCGCTCGATCGCAGCAGTCGGGGTTAACAGCCAGGGGCGGTGGGGGCTCCGCTCCTGGCTGTCAGTGCAGGAAGCCTGGCCACTGCAGCGCCGGCTCCTGCACTGATCGCGCTGGAGAAGCTGAAATTTCAGCTTCTCCTGCACGATCGCTGCTGTGTTTGGTCAGTCAGATTGACTGACCAAGCACAGCGCTGTAGGTGCGGGGACCGACGGCAAATGTCCCCGCACCGCTTGCCGTGCCTGTCAGCTGTCTGTGACAGCTGTCGGCACTGATCTACCACTGGTGTTTACACGCAGTGGTAGATCAAAGCCATGACGTGCAGAGTCCGTCCTGGTGCCGGAACTGACACCTTGCCATGACGGACTCTGCACGTCAGTGGACATTAAGGGGTTAATGAGCGGTAACACGTGACCGCTGAACACTGGCGCCGGGACCGCGGGAGAAGAGCAGGGCAGAGACGTGCTGGCAGAAGGGTGAGTATAAGCGATATTTACCTGTCCCGTTCCACCGCTGCTCGCTGCTGTCCTCGGGTCCTCTTGCTGCTATGTTCAGGGAGAGGGCGCGATGATGTTGTTACTGCGCACCACGCCCTCTGCCTGATCATTGACTGCTGGAGGACCCGGAAGACAGCGGTGAGCAGCGGTGGACCCGGTGACAGGTAAATGTCTCAGGTGCCGGGCCCTGAGCGAGCGGTGACACCGGCACCTGTCCCCCATAGCGCGCCGGTGTCCCCGCCTGCTCAGGACACCGGCACCTGGCCCCCAGCGACGAGAAGTGAGTATGTCTTTTTTTTTTTTTTCGGTTGCAGCAGCAGTGGCAGCAATTGAGGCCTATACTATGGAGCATCTATGGGGGAATAATTCATGGGGGCACAATCTATGGAGCATCAATGGGGGCACAATCTATGGAGCATCTATGGGGGCATAATCTATGGATCATCTATGGGGGCACAATCTATGGAGCATCTATGGGGGCATAATCTATGGATCATCTATGGGGCACAATCTATGGAGCATCAATGGGGGCACAATCTATGGAGCATCAATGGGGGCACAATCTATGGAGCATCAATGGGGGCACAATCTATGGATCTTCTATGGGGACACAATCTATGGAGCATCTATGGGGGCATAATACATGGGCAGCATATAGCGCATAATTTCATTTTCCACCCTAGGCTTATACTCGAGTCAGTAAGTTTTCCCAGTTTTTTGTGTCAAAATTAGGGGGTCGGCTTATACTCGAGTATATACGGTATACAAAGATTCAAAAACTATTAAGAAAACAGACAAAAATTATTAAAAATTTATGGCAAATATTAAAAAAGTTAAAATCAAACCAAAAATTCGAAATTAAAAATATAACCAAAAAAAAAATATTCCAAAACCAAAAAAAAGGATTATTTTTTAGAAAAAAATGAAATTGGAAGAAAAAAAAAAAACTTACACGGTGGTAACCGCCGCGGCTCTCATGACGACGACTCTGGGAGGCGCTGTGAGGACCCTTTGTTGGCTACCAGATCCGAGAGACTAAAGAAAAAATAAAAGTTTGTGATATAGGCATGTGTTGGCCGCTGTGTGAAGTAATAATAATAATAATAATCTTTATTTATATAGCGCCAACATATTCCGCAGCGCTTTACAGTTTAACAGTTTCAAAACACAAGTCATAGGTAACAACGTTAACAATACAATAATTAAAGCAAAATAAGCCGACCCTGCTCGTGAGAGCTTACAATCTACAATGAGGTGGGGGAGATACAAAGTACAGGTGTATATATACAATGGTGCATTTACAATGATGGTCCAGCCGTCTTGAGGAGTGAGGGATGGGTGGAGATAGTGAATGGGCTACACACACACACTTACACATAGAATGACTTTGGTTAGTGAATGTGATAGGCCACTCTGAACAAATGTGTTTTGAGGGAGCGCCTGAAACCATGCAAATTGTGGATAGTCCTAATTTCTTGGGGTAGAGCGTTCCAGAGGATTGGCGCAGCGCGGGAGAAGTCTTGGAGTCGGGAGTGGGAGGTACGGATTAGTGCAGAGGTTAGTCGAAAGTCGTTTGCAGAGCGCAGCAGTCGGTTAGGCCGATAGATAGAAATGAGGGAGGAGATGTAGGGGGGTGCTGCACTGTGGAGAGCTTTGTGGGTGAGAACCAGTACTTTGAATTGGATCCTATAATGAATGGGCAGCCAGTGTAAGGACTGGCGAAGAGCGGACGCGTCCGAGTACCGATTAGCCAGATGGATGACCCTGGCTGCTGCATTAAGGATGGACTGGAGAGGGGATAGTCGAGTAATGGGGAGGCCAAGTAATAGAGCGTTGCAGTAGTCCAGGCGGGAGTGGATCAATGCTACAGTGAGGGTTTTTGTTGTTTCCATTGTGAGAAAAGGGCGGATTCTAGAGATGTTCTTTAGGTGTAGACGGCAAGAGCGGGCAAGAGATTGTATATGGGAGGTGAAGGAGAGATTGGTGTCAAACATAACCCCCAGACAGCGAGCCTGCTGCCGGGGTGTTATTATGGTGCCGCCCACAGAGAGGGAAATGTCAGATTTAGGGAGGTTATTAGACGGCGGGAGCAGAAGCAGTTCAGTCTTGGAGAGGTTAAGTTTCAGATAGAGAGCGGACATGATGTTGGAGACTGCGGACAGACAGTCAAGTATGTACTAAATGGTTTTCTATGTGTTGTGTGTAGTGTGATGTTGTGTTTCTGCGATTGATGCTGGATACTTACGAATTGTGAGCCCACTCCGGGTATCTCTCCACCCATCCTTTTTCCTCTGGGAGCTCCTCTTCATCTTGCGATTCCTGTTATTAAAAAAAGACAATCAATACATATATCCCAAAGATTGATTGTGGAGAAAAAATAAATGATATATTTTTACCGCCAAATGCTGATGATTGGAAGGAGGGCTCCCAGAAGAAGATGTCTCCAACTCCTGTTGCAGCTCCACTGACTCCGTTTCAGCGGCCGCTGAAGCCACAGTTTCAGCTGCTAAAGCCACAAGTGCAGCTGCTACCGATGCTGTTTGCCGGTCTAGGCTGTGGAAGAAAGACACAAAAAGGGCCAGCGAATATATGTATATTCCTTGGTCCTGGCTGAAAATGCAAAAATTTATTATTTTTTTTGGAATGTGGAATGTCATATTTACTTTCTGCTGGCTGTCCTCTCTACATGTAGCTCTCCTCTCCCCTTTCTGCTGCTGCCGCTGCCTCTTTTCTAGTCTTCTGCTGTTGAGTAAGGACACAAAAAGGGCCAGTGAATATATGTATATTCCTTGGCCCTGGCTGAAAGAGAAAAAAAATTATTAAATTTTTTGTGAAATGGGGGATGTCACATTTATTTTCTGCTGGATGTTCTCCTCTCTGCAACTAGCTACTCCTCTCCCTTTGCTGCTGCCGCCTCTCTTTGACGTCTTCGACTGTTGAATAAGGACACAAAAAGGGCCAGTGAATATATGTATATTCCTTGGCCCTGGCTGAAAGAGAAAAAAAATTATTACATTTTTTGTGAAATGGGGGATGTCACATTTACTTTCTGCTGGATGTTCTCCTCTCTGCAACTAGCTACTCCTCTCCCTTTGCTGCTGCCGCCTCTCTTTGACGTCTTCGACTGTTGAATAAGGACACAAAAAGGGCCAGTGAATATATGAATATTCCTTGTCCCTGGCTGAAAGATAAAAAAATTTATTAATTTTTTTGTGAAATGGTGGATGTCAGATTTACTTTCTGCTGGCTGTCCTCCTCTCTTCAAGTAGATCCTCCTCTCCCCTTGCTGCTGCTGCCGCCTCTCTTTCTAGTCTTCTGCTGTGGAATAAACAGACAAAAAGGGCCAGTGAATATATGTATATTCCTTGGCCCTGGCTGAAAAAAATAAAAGTCAAACATGGACTGGAGTGAGCTTTATGGTGTACGGAATACAACATCCCGTCATGAATTGGACACATAAACAGTACCAGGGGGACCCACCCTATCACTGGAAAAAAAATTCACATTTTATACAGTACCAGTGGGACCAACTTCATCACAGGGAAACCATGGTGACGCACATTATCACTTGCAAAACATGCACATTTACAGTACCAGGAGATCCACATTATCACTTCAAAACCATGCACATTTTAAACAGTACCAGGGGATCCACTTCATCACAGGAAAACACTAACATTTACAGTAACAGGGTGACCCACATTATCACTTGAAAACATTCACACTTGATACAGTACCAGGTGACGCACATTATCACTTGAAAACTGCACATTTTACACAGTACCAGTGGGACACACTTCATCACAGGGAAAAAAAGGACATTTACAGTACCATGGTGACGCACATTATCACTTGCAAAACATGCACATTATACAGTACCATGGGATCCACATTATCACTTCAAAACCATGCACATTTTAAACAGTACCAGGAGATCCACTTCATCACAGGGAAAACATTAACATTTACAGTACCAGGGTGACCCACATTATCACTTGAAAACATTCACACTTGATACAGTACCAGGGTGACGCACATTATCACGTGCAAAACATGCATATTTTATACAGTACCAGGGGATACACATTATCACTTGCTAACCATGCACATTTTAAAACACTTCATCACAGTGAAAACATGCACACTTGATACAGACCAGGGGGACCAACCCCATACAGCAAAAAAAAGCAAATTCTACAGTCCCAGGAGATCCAGATTATCAATTGAAAACAGCACATTATACAGTAGCAGGGGATACACATTATCACTTGAAAAAAATGCACATTATACAGTAGCAGGGGATCCACATTATCACTTTAAAAAATGCACATTATACAGTAGCATCGGATCCACATTATCACTTGAAAAATGCACATTATACAGTAGCAGGGATCCACATTATCACTTTAAAAAATGCACTAGAGGGGATCCACATTATCACTTTAAAAATGCACATAGCAGGGGATCCACATTATCACTTTAAAAATGCACATTTTATACAGTACCAGGGGATCCACATTATCACTTCAAAACCATGCACATTTGAAACAGTACCAGGGGGACCCACCCCATCACTGGAAAACCATGAACTTTTCATACAGTACCAGGGGGACCAACACCATCACAGCAAAAACATGATTTTTAAACTGTACCAGGGTGTCAAAGACACTGCACTAGCTCAGGGAGCAGTGGTGACAGATGCCTGGTAAAGTTTGGGCTGGGGTATGTGATATTTACCGTCTGCTGTCCTGGCGCTCCATTGCCGTATCTGCTGATGCAAAACCTTGTGCTGGTGATTGTTCTGCTGGTGCTGGTGATGGTCCTCGTGTGGTGATGGTCCTCGTCGTCTTGCTTTCTTGGCTGGATGCATGGTAATGTCTGAGTGTCCCACTGCATGCTTGTACTATATGTTTGCTGTGGGCTGGTATATCAATTGAAAAAATGGATCCGGCACCAAATCCGGATTTTGCCGGATCCGCTGCATTGCGGCGTTCATAGACTTTCATTGTGACAAAAGCCGGAAGCGCTTCCAGACACCGGAAATGCGACCAGACACCGGATCCGGCACTAATGTTACTCAATGTAAAAAAAAAACGGATCCGGCATTACGTTACAGTAGCCGTTTTTTCCAGACGCGGAATGCGACCAGACACCGGATCCGGCACTAATGTTACTCAATGTAAAAAAAAAACGGATCCGGCATTACATTTCGCCGGATGCGGTTTGACAAAAAAAGGCCGGAGCGCGCCGTCAGGCGCAAAACGGATGTGAGAAAAAGGCCTAAGCGACGTCATTGCTGGAAGTGAGCGGCTGATGTGGAGAGACAGAGAGGGCGAGGATGGGTGGGCGTGGCGGATTCTCTCATGCGGGACACATAGTGTCCCGACGGGACAGCGGGTGGGGGGTCAGAATCGGGACTGTCCTGCTCAATTCGGGACGGTTGGGAGGCATGATAGTGTCATCAGAGTGGAAAACCCCTGAAGAATGGTCAAGTCACGTCGTTTAGGCCACGTTCACAAGTTGAGTATTTGGTGAGTTTTTTACCTCAGTATTTGTAAAGGGTATGCCACACTAAACAATATCGCTAACGGGATCGCTAAAAAACGTCACTATTTAGCGATCCCGTTAGCGATATTGTTCAGTGCGGCAGCTTCCAGCGACGAGCTTCCTGCTGTGATTCGCCGTCGCTGGAATCGCTCGGACCCTATTTTTCGTCGGCGCTCCCGCTGGGTAAGTATTTAATCGTGTGTGGCACCTTTTCTTAGCGATTTAGCGGTACTTTTGTACCGCTAAAGTCGTTTAGAAGATCGCTAACGGCGATAGCGTCGTTAACTATATCGTAAATGTGGCAGCATTTTAGCGATATAGAAACAATCCCGTCTAGCGATCGCATTAGTATGCGTCGTTATCGTGATCGCTAGCGGGATTGTTAGTGTGGCAGTACCTTAAGTCAAGACCAGGAGAGGAACAATCAGAAGAAAAGTATAATAAGAAACACGTCACCACTTCTGTATTTATCACCCACTTCTGGATTTGGCTTACACATACTGAGGTAAAAGAAACTGACCAAATATTAAACGTGTGCACGTGGCTTTAACCTGACAAACAGGCAATCCTGCATGTGTTGCGGCTGTCGAACAGCTGCGAGACATGCAGGTGCCACAGGGTCTCAAACAGGGCCGTATTTAGAGTTTTGCTGCCCTAGGCACTTTTCGTTCTGCCTCCTCCATTGGTGAGTATGACTAATGCAGACACGTCGGCAGTGACTTAGGCTATTGCACATCAGCGATTTTTGCCATTCGCGGCAGATCCGGCAGTGTTTCCGCATCTGCCAGTAACGGATCACTTATGGCAACACTGCATTTCGGCCTCATTTCATTCCCTATGCGACTTGCAGCATGTGTGACACTTGCGGTTTTCACGCGATCCCGCAAATCGATACTGCAGCAACGGAAAAAAAAAAAACGCTACTAGCAGTGTTTTTTTTGTCTCACCCAAGTGCCGCACATGTTGCAAGTCCCATAGGGAATGAATGAGGCCAATCTAGTGTGTGCCATGTAGCTCTTTCAAAGACAGTGGTTTCCACTCAAAAGAATACAAATAGGATGTTTAGATTGTGAGCCCCAATGGGGACAGTGTTGATGATGTATGTAAAGTGCTGTGGGTTTATAGCGCAATATCAGTGAATAAATTTTTTTAAATTAGGTTAAATACCAGGTCTTTAGGATTTTCTGTTTCGAGGGGGCAAGAGCTTCTGAGCGATGTTGCTGCCTGTTGTGTCTTCCTCTTTTGACGCAGTGTGGTGGACAAGAAAACATTAACTGGTTAACAGCAAGAAGGGTCTGGTGTCTGTATTCAACTGAACTAGAAACTCTCCCCACACCTGTCCAGCAGAAATTGGGTGTTATAGATGGATTTTATTTTTTTATTATGCCAGTCTTGCTAAGGCCTTATTTATGTCTGGGTGTAAAAAAGATACTTGCATATAATTGGAACAATTTATTTTAGATCTCCGGGATTTATTTATTATAGATCTATAATTATAATGTACAAGGAGACCTAAAAGTATAAAATGTCCCGAAATCTGTAATATATGATGTACAATCTATTATATGTAATGTCCGGGTGATCTAT
>JARQOD010000002.1:290633478-290723314 GCA_033576555.1 Oophaga sylvatica
CCGGAGCAGATCCCCAAAGAACATAGGAAGCCCCCAAACATGTAATGGCGGTTAGACAAGAGGAAATACAGACACAGACAGAAAATAGTATGAGCAAACTTTGGGCCCAATCTTCCTAGAAAGAAAAGGATAGGAAGGACACTTACTGCAATCAAAAAAAAACTAAAAAAATACCAACTCTACTAATTGTAAAAACAACCTGAGATCACACGAACTCTACCACCTAAATTAGTTCTCTGGTGTAATAAAACTAAGCCGCAACCACAGAAAAAACTGGAAAAGGCAAATGAACAAATAACAGTGGCTAAGATAAACTGAGAGGAGCACAAGCCCCCGGAGGGGACCTGGCTGACCTCCACAGAAGTGCAGGAAAAAATGAAAAAAGCAAGCACAAAAATAAAAGCAGAAAATATCTTATCTGTTAGCAGAAGATGCAGGCAAGACTCAGCAAGCTTCCAAGTGAACCAGGAACCAAAGTTGAGACAAGAACAATTGATCACCGGCAACCCTGATGGGAGGGAACTTCCCTTATATAAGACCAGTCTGTAACTCCTGATTGCCAATCTTCACAATCTTCATTGAATGGTTCAGTACTGTTTGTAACCACCAGAGGGAGCTTCTGCTCAGAATTCATTTCTAACACATTCACAACACACCTGTGTCCATTGACCTTCATATAGTGTTGCTCATCAAGAGAATGCCAAGAGTGTGCAAAGAAGTCATCAAAGCAAAAGGTGGCCACTTTGAAGAACCTAGAATATAAGACATATTTTCACTTGGTTCACACTTTTTGTTAAGTATATAATTCCACATGTGTTAATTCATAGTTTTGATGCCTTCAGTGTGAATGTACAATTTTCATAGTCATGAAAATACAGAAAAATATTTAACCCTTCACCCCCAAGGGTGCTTTGCACGTTAATGACCGGGCCAATTTTTACAATTCTGACCACTGTCTCTTTATGAGGTTATAACTCTGGAACACTTCAACGGATCTTGGCGATTCTGGGAATGTTTTCTCGTGACATATTGTACTTCACGTTAGTGGTAAAATTTCTTCGATATAACTTGCGTTTATTTTTGAAAAAAATGCAAATATGGCAAACATTTTGAAAATTTTGCAATTTTCATACTTTGAATTTTTATTCCCTTAAAATAGAGAAATATGTCACACAAAATAGTTAAGAAATAACATTTCCTACATGTCTACTTTACATCAGCACAATTTTGGAACCAAAATTTTTTTTGTTAGGAAATTATAAGGGTTAAAAGTTGACCAGCGATTTCTCATTTTTACAACTAAATTTACAAAGCCATTTTTTTAGGGACCACCTCACATTTGAAGTCACTTTGAGGGGTCTGTATGGCAGAAAATACCCAAAAGTGACACCATTCTAAAAACTGCACCCCTCAATGTACTCAAAACCACATTCAAGAAGTTTATTAACCCTTCAGATGCTTCACAGGAGCTGAAGCAACGTGGAAGGAAAAAATGAACATTTAACTTTTTAGTCACAAAAATGATCTTTTTCAAACTTTTTTTTATTTTCACAAGGGTAAAAGGAGAAAATGGACAGAAAAAGTTGTTGTGCAATTTCTCCTGAGTACGCTGATACCCCATATGTTGGGGAAAACCACTGTTTGGGCACACGGCAGAGCTCGTAAGGGAAGGAGCGCCGTTTGACTTTTTCAGACCAAAATTGGCTGGAATTGAGATTGGACGCCACAAGTGACACCATTTTGAAAACTAGACCCCCCTATGGAACTTAGCTAGATATGTTGTGAGCACTTTGAACCCCCAAGTGTTTCACAAAAGTTTATAATGCCTGAGTGTGAAAAAAAACAAACAATTTTCCACAAAAATGATTTTTTAGTCCCAAATTTTTGATTTTTCCCAAGGAAATTGGACCCCAAAAGTTGTTGTCCAATTTGTCCTGAGTACGCTGATACTCCATATGTGGGGGGGGGAAACTGTTTGGGCGCACGGCAGGGCTTGGAAAGGAAGTAATAACGTTTTGGAATGCAGACGTTGATGGGGGTCATGTTCCGTTTGCAGTGCCCCAGATGAGCCTAAACAATGGAAACCCCCCACAAGTGACCCCATTTTGGAAAGTAGCCCTCCTAAGGAACTTATCTAGATCTGTGGTGAGCACTTTGAACCCCCAAGTGCTTCACACAAGTTTATAATGCCCAGGCATGAAAATAAAAAATCCTATTTTTTTTCTCACAAAAATTATCTATTAGTCACCAATTTTTTATTTTCCCAAGGGCAACAGGAGAAATTGGACCACAAAAGTTGTTGTACAATTTGTCCTGAGTACGCTGATACCCCATATGTGGGGGGGAACCACTGTTTGGGTGCACGGCAGAGCTCTGAATGGAAGGAGCACCATTTCACTTTTTCTAACCAAAATTGGCTGGAATTGAGATTGGACGCCATGTTGCATTTGGAGACCCCCTGAATGTTCCTAAACAGTGGAAACCCCAAAACAAGTGACCCCATTTTGGAAACTAGACCCCCTAAGGAACTTATCTAGATCTGTGGTGAGCAATTTGAACCCCCAAGTTCGTCACACAAGTTTGTAACGTAGAGCCGTAAAATTAAAAAATCATATTTTTTCCAAAAAAATTATCTTTTCACCCCAATTTTTATTTTCCAGGGGTAACAAGACTCCAAAAGTTATTGTGCAATTTGTCATGAGTACGCTGATACCTTATATGTGGGGGTAAACCACTGTTTGGGTGCATGGCAGAGCTTGGAAGGAAAGGAGCGCCATTTGACTTTTTCAACGCAGAATTGGCTGGACGCCATGTCGTGTTTGGAGAGCTCCTGATCTGCCTAAACAGTGGAAACCCCTGACAAATGACACCATTTTGGAAACTAGACCCCTCAAGGAACTTATCTAGATGTGTGGTGAGAACTTTGAACCCTCAGGTGTTTCACTAAAGTTTACAACGCCCAAGCATGAAAATAAAAAAATCATATTTTTTCCACAAACATGATCTTTTAGTACCCAGCTTTTTATTTTCCCAAGGGTAACAGGAGAAACTGGACCCCAAAAGTTGTTGTCCAATTTGTCCTGAGTACGCAGATACCCAATATGTGGGAGAAAACTACTGTATGGGCACACATCGGGGCTCGGAAGGGAAGTAGTGACGTTTTGGATTGCAGACTTTGATGGAATGGTCTGCGGGCGTCATATCGCATTTGGAGAGCCCCTGATGTGCCTAAACAGTGGAAACCCCCCACAAGTGATCCCATTTTGGAAAATAGACCCCACAAGGAACTAATGTAGATGTGTGGTGAGAGCTATGAACCCCCAAGTGCTTCACAGAAGTTTATAACAGCCGTAAAAGCAAAAAAAATCATTTTTTTTTTACAAAAATGATATTTTCGCCCCCAATTTTTATTTTCCCAAGGGTAACAGAAGAAATTGGACTCCAAGAGTTATTGTGCAATTTGTCCTGAGTACGCTGATACCCCATATGTGAGGGTAAACTACTGTTTGGGCGCATGGCAGAGCTCAGAAGTGAAGGAGCACCGTTTGACTTTTTCAACGCAGAATTGGCTGGAATTGAGATCAGATGCCATGTCACATGTGGAGAGCCCCTGATGTGCCTAAACAGAGGAAACCCCCCAATTCTAACGCCAACCCTAACCCCAACACAACCCTAACCCTAGTCCCAACCCTAACCATAACCCTAACCACAAACCTAACCCTAATCCCAACCCTAATCCTAACTTTAGGCGCAACCCTAACCCTAACTTTAGGCGCAACCCTAACCCTAATGGGAAAATGGAAATAAATACATTTTTATTATTTTATTATTTTTTCCCTAACTAAGGGGGTGATAAAGGGGGTTTGATTTACTATTTATAGCGGGTTTTTATGATTGGCAGCTGTCACATGCTAAAAAAACGCTTTTTATTGCAAAAAATAGTTTTTGCATCAACACATTTTGAGAGCTGTAATTTTTGCATGTTTTGGCCCACAGAGTCATGTGAGGTCTTATTTTTTGCGGTTCGAGTTGACGTTTTTATTGGTACCATTGTTGAGCATGTGACATTTTTTGATCGCTTTTTATTTCGATTTTTAGGAGGTTAGAATGAACAAAAATCAACAATTTATGAATTTCTTTTGGGGGGGCATTTATACCGTTCTGCGTGTGGTAAAATTGATAAAGCAGGTTTATTCTTCGGGTTAGTACGATTATGGCGATACCTCATTTATATAATTTTTTTTAGGTTTTGGCGCTTTTATACAATAAAAACAATTTTATATAAAAAATAATTATTTTTGCATCGCTTTATTCTGCGAGCTGTAACTTTTTTATTTTTCGCAGATGATGCTGTGTCACGGCTCGTTTTTTGCGGGACAAGATGACGTTTTCATCTGTACCATGTTTATTTATATTGGTCTTTTTGATCGCGTGTTATTCCTCTTTTTGTTCAGCGGTATGATGATAAAGCATTGATTTTTTTGCTTTGTTTTTTTTTTTTTTTTAAGTGGTTCACTAAAGGGGTTAACTAGGGGGACAGTTTTATAGGGGGGGTTGTTACGGACGCGGCGATACCAAATATGTGTACGTTTATTGTTTTGTTTTTTTTTATTTACAGGAAGAAATTAATTTATTGGTGAATATTTTTTTTTTCCTTTATTTTGAAATTTTTTTTTACACTTGTGATTTTGATTTTTTTTACATTTTTACTTTGTCCCAGGGTGGGACATCACTGTATTTTTTCAGATCACTGGTGTGACAGTGTGCACAGCACTCTGTCACATCAGCGATCGCTCTGGCACTGCTGCAGGCTTCTCAGTGCCTGCTCATAGCAGGCACTGAGGAAGCAGCCTCCTTACAGGACCTGGCGGCCATCTTGGATCCGGGTCCTGCAGGGAAGAGGCCTTCAGAACAGCGCGGTCACATCGCGCTGTTCTGAGGGACTCAGGGGAGCACGCAGGGAGCCCCCTCCCTGCGTGATGCTCCCCTGTGCCCCTGGTACACCGCGATCATGTTTGATCACGGTGTGCCAGGGGTTAATGTGCCGGGAGCAGTCTGTGACCACTCCTGGCACGTAGTCCCGGGTGTCAGCTGTGATAATCAGCTGACACTCGGCGGCGATCAGCTGCGCTCCCCCAGGAGCGCAGCTGATCGCCTTGGACGTACTATCCCATCCATGGGCAGACTGGCACGGGTTTTATGGACGGGATAGTACGTCCGATGGCAGAGAGGGGTTAAATGAGAAGGTGTGACCAAACTTTTGGTCTGTACTGTTTGGGAACGGGAGAGGGGGATGCATTTCTGTCATGTGCTCTCTGCTCCTTTCTGGGGGGCAAACAATGGCTGGAGCTTATGTTCCAGGGGATGCTAGATTTCTCCCACCCAGTCACTGTCTGCTGAGGTATTGTCGTGGAGTGAGAAAACTGTTACTCATAGCTAGAGTTCAGCGAAACAGGTCGGTCAGATTCATTAGTCGCCGACTTTCGCCAAAGTCGGTTTTCCCATAATGCTTGCAGGCGCCTTTTTTCAGCCAATGAGCAAGGACGTACACTGTGGACACTGTGGACAACGAGATGACATGGGCAGCGTCCACCACCATCTTAGAGAAGGGCATTGCAGTGATTGGCTTGCTTTGTGTGGCGTCATAGAGTCTATAAAAGCCCTGACCGCCGTCCTCTATTTTACTTCTGCTGATCTTAACAGTAGGGAGAGGTTGCTTGCTTGTTATCAGTAGGGAGAGCATTAGGGCTGGAAAGAGAAGTTCTTATGTGCTTGTGCTGATAGCAATTGTACTGTACAGTTAGTGTGCAGTAACAGGGGAGGATTTTCTTGTTTGCAGCAGCGCTGGTTATTAGGCTGCCTGATAGCTGTATTGCTGTGTGTACACTGCTGTGCAGACTGCTTTTTACACAGCACTAATACTTTTATTCTTTTTTTCTGCACAGTTACCGAGCGTTAATTTTTTCCCACACCGTATAGAGGTGTACGCTTCTCACACACTACCGTGTACCGGCTGGTATCACGGACAAATACATGCTGACTATCTGTGTGTGACTCCGGAAATATATACGGAGATTCAAAATTACCCCTACACTGTATAGAGCTGTACGCTTCTAATACAGTATCGTTTTTCAGCTTTTTGTATTCTGCTCAAATCCATACTGAGTGAGCGTCTGTCTGTGACTCTGGAAATATATACGGAGATTTACAATTTCCCCTACACTGTAAACAGCTGTACGCTTCAGATACAGTACCCTTTTCTGCTTTTATATTCTGGTCTAATCCATACTGAGTGAGCGTCTGTGTGTGACTCCGGAAATATATACGGAGATTTACAATTTCCCCTACACTGTATACAGCTGAACGCTTCTGATACAGTACCCTTTTTCTGCTTTTTATATTCTGGTCTAATCCATACTGAGTGAGCGTCTGTGTGTTACTCTCGAAATATATACGGAGATTTAAAATTTCCCCTACACTGTATACACCTGTACGCTTCTGATACAGTACCATATATCTGCTGGTATTTTTGGTACATTTTCCCAAACATGAGGAAGTGTGTAGCCCAGCTACGCAGGCACACATGAAAATCCAGGAGAGTGCACAGGAAGGTAACAGCAACGCTTGATATTCATTCACTGTCACTCACTCTTTCAGACACACCCATCTGAGATATAAGAGGGAGTGACGCGTATCTGAAGTGGTTAGTCAGTCAGCTCACCTAGGAGGGAGAGTAGTGGAATCTGGTTCCTGTCTTCGGACGGATCAGCTCAGTGTCAGTCCAAGTGGGACTTAGAGGATACTGAGGGCTACTCAGCGAGCCCTAGAGAAAGTTGACCTCGCCATTGAAAGTTACAAGTGTTTATGTTAAAAGCGGGAAGCAGGGCGAAGGGCACAGTGGAGAAGTTAGAGAAGTGCTTTAGGTATTGGATTACCTGCACTAAATTGCCGGACACCGGGGTCCGAAGCGTTGCTATTGTTTCAAGCATAGTAACAAGAGAACCGGAGGCATCTGGACTACAGGTCGCAGAGAGCAGCCCTAAGTGTCAATACGTAACCGGAGTCAGGTGGAACAGGGACTTTGAGTCAAGCGCAGACAAAAGTAAGGACTTAGTTTCATCACCTAGAAGGCTCCACCACAATGTTGGCCGGGCAGTACAGCTATTGAGAAAGCTGGAGATTCAGAGTTAACTTCGCTTCAGGCAAGTTGGACTCACATGTATATGGAAGTAAAGGAGGCCTCTAACCTGCTCAGCTGTTACCCGAATGTGCACTCTCCACCCCGACCAGCTCCCCGGGATCTGCTTGAACCACCATCAGTAAAAGGTATGAAAAGAAGCTGCATTGTGTGTGACTGAATTCTTACTACACCCTGCATCATCATCATCACCATAGACTTCCAGGGACCCGTCTCACCTGTGGGAGACTTACTACCAAGCTGCCCCATAACATCCCCTGTGAAAGTCCTTAGAGCAGCGCTGGTACAATTTACCAGAAACCGCAGGTGGCGTCACGAACTACCTATACCTAATAATCCCCTGTAAATATTCCCCCATTGCACGACCGCCAGGGCCACGGACCGAGCCACCGCTACCAGTGACAACTCCCATAGACTTCCATGGGCTCGGCTCCGAGTACCCCATAGCCCTGGTATCCA
Organism: Oophaga sylvatica; assembly: GCA_033576555.1. Lineage (NCBI taxonomy): Eukaryota > Metazoa > Chordata > Amphibia > Anura > Dendrobatidae > Oophaga > Oophaga sylvatica. The sequence goes on from JARQOD010000002.1 coordinate 290,641,136, forward strand.
CAATTGTGGTGCGTGGTCGGAACAAACTTGGCGTCACGAACAGGATGCGAAACTTGCAATTGTGAGTCCTGTGTGCCTATATTGAACTGTTTGGTGAAAAAGACTGTTTGCTGCTTTTGGCGCCAAATACCGCCATTTTGCCGCCATATTGGCGCCCTGAGGCGCTGGTGAAGAAGGTGGGCGTGCATTCGTGGGCGTGTACCCCCCCTGTGGCGCGAAAGATATGGCCGCCCTCTCCAAATGTTACTACAATGTGCGGTCCTGCCCCACTGCTAAAGAAATCCGCCTCCTCTTCATTCTCTATGTGTTTCGACCCGCCACCACAATTGTGGATTACCAGGGCAATGGGGTACTCAGAGCCGAGCCCATGGAAGTCTATGGGGTTGTCACGGGTAGCGGTGGCTCGGTCTGTGGCCCTGGCGGTCTGGCGTATGTTTGGGGGAATATTTACAGGGGATTTGATATATTTACAGTTCGTGACGCCACCTGTAGTTCTCTGGTAATTTGTACCAGCGCTGCTGTAGATCTCTGAGGGGATGGTGAGGCAGCTAGATGTCGGGTCCCCTACAGGTGGGACTGGTCCCTCAAAGTCTATGAAGTTAGTGAAGTCGGGTGCAGATAAATAACACAGTCTCACACTCTTCAGCGTCTTTCCATACCTTTTACTTGTAAGATGGTAAGGCAGGTCCCAGGGAGGCTGATCCAATGGAGGATGTGCTTCAAGATGATAGCTGAACAGGTTATGGGCCTCCTTCACTTTCAAAATGATGAGTTCAACCAGCATAAAGCGTAGTTCACTCCAGAATCTCCAGCTATTTCAAAGCTGTACTGCCCGGTCAGTTTTGTGGTTGGAGCCTTCCTATGAGAGAGCTGAGTTCACTCTTATCGTGCACTGACTCAAGGTTCTCACTCTCCCTGACCCCAGTTACGTACCGACACTCCAAGGGCTGCTTTCTGTAACCTAAGGTTCAGTAAGCCTCTGGTTTTTCTACCACTATGCGTGAAGCTATAGTGATGCTTCGGTCCCCAGTGACCGGTGACAATGTGCAGGTATCCTATACCTATGGCACTTTTCTGTTCTCTTCCACTGTGCCTTTCGCCCTGTCCGCGCTTGTAGCATAAGCACTCCACACTTCCTAAGGTCATATAAGTCAATCCTTCCTTACTTCTTTCTTGGAGCTTGCTGACAGAATCTCAGTATTCCACTAGGCAGGAGCACGTCTCTGAACCTTCACTGTCCTTGGGACAGGCGACTGAAGTATCTGCAACTAACTCTTCCTTCTCAATAGATGTCTCAGTCCGTCTTCTAGTGGGGAACAGCTCTGACCAGGCTGAGGTGATCTGGCTCGCCTGTACTGGCCTCCACTTGCTGAACTGCACACAGGTCAGATGACTCAGTCCTGAGCCACACAAGCTAGACTCTGCTCTTCCTCCCTCCAGGTCCAGGCTAGACTGACTGAATCACTACTGACCACTCCCTGTCTCCAGACTAGACTGACTGACTTCTGCTGGCTGACACTGGCTTATCTCCCTATGGGTGTGTCTAAGTGTGTGTTGGAGTGAATGTTCATTGAGCATTAAACTATCATCTCTCCACACATCCTCCAGGGTACTGCGTGTGCCTTCACACCAGGGCTACACATTCCCCCATGGTAAAAGACAGCACTCCCGGGCTGTGAAATACAAGAAGACAATTTTGTTTTTGCAATAAACATTAACATTAACTCTTCCCATCCGGGAGGTAAGAATTTCTTGAACGTTGCATTATTTATAGTAGGAAAATACAAAAAATATCAAAACATTCAATAAATACACAGTATTCTTGTGAAGGACCCGCACCAAACCTTCAACGTGGGTCCTGGGTGGGCTGCAGGACATCTGGCTGCAGACCTCGCTCAGTGCCACACCACACGGGTTTTATATTCAGAGGTAGTTGTGGTTTCATGTAAAACCAATATTATGCACCGAAGCGCAACTATTTACAGGATAAGTTCTGGGCTGGCACAGTCCTCAGCCTCTCAGTCCATGGCATAATAAAAGGACACATAAATAATAATAATCAATAATAATCTTTATTTTTATATAGCGCTAACATATTCCGCAGCGCTTTACAGTTTGCACACATTATCGTTGCTGTCCCCGATGGGGCTCACAATCTAGATTCCCTATCTGTATGTTTTTGGAATGTGGGAGGAAACCGGAGTACCCGGAGGAAACCCACGCAAACACAGGGAGAACATACAAACTCCTTGCAGATGTTGTCCTAGGTGGGATTCGAACCCAGGACTCCAGTGCTGCAAGGCTGTAGTGCTATCCACTGAGCCACTGTGCTGCCCTAAATATATTTCACTTCAATATTCACATTCTTCTAACTTTCTTTACCCAACCAGGGTATTTTATATGTAAGAACCTGCAATTAACTTTTTCAAATCTTCATTCTGGTACCCAGCCGGGCATTCTACTCATTATATATAAAACATAGATACATTTGGCAATAAAGTGCAAATCTGACAAAAATTCTCAAACTTTCTACAACGTTACCTGTGGTAGACCCCTGTCTGGATCTTACCGGTCTTTACTGTTTAATTACTTCAACTACATTTTCCACCCCGGGGGCTGGAACAATGCGATGCTCCTTAGAGCACATGACCAACAGGTTGTGACCTGCTATCAGGGTTTGGGTTGCTACAGTCCTCGTGCGAACCACTAGGGGCGCAACGGGTACTTTCTCCTTGTGAGACGCCGATTGCGTCGTGGATTGTGATAGGTCTGCAGGGGGCGACGCTGGGGCATGGCCTGGTGCTGCTTGAGCTCGAGACGGGGACGCTGCGGTAGTGGTGACGTTACCTGCGTCGGGGACGGGGTCACGGACGATTGTGACATTAAGGGCATACCATCCCTTCATACCCCAGTGCCGTGTATAGGTGACAATGTCTCCATTAATTAGGTCCCTCCCGGGATGGCCTTGCGGTAGGTGGGATTCTACGTCGCGTCTGCTGACAAAGACCCCTGGGTAGAGGCCCGGTTCTCTGATGAAGCCCCAGCCCTTTCGGAGCTGGAACTCTGTCACACACCCCTGCCGCCGCGGTTCCCTCAGAGTACCTTTTTCTCGACGGACACTTTCCTTGTCCGCGATCAGCTCTGCATGCTGCCGCTGTCGGTTGCGCTGAGCCTCCTGTTCTTCCTCCTGCCGGCGTCGCTGTTCCTCTCCGCGACGCTGCCACTCACGTTCCCACTGGGCGGTATAGGCGACGTCATCCAGGCGCGCCATCTCATCCCAGTCAACGTCTGGTAATGACGGACAGGACCCCTCCGGTGTCCCTATCGGGGATCGATCCTCTGCTGCGGCCTCCTGGCCGGGCGGGCGTTCCGGAACTGGCGGTACCTCCTCAACCTCCCTCGCTTCCACCGCTTCCTCGGTAGGTTCAGGGTCGGTACTTTCGGGGGTAGCCTCCGGTTGCTCCTTAGCCTTGGGCAGCAGAAGTTTTGGTAACTCCAGTCGTGGGGGGTCGTCGAGGGGAGAGAACACCGCGTCCCACAGCCGCCGCTGCATCAGGGTACGCCGGCGTCTCTCGATCTCCTCCATGCCAGGTTGTGGCAAAATCATCTTTTTCAGTCTTGCATTTTCTTCCTTAATCTCCAGCAATGCTTGCTGCAGGTACAGGACCACGGATGGTTCCGGTTCCAGTGGCAGCTTGGCTGGGGAACGGGGCCTGCCTTCCTCCGCTTCCCTACTCGGCTGCACACGTCCTGCTTCCATGATGTTCCAGAGCGTTTTTTCATCTTCTTTCAGAGACGTCCGGTCTCTTCCGTGGAGGCGGGGTTTGCGTCTCCTCCTCTTCGCAGGGAAGGTGAAGAGGAGGCGGACCTCTTTTGCTGTAGGGCAGGATCGCATGTTGTAATAGCACTTTGAGAGGGCAGGCATTCTCTTCGCGCCACAGGGGGGTACACGCCCACGAATCCACGCCCACCTTCTTCTCCAGCGCCTGAGGGCGCGAAATTGGCGGCAAAATGGCGAATTTTAGCGCCAAAAATAGCAAACAGTCCTTTTTCACAAAAACACCTCCACAGGCACACAGGGCTCGCAATTTTGCGAGTTTCGTATCCTGTTCGTGACGCCAAGTTGTTTCGACCCGCCACCACAATTGTGGATTACCAGGGCAATGGGGTACTCAGAGCCGAGCCCATGGAAGTCTATGGGGTTGTCACGGGTAGCGGTGGCTCGGTCTGTGGCCCTGGCGGTCTGGCGTATGTTTGGGGGAATATTTACAGGGGATTTGATATATTTACAGTTCGTGACGCCACCTGTAGTTCTCTGGTAATTTGTACCAGCGCTGCTGTAGATCTCTGAGGGGATGGTGAGGCAGCTAGATGTCGGGTCCCCTACAGGTGGGACTGGTCCCTCAAAGTCTATGAAGTTAGTGAAGTCGGGTGCAGATAAATAACACAGTCTCACACTCTTCAGCGTCTTTCCATACCTTTTACTTGTAAGATGGTAAGGCAGGTCCCAGGGAGGCTGATCCAATGGAGGATGTGCTTCAAGATGATAGCTGAACAGGTTATGGGCCTCCTTCACTTTCAAAATGATGAGTTCAACCAGCATAAAGCGTAGTTCACTCCAGAATCTCCAGCTATTTCAAAGCTGTACTGCCCGGTCAGTTTTGTGGTTGGAGCCTTCCTATGAGAGAGCTGAGTTCACTCTTATCGTGCACTGACTCAAGGTTCTCACTCTCCCTGACCCCAGTTACGTACCGACACTCCAAGGGCTGCTTTCTGTAACCTAAGGTTCAGTAAGCCTCTGGTTTTTCTACCACTATGCGTGAAGCTATAGTGATGCTTCGGTCCCCAGTGACCGGTGACAATGTGCAGGTATCCTATACCTATGGCACTTTTCTGTTCTCTTCCACTGTGCCTTTCGCCCTGTCCGCGCTTGTAGCATAAGCACTCCACACTTCCTAAGGTCATATAAGTCAATCCTTCCTTACTTCTTTCTTGGAGCTTGCTGACAGAATCTCAGTATTCCACTAGGCAGGAGCACGTCTCTGAACCTTCACTGTCCTTGGGACAGGCGACTGAAGTATCTGCAACTAACTCTTCCTTCTCAATAGATGTCTCAGTCCGTCTTCTAGTGGGGAACAGCTCTGACCAGGCTGAGGTGATCTGGCTCGCCTGTACTGGCCTCCACTTGCTGAACTGCACACAGGTCAGATGACTCAGTCCTGAGCCACACAAGCTAGACTCTGCTCTTCCTCCCTCCAGGTCCAGGCTAGACTGACTGAATCACTACTGACCACTCCCTGTCTCCAGACTAGACTGACTGACTTCTGCTGGCTGACACTGGCTTATCTCCCTATGGGTGTGTCTAAGTGTGTGTTGGAGTGAATGTTCATTGAGCATTAAACTATCATCTCTCCACACATCCTCCAGGGTACTGCGTGTGCCTTCACACCAGGGCTACACATTTGCGAAGAGGAGGAGACGCAAATCCCGCCTCCACGGAAGAGACCAGATTGTTCCAGATGGAAACTACACTCTGGCCTGGGATGAGGTGGCAGAAGGACAAGAGCAGCTATGCAGTGGAGCGGTGGAGCACAGGCCCTGCTCCCCAGAGAAGCTGTTGTTTGAACCGGAGCCATCCCTAATACAGAAACTTCAGCAAACTATGCTGGAGTTGCAGAAAGAGAATGCGGTGCTCAGAAGATTAATCCAGCGTCATGCAGACATGCAGGAGACGGAGAGACGCTGGCGTGCCCAGATACAGCGGCTGCTGTGGGACGCAGTGCTCTCTCCCACAAGCATAACGCCGTCACCTGCTTTTCCAAGTTCCCTGCTGAGGAAGGCTGAAGAGAAACCGGAGGCCGGCTCCAAAAGTGCTGATCCCGACTCCACTGATGATGCGGCGGGAGAGAAGGAGGCTGAGGAGGCCCTGCTCGTTCCGGAGTGCCAGCCAGGCCAGGGGGCCGCAGCGGAGTGCAGTCCCCCGGTAGGGACGCCGGAGGAAGCCCAGCCGTCTGTGATGGAGCAGCGACAGCAGCAGGTTAGTGCGTCCCCAACTGAGCCATTGCGCACACCTGCTTCCTGCTCTGCATCACACCAGCATTGTGCGTCCTATTCTGCATCGCAATCTGCGACCTACTCTGCATTGCAAACGGCGGACCTACTCTGCATCGCAATCAGCGACCTACTCTGCATCGCCCTACTCTGCATCGCAATCGGCGACTCATTCTGTATCGCAACCGGATGATGCGACCACAGTTAAATCGCAGCCTAAGCCTGCATCTTTGATGAGAAGTCAATATTTGCCTGAGACACCGTTGCGTCCCAAGTGGTTCGCACAAGGACTGTGGCCACGCAAACACTGATATCGGGCCATGACTTATTCGTTATGGGATCCAAAGAGCATCGCGTCGTTCCAGCCCCAGGAGTGGAAGACGTAATGGAAAGTTTATAAAAGTGAAGACCGGTAAGACCCAGACAGGGGTTTGCCGCATTATAGAAATTGTAAAAAAGTTCTGAGGAAATAATTGCCATTTTTGCACTTTATTACTGATGTTTTACATATTTAAAATAGAATACCCGGCTGGGTAAAGTGAGAGTTATAGAATTTGAAAAGTTAAAGAATAAAGATGTAGATTGCATAGTTGCATAGACTACCCCGGTTGGGTAAATTCAGTTAAAGTATATGTGAAAACTTAAAAATCAAGTTTATAAATGTGTCTTTAACCATGCCATGGACTGAGAGGCTGAGGACTGTGCCAGCCCAAGAACTTGTCTTTGTAAATAGTTGCGCTACGGTGCATTATCTTGGTTTTACATGAAACCACTACCACTATCTACCTCTGAAGAAAAACCCGTATGGTGGGCCTAGAGTGAGGTCTGCAGTCAGAAGTCCTGCAGCCCACCCAGGACCCACGTGGGAGGTTTTTGGTGCGGGTCCTCCACAAGAATATTGTTTGATATTGTGAATATTTATGAGAATGTTTGATATTTTGATACTTTTGTATTTTTTTTCCATTGTACAAAATGTAACGTTTAAGAAATCCTCACCTCCCGAATGGGAAGAGTTAAAATGTTATGTTAATGCAAAACAAAATATTCTTTTTGTCTTTTACAGCCCGGGAGTGCTGTGTTTTACCAAGGGGGGATGTGTAGCCCAGCTATGCAGGCACACATGAAAATCCAGGAGAGTGCACAGGAAGGTAACAGCAACGCTTGATATTCATTCACTGTCACTCACTCTTTCAGACACACCCATCTGAGATATAAGAGGGAGTGACGCGTATCTGAAGTGGTTAGTCAGTCAGCCCACCTAGGAGGGAGAGTAGTGGAATCTGGTTCCTGTCTTCGGACGGATCAGCTCAGTGTCAGTCCAAGTGGGACTTAGAGGATACTGAGGGCTACTCAGCGAGCCCTAGAGAAAGTTGACCTCGCCATTGAAAGTTACAAGTGTTTATGTTAAAAGCGGGAAGCAGGGCGAAGGGCACAGTGGAGAAGTTAGAGAAGTGCTTTAGGTATTGGATTACCTGCACTAAATTGCCGGACACCGGGGTCCGAAGCGTTGCTATTGTTTCAAGCATAGTAACAAGAGAACCGGAGGCATCTGGACTACAGGTCGCAGAGAGCAGCCCTAAGTGTCAATACGTAACCGGAGTCAGGTGGAACAGGGACTTTGAGTCAAGCACAGACAAAAGTAAGGACTTAGTTTCATCACCTAGAAGGCTCCACCACAATGTTGGCCGGGCAGTACAGCTATTGAGAAAGCTGGAGATTCAGAGTTAACTTCGCTTCAGGCAAGTTGGACTCACATGTATATGGAAGTAAAGGAGGCCTCTAACCTGCTCAGCTGTTACCCGAATGTGCACTCTCCACCCGACCAGCTCCCCGGGATCTGCTTGAACCACCATCAGTAAAAGGTATGAAAAGAAGCTGCATTGTGTGTGACTGAATTCTTACTACACCCTGCATCATCATCATCACCATAGACTTCCAGGGACCCGTCTCACCTGTGGGAGACTTACTACCAAGCTGCCCCATAACATCCCCTGTGAAAGTCCTTAGAGCAGCGCTGGTACAATTTACCAGAAACCGCAGGTGGCGTCACAAACTACCTATACCTAATAATCCCCTGTAAATATTCCCCCATTGCACGACCGCCAGGGCCACGGACCGAGCCACCGCTACCAGTGACAACTCCCATAGACTTCCATGGGCTCGGCTCCGAGTACCCCATAGCCCTGGTATCCACAATTGTGGTGCGTGGTCGGAACAGAAGTATGGTGGAAGAGGCTGCGGATGTGGGCGGGGGGCAGCTGGTACTGATGGTGGTGGTGGTGCATCTGCTGGTAGTGCCAAAAGCACAATAGCACCTAAGGCAGGAGGTGTTGAGCCTGCATCATCGTCTGGCTCCAGAAGGCTTGGAAGGCTCCCTTTTCTGGGAGTAGGTAAACCGCTTTTAAAGCCGGAGCATCAGGAACAGGTTTTGGCTTACATTGCCGAAACAGCCTCCAGCTCTATCGCCTCCTCTTCTGAAGTTTCAAAAAATGCAAGCACTGAGTCGTCAGTGCAGGCTCCTGGTCAGGAACAACACCTTTCCTTGTGTCCTTCACCCCCACCAAAAGTGAAGGATGCAGCAGGCCACACTTCAGATTACTCCATGGAGCTCTTTTCACATACCATGCCTGGGTTATCAAGTCAAATCCTGAATTCCCCAGTCCAAGATGAATCTGACATGGAGTGCACTGATGCAAAGCCACTGCTATATGATTCTGCTGGTACATTCACCCAGAGCACTACATTGCCCTCACAGTCTACTGAGCTAGAATCTGACCCTGATGAAACTCAGGTGCCCCTTCCCGCATACTATACCACCTTACACGGAGACACAGAGGAAGGTGCAGATGAAATTGAAGAGGAGGTGATGGATGACCCAGTTGTTGACCCGGATTGGCATCCATTGGGGGAAGAGGGTGCCGCTGGCAATAGCTCAGAAGAGGAGGAGGATCCGCAGCAGGCATCAACATCGCAGCTGCGGTTATCTAGCAGGCCCGTAGCAGTCCAAAAACGTGTTAAAAAAAACAAAAAGGTTGCAGGACAGCTTGTCCAGATTGTCAAATTAGCACAGGGTGCCTGAAAATTTATCCCATAGTAGGAAGAGTGCAGTGTGGCACTTTTTTGACCAAAATCCTATTGATGAGGCAAAGGTTATCTGTAAGAAGTGCTGAAGGACCTTTAGCCGAGGGAAAAATCTCCGAAATTTGAATACCAGTTGCATGCTTAGACATTTAAACACCATGCACTTGCAAGCGTGGACGGACTACAAAACCTCAGGTAGCACATGTGCACCTGCTCCAACTGAAGGTAGCCAGCAACGCTATATCGCTTCCCCTACTGTAAGCCCACCAGATAGCTCACCACCAGCAAGAAATGTTGAGGTGTCGTCGCAAGGCCAAAGCAGTCAGGGAATCACAATGGTTTTCCAACGAAAGACTTCATCTAGGCCATCACCACCACCATCGCCATTACCAATCCCATCTCAGTCCGCCATGTCCACCGCTAGTTCCACCATATGCAGCTCTCAAGTCCAGCTCACCTAGCAGACACTCTGAGTAGGACAAGAAAGTACTCATCCTCTCATCCGCATATACTGTCTTTGAAAGCCTACATTGCCAAACTGATCTCATTAGAGATGATGCCCTTCCGTTTGGATGAAAGCGCAGCGTTCCAAGAGCTCATGGCCTACGCTGTCCCACGCTATGACCTACCCAGTCGGCACTTCTTTTCTAGAAAAGCCAACCCTGCCCTGCACCTGCATGTGAAAGACCGCATTGTCCATGCACTCAAACAATCAGTGAGTGGAAAAGTGCACCTCACAACAGATGCATGGGCCAGTAGGCATGGCCAGGGCCATTACGTGTCCATCACTGCGCACTGGGTTAATGTGGTGGATTCATGGTCCACAGGAGACATCGGCAGTGGAACAGTGCTGCCTAGCCCTCCAGAAGCGAAAGCTCGTCGACAGAGCGCAGTCGCATGAGCACTCCATCCGCAGCTGCCAGTGTTGAACACGACGTGTCCCACTATCGAACAGCTAGTTGTAAGCATCAGCAGGCTTTGGGCGACAACAGACACACCACGGAGGTACTGGCCGACTACTTGCAGCGAGAAATTGAGTCATGGCTAGGCAGTCTACATCTTGAGCCAGGCAAGGTAGTCAGTGATAACGGATGTAATTTTGTGGCGGCCATAGCCCTGGCAAAACTCAGACACATACCTTGCTTGGCTCACACCTTGAACCTGGTGGTGCAGTGCTTCATAAATAATTATCCGGAGTTACCAGCCCTGCTCCATAAGGTGCGAAGACTGTGCTCGCACATCCGTTGCTCGCCCGTAGACTCCAGTCATATGCAGAGGCTGCAGCGATCGCTCCACTCCCCAAGCACTGCCTAATCATAGACGTTGCAACAAGGTGGAACTCCACCATGTACATGGTTGAGAGGCTGTGCGAACAGAGGCAGGCTGTAATGCATTTGTGGGAGGATACACGGGCAGACAGTTTGAGGGCAAACATCGAGTTGTCGGGTGTGCAGTGGTCAAAGCTGAAAGACCTCTGTAAAGTCCTTCAGTATTTTGTGGAATGCACACGGCTGGTAAGCGCAGACGACGCCATCATAAGCATGAGCATCCCACTTATGCGTCTGCTCATGCAAACTTTGACGCACATTAAGGATCAAGCATCTGCAGCGGAAGAGGAAGATGGGGAGGAGGAGATAAGCCTTGATGACAGTCAACCATTGTCTGCTCAGGGAAATGTCCTGGACGAGGTGGAGGAAGAAGATGAGGGGGATGATTTTTTGTGGAGGAGGATGCTTCTCAGGGGCAAGAGAAAATGTTGGCTTGTCTAGGTCAGGTACAGGGTTTGTGCGTGACTGGAGGGATGTGGATTTGCCAGAAAGTGCTCCTCTACCCACCACTGGCAGTGCATCATTGACACCTGGAACATTGGCCCACATGTGTGATTATGTCTTGCGGATCCTAAAAAGGGACCCCGCATTGCCAAAATTATGAAGGATGACGACTACTGGTTGGCCAGCATCCTCGATCCATGCTATAAAAGCAAATTACAGAGCATCATGCCACAGGAGAACCTAGAGCTAATATTGGCGAACAAACAAGCAACTCTGGTAAACCGTTTGTTAGAGGTATTCCCAGCACACAGCAGCGGTGCGGGTTCTACTGGGCAACATGAAAGAGGTGTTCGTGTTGCACACAGCCGAAGTGTCGTTGAAGACAGGGGTTTCATGACATGTTGTGGACTGATTTCTCCAGTAACGCTCACACGACTGTTAATACTGAATCGATTGCAACCAACATGAGACAGCAGTTGTCAACTATGGTTCAAAATTACCTTTCCTCCCCTATCGATATTCTCCCTGACAGTTCATTCCCCTTTGACTACTGGGCCTGTAAACTGGACACCTGGCCTGAATTGGCACAATATGCCTTACAGGAGCTCGCTTGCCCTGCTGGTAGTGTGCTATCAGAAAGAGTCTTCAGTGCTGCTGGATCAATCCTGACAGAAAGAAGGACCCGGCTGTCGACCAAAAATGTTGGTGATCTCACCTTCATTAAAATGATCCATGCCTGGGTTTCAAAGGATTTTGTACCACCTTCCCCTGATGACACATAGGTTGCCAGCAAAATGGCTCGCTTTGTCCTCCTCTTCCTCCGACTTCTCCAATTCCTCCATTTGCAGCTGCTGAACGTCCAGCCTACACCTCATCATATGCCAGTTTTTCCACCTTCCTAACTGGGCTGTACCCCCCCCCAGGGCCGGCGTCAGCACCTGGCGTACCCGGGCAAGTGCCGGGGCCCTGAGCAGGTGGGGGGGCCCACTCGCCGTCAGACACCGACGTACTATGAGAGGCCCTGTGCCAGTGTCGGAGCCGACAAGTGGGCCCCCCCCTGCTTTCTCAGGGCCCCAGCACTTGCAATACTTACCTCTCCCTGCTCCACCGCTGTGACATCTTCTGCGTTTCCTGACAGTGACATTCATGTCAGAGAGAGCGATGACGTCACGTCTGTGTGCCCTCCGCCTGAATAGTCACAGTGCAGAGAGCTGTAAGATGGCGACGCTGAGGAGTCCAGAGTAGAGCAGTGCCCAGCGAGGAGAGGTATTTCATTTTTTTTAATGTTTGGAGCAATATATGGGGAGCATTATACACTGGAGAATTATATATGGGGCTCATCATACACTGGAGCATTATAAATGGGGCCCATCATACACTGGAGCATCATTTACGGGACCCATTATACACTGGAGCATCTTATGGGGCCCATTATATATGGAGCATTATATAGGCCCATCATACACTGGAGCATCATCCATGGGGCCCATAATATACTGGAGCATCATATGGGGCCCATTATATATGGAGCATTATATAGGCCCATCATACACTGGAGCATCATCCATGGGGCCCATCATATACTGGAGCATCATATGGGGACCATTATATACTAGATCATCATATGGGGTTCATTATTTATGGGGCATCACATGGAGCCCATTATATATGGAGCATCATATGGGGCCTATTCTGTATGGAGCATTATATGGAGCCCATTCTGTATGGCACACTATGTGGTGCCCATAATACTGTATAGAGAACTATACTGTCCAGTTTTTGAGCTATTGTAAAATTTACAATAGATATCACTCATGTAATGTAAGAAGTGAAGTATTTGGCATTGTACTATACCTATATTTCTCTGCCGTATTGGAGCATCATGAATTGTGGTATGTGTTAAAGGGGCCCACTGACACTCTTTTGCCCGGGGCCCACGAAAACCTGGAGCTAGCCCTGCCCCCCACAACTTTAGCCAAATAACCCCCAGTTTTCAATGCATTACTATTATTATAAAGTAAATTAAGGTTGACAAGCTTAAGTAATAAGAATTGATGTCGTTGGCATTGAAATGGGCACTGTAGGTGTGTTTACTGTCCTCCACTCCCTGCCGACTTTTCTTCCTTATTGACTTGCATTGGGGTTGGTTCAAGTTTCTGTCGGACTTTCGACTTTTCCCGATAGTCGGCCGATTTTGTTCGACTCGACTTTTGGGAAAGTCGGGTGGTCCGAAACCCGACTCGACACTCCCGGAGGCAAAGTCACTCATCTCTACTCATAGCAACCAATCACAGCTCAGCTTCTTTTAAACAGCTCTGCTGAAATGAAAGATGCTTAGTGATTGGTTATACACACATACACACACATTCAGTTTTATATATAGATTTCATAACTTTTCCAAATTCTTATGAAAAAAAAAACAACCACAAACTGCATTGAACTACTGTACCCAATTTATTATATATTTTAGGAGTCGGTCCATTTTATACCGACTCCAACGCCGACTCCACCAAAATGGGCTTCGACTCCACGACTCTGACTCCACAGCCCTGGTGCCAATAAATGTAAACACAAGTAATCAGCAAGTATTCAGTCACAGCATGACAACAGCATACACATATTGATAAAATACCCTTTGCTCCCTGTTTTGCGCCTCAAACTATCAGCCCTCATGTGTGTCACGTGGGCTGCCCAGGGGCCCCAGATTCCTGTGACATCACATTTGACACTCCTCTAAAACGAAACGTCACAGGAAATACAGTAAAAAAACATTTAGAAGTTAGGTAGATGGAAAAGTGTTTTTGTGTTGTGTAATAAAACTCAATACAAAAGTGGAAAGGGTGTAAAAATAGAAAATTAGAAAATACATTTTACGTGTTGTACATTTTTTTAGCAAAAAGAAAGGAAGGTGTGCTCCAGCGATGAAACAATCCACTGATGTATAAAAACAGTAGTTTATTTAATTCTTAAAAAACATAGAAAAACGATGATGTGGGTAACACAAAAGGAAGTAATATGACCAACCCAATTCAGCAATTAAGCCTTAATCATGGTATGCACAAACATGAAAAACACCTAGGTTATGTACTCTATTCACAAATGCATCAGGTGGAAGAAAAAAAAAGGTCAGATTCTAGTCACACATCAAGAGATTAACCCCTTTCTGTCATCGGACGTACTATCCCGTCCATGTGCCCTGGGACTTAATTCCCAGGGACGGGATAGTACGTCCTAGGCGATCAGCTGCGCTCCCGGGGATGTCTCCACGTCATCTCCTCTTCCTCTCGCTGTCGGTGTACCCCAGGGCTCAGTCCTTGGCCCCCTTCTCTTCTCTCTGTACACGGCCCCAATTGGACAGACCATCAGCAGATTTGGCTTTCAGTACCATCTTTATGCTGATGACACACAACTATACACGTCATCCCCCGACCTTACCCCCGCTGTACTACAGAACGCCACCGACTGTCTGTCCGCAGTCTCCAACATCATGTCCGCTCTCTTTCTGAAACTCAACCTCTCCAAAACTGAACTTGTTCTGCTCCCGCCGTCTACTAACCTCCCTAAATTTGACATTTCCCTCTCCGTGGGCGGCACCATAATAACACCCCGGCAGCAGGCTCGCTGTCTGGGTGTTATGTTTGACACCAATCTCTCCTTCACCTCCCATATACAATCTCTTGCCCGCTCTTGCTGCCTACACCTAAAGAACATCTCTAGAATCCGCCCTTTTCTCACCATGGAAACAACAAAAACCCTCACTGTAGCATTGATCCACTTCCGCCTGGACTACTGCAACGCTCTATTACTTGGCCTCCCCATTACTCGACTATCCCCTCTCCAGTCCATCCTTAATGCAGCAGCCAGGGTCATCCATCTGGCTAATCGGTACTCGGATGCGTCCGCTCTTCGCCAGTCCTTACATTGGCTGCCTATTCATTATAGGATCCAATTCAAAGTATTTGTTCTCACCCACGAAGCTCTCCACAGTGCAGCACCCCCGACATCTCCCTCATTTCCATCTATCGGCCTAACCGACTGCTGCGCTCTGCAAACGACTTTCGACTAACCTCTGCACTAATCCGTACCTCCCACTCACGACTCCAAGACTTCTCCCTCGCTGCGCCAATCCTCTGGAATGCTCTACCCCAAGAAATTAGGACTATCCACAATTTGCATGGTTTCAGGCGCTCCCTCAAAACACATTTGTTTAGAGCGCCTATCACGTTCACTAATCAAAGTCATTCTAGGTGTATGTGTGTGTGTGTAGCCCATTCACTATCTCCATCCATCCCTCACTCCCTTAAGATGGCTGGACCATCATTGTAAATACACCATTGTATATACACACCTGTACTTTGTGCCTCCCCAACCTCATTGTAGATTGTAAGCTCTCACGAGCAGGGTCATCTTATCTTGCTTTAATTATTGTATTGTTAACGTTGTTACTTATGACTTGTGTTTTGAAACTGTTATACTGTAAAGCGCTGCGGAATATGTTGGCGCTATATAAATAAAGATTATTATTATTATTATTTCTGGGGATGGTTGATATTTGGGGATCGTCGATGCTCCTGACCCTTCACAGGGGTAATTCCCTATGAGAGTAGCAATTTCTCTGCCTGAGGTGGGAATAAGCAGACATGGGTGTCTTCTCCTCTATGGATTATCAGCTTTACTGGGAAGCCCCATCTGTATCTTATGCCCTCCTTCATTAGAGCCAAAGTGCGTGGTTTGAATTCCCTTCTTTTGGCAAGTGTCCCGGCTGATAGGTCAGGAAAAACAGAGAGAAGTTGGAACTCCTCTGGGATAACAGACCTTTTCCTTAGAGCTTGCATAAAGCCTTCTTTAGTGGCCGCAAAGTGTATTCTTGCCAAGATGTGTAGCCCTGGTGGTAGGCACACGCAGTACCCTGGAGAGTGTATGGCGAGGCAGCGGCTTAATGCTCAATATGCATTCACTCTACACACACTAGACACACCCTTAGGGTAGTGGAGTATACTCTAGGGAGTGGTCAAGAAGGTATGTGTAGGAGTGATTTTAGTCAGTCAGTCTAGTTCCTGTCTTCGGGCAGTAAGGACGTGGAGAGTCTGCGTCTGGACTACAGTGAGAGAGTCTGTATCTGGAGGGAGGAAGGAGTCTAGATTGCTATCTCACCAGCTTGGAAAGTGGAGTCTGGTATAGGTGTTGGAATACACCTTAGTCTGGTCAGAGCTGTGTCATCTCCTCAGCATACATTGAAGGAAAGAACAAGTTGTAACCCAGAAAGTCTTCAGCATTCCTGTCTAGAGGACGGTATCAGGTACAGTGACGTGCTCCTGCCTGTGATAACTGAGCATCTGTGGCTAACTTGATTGGAAGGATAAAGGAAAGAAGTGACTGCTCGACCCTTGGCTAGTAAGAGTGCTTATGTTACAAGCGTGGACAAGGCGAAAGGCAAGTGGATTTATAAGATTTGTGCTTAACGGATTGCAGAAGTCCAGCACGTTACTACCGGTCACTGGGGACCGAAGAGTCGCTGTTGCTTCAGGCACAGAGACAGGACAACCAGGAATCTACCGGACCCTAGGTCGCGGCAGACAAGCCCCTTATAGTCAGCACGTAGCTGGGTCAGGGGAGTGAAGGCTTCGGAGTTCTGCAGGACTACATGAGTATTCAGCTCCTTCACAGGAAGGCCCCTAACACTAAGCTGACTGGGCAGGTACAGCAAGCATTGCTGAAGATTAGAGGGAACTACGCTTCATGCTAGTTGCACTCGCCATATTGGAGATAAAGGAGGCCCCTAACTTGTCCAGCCGCTGCCTCAAAATACACTCTCCGTGGATCAGCCTCCCTGGGACCTGCCTTAACATCTTGCAAGTAAAGGTATGGAAAGACGCTGACCGTGTGAGACTGTGTTCTTTAACCGCACTCGACTTCACTACTCACATAGACTTTGAGGGACCAGTCCCACCTGTAGGGGACCCGACATCTAGCTGCCTCACCATCCCCTCAGAGATCTACAGCAGCGCTGGTACTAATTACCAGAACACTACAGGTGGCGTCACGAACTGTACATAATCAATCCCCTGTAAATATATCCCCAACATACGCCAGACCGCCCGGGCCACAGACCGAGCCACAGCTACCTGTGACAAGAATCCCCATAGACTTCTACGGGCTCGGCTCTGAGTACCCCATTGCCCTGGTAACCCACAATTGTGGTGGCGGGTCGACACAACTAAACTTGGCGTCACGAACAGGATACCAAACTCGCGAAATTGCGAGCCCTGCGTGCCTAAGAACTTGTTTTTGTGAAAAGGACTGTTTGCACTTTTGGCGCCAAAATCGCCATTTTTGTCGCCATATTCGCGCCCTCAGGCGCTGGAGAAGAAGGTGGGCGTACCTTCGTGGGCGTCTACCCCCCTGTGGCGCGAAGAAAATGCCTGCCCTCTCAAAGTGCTACTATAACATGCGGTCCTGCCCTACAGCAAAGGAGGTCCGCCTCCTCTTCACCTTCCCTGCGAGGAGGAGGAGACGCAAACCCCACCTCCACGGAAGAGACCGGATGTCTCCGCAGAAAGAAGAGAGAATCTTCTGGAACATGATGGAGGCAGGACGTGCGCAGCCGAGGGGGGCAGCGGAGGAAGGCAGGCCCCGGGCCCCCGCCAAGCTGCCATCGGCATCGGACACTTATGCCATCCTGCACCTGCAACAGGCGTTGTTGGAGCTTCAGGAGGAGAACGCACGCCTAAAGATGTTCCAACCTGGCCTGGAGGAGATAGAGAGACGCCGCTGTAACCTGCTGAAGTGGCAAATGACGAACACGGCGTCCCCTCCCCTCAGCGAACCCCCACGATTCCAAAAACCGAAAAGTCTGCTGCCAAGGCGAAGGAGCAACCGGAGGCTGCCCCCGAAAGTACCGTTCCCGATCCCACTGGTGAAGCGGTGGATGCGGAGGAGGTTGAGGAGGTACAGCCAATCCCGGAACGCCCGCCCGGCCAAGAGGCCGCAGCAGATTATCGGTCCCCGGCAGGGACACCGGAGGGGTCCTGTCCGTCACTACCAGATGTGGACTGGGACGAAATGGCGCGCCTGGATGACGTCGCCTACACCGCCCAGTGGGAGCAAGAATGGCGGAGTCGTGAGAAGAAGAGGCGCCAGCAGGAGGAAGAGCGGGAAATCCAGAAGAACCGCCAGCGACAGTATGCTGAGCTGATTGCCGACAAGGAGACTGTCCGTCGCGACAAAGGTACCTTACGGGAACCGCGGCGGCGGGGGTGTGTGGCTGAGTTCCAGCTCCGGAAGGGCTGGGGCTTTATTCGTGAACCGGGCCTCTACCCAGCGGTCTTCGTCAGCAGGCGTGACGTGGAATCTCACCTGCCACAAGGCCATCCCGGGAGGGACTTAGTAAACGGCGACATAGTCACCTATACGCGGCATTGGGGAATGAAGGGGTGGTATGCCCTGAACGTCGCCATCGTCCGCGATCCCGTCCCAGACGCCGGTACCGTCACCATCACCGCAGCGTCCCCGTTTCCAGCTCAAGAAGCATCCGGCCGTGCCCCAGCATCGCCCCCTTTAAAGCCATCGCAACTAGCGACCCAGAGTGCATCGCGAATTGAAGTCACCTCTACATCGCCACATGCGACCCAGTCTAGATCGCAATCTCTAACGCGGTCCATATCATTGACTGTAATTGAGACGCAATCGGTGTCATGTGGAGAGACTGTACCAGTTGCGCCCCTGGAGGTTCGCACCAGAACTGTTGCGACCCAGACCCTGATCGCAGCACATGATTTGCTGGTCTTGGGATCAAGGGCTCATTGCATCGTTCCAGCCCCCGGCGTGGAAAATGTAGTGGAAAAAGTATTTGCAGAAAACGAATAAATAGTAAAGAGTTGGTGAGATCCATATCGGGTCTACCATCAGTACTATAGCAGAAAGTTTAAAATGTTTTTGAAAAAAAAAAAAAAGGTTTGCACAAGTTATATATAATGAATATATATTTCTAGAATGCCCGGCTGGGTAATTGGTAATTGATAGATGATAATTGATAATTGATAGATGAAAAACAGTTGCACTTTTGATAATGTGATTTATTATGTCTTTCTTTATAAATGGACTTTTGAGGTTAAGGACTATGCTAACCCGGAACATTCTTGTATATAGTTGCACTCCGGTGCCCTATCTTGGTTTTACAAAAACCATCCATATCTACCTCTGAAAAACAAAACCCGTATGGTGTGGCACTGAGTGAGGTCTGCAATTGGACGTCCTGCAGCCCACCCAGGACCCACGTTGAAGGTTTGGTGCGGGTCCTTCACAAGTATATTTGTAAATTTATTTAATTGAATGACATTTGATACTATTTGTATTTTTGTATTAAAGTTTGTAACGTTCAAGGTGATCTCACCTCCCGGATGGGAAGATGTTATTATTATTGTTGTTGCATAAACAAAATGTCTTTTGTATTTCACAGCCCGGGAGTGCTGTCGTTTACCATGGGGGAATGTGTAGCCCTGGTGGTAGGCACACGCAGTACCCTGGAGAGTGTATGGCGAGGCAGCGGCTTAATGCTCAATATGCATTCACTCTACACACACTAGACACACCCTTAGGGTAGTGGAGTATACTCTAGGGAGTGGTCAAGAAGGTATGTGTAGGAGTGATTTTAGTCAGTCAGTCTAGTTCCTGTCTTCGGGCAGTAAGGACGTGGAGAGTCTGCGTCTGGACTACAGTGAGAGAGTCTGTATCTGGAGGGAGGAAGGAGTCTAGATTGCTATCTCACCAGCTTGGAAAGTGGAGTCTGGTATAGGTGTTGGAATACACCTTAGTCTGGTCAGAGCTGTGTCATCTCCTCAGCATACATTGAAGGAAAGAACAAGTTGTAACCAGAAAGTCTTCAGCATTCCTGTCTAGAGGACGGTATCAGGTACAGTGACGTGCTCCTGCCTGTGATAACTGAGCATCTGTGGCTAACTTGATTGGAAGGATAAAGGAAAGAAGTGACTGCTCGACCCTTGGCTAGTAAGAGTGCTTATGTTACAAGCGTGGACAAGGCGAAAGGCAAGTGGATTTATAAGATTTGTGCTTAACGGATTGCAGAAGTCCAGCACGTTACTACCGGTCACTGGGGACCGAAGAGTCGCTGTTGCTTCAGGCACAGAGACAGGACAACCAGGAATCTACCGGACCCTAGGTCGCGGCAGACAAGCCCCTTATAGTCAGCACGTAGCTGGGGTCAGGGGGAGTGAAGGCTTCGGAGTTCTGCAGGACTACATGAGTATTCAGCTCCTTCACAGGAAGGCCCCTAACACTAAGCTGACTGGGCAGGTACAGCAAGCATTGCTGAAGATTAGAGGGAACTACGCTTCATGCTAGTTGCACTCGCCATATTGGAGATAAAGGAGGCCCCTAACTTGTCCAGCCGCTGCCTCAAAATACACTCTCCGTGGATCAGCCTCCCTGGGACCTGCCTTAACATCTTGCAAGTAAAGGTATGGAAAGACGCTGACCGTGTGAGACTGTGTTCTTTAACCGCACTCGACTTCACTACTCACATAGACTTTGAGGGACCAGTCCCACCTGTAGGGGACCCGACATCTAGCTGCCTCACCATCCCTCAGAGATCTACAGCAGCGCTGGTACTAATTACCAGAACACTACAGGTGGCGTCACGAACTGTACATAATCAATCCCCTGTAAATATATCCCCAACATACGCCAGACCGCCCGGGCCACAGACCGAGCCACAGCTACCTGTGACAAGAATCCCCATAGACTTCTACGGGCTCGGCTCTGAGTACCCCATTGCCCTGGTAACCCACAATTGTGGTGGCGGGTCGACACAAAGACATCTCTTGGGAGACTGGGGTTTAAGGCTTTTGGTTTGGGTACTCTGTGAATGCGATCAACTATTAGTTCATGTGGCTCCACTTCTGGTAGCATTTCCCCCAGGAATTTATCAAACAACTTAGGCAGATCCTGGTCTGAGATGGACTATGGGATTCCCCGGATCTTAACATTGTTCCTACAGGACCTATCTTACAGATCCCAGTTCTTATTCCGGACTACAGTCATCTACTCTTTTAGGGTTTCATGCACATCAGTCAGGCTGTTATGTGATTTAGTGAGCTCAGCCATTTTAGATTCAAGGAGGTCTGTGCGTTCACCCAGAGATGATATTTCCCTTTAAGATCTTCCACCATTATGCTCAGGTCAGCCTGCAGAGATTTTCTCAGAGAGGCCAGTAAGGACTCCATTGTTCTTTTAGTAAGCGGTATATCAGAAGATTCTGCCTCCCCCTCCTCCTCTCTCTTCAGATAGTACCTGCGAGCTTCTGTGTGACGATCGAGTTGAGGAGGCCCTGGACGACACCATCTTATCTGCTGCTGCAGCATGTGGGTCCCTGGGAAAGAAGTCAGTCACCTTCATAGGTGAGTGCCGTTTCTGATCTCTGGTTCGCCTGAGTTGTGACATCTGAAGTGGGGAGTCTGGTGCAGGGGATTTCGGGTTGTTAGCTTGTCTATGTGCTGTTGTGTGAGCCGCTTTGGAGCTGGGGAACACAGAGTGCCCGGATTATGCTGCTGGTGCCATGAGCTGCCAGGCCACGCCCCCCTGAGGTCCATCTTTGAGAACCACTTTTTCTCTACAACCTGATTAAAGAGGTCATGAATGAGAGGGAGCAAATAATGATCACGGACAGTGATCATATTAAGTTTGTGGAAATCCAGGCATGGGCATAACCCTCCCTACCTTTTTTCTTTACCAAAAAAGAACCCCACAGCAACGGGGGATGAGGATGGTCTGATATGGCCTTTAGCTAGGCTTTCTGCGATGTAGTCTTTCATGACCTGCCTTTCTGGACCAGATATATTATAGAGTTTGCTTTTAGGCAGCTTGGCACCAGGGACGAGATTTATGGCGCAATCATAAGGACTATGGGGAGGGGTTATTGGCACCCCTGCTTCGTGAACACGTCCCCAAAATCTGACAGGTAACTAGGCACAGACTGGGTATCTACCCTAGCAAACCAGGTACCCAAGCAGCGTCCTTGACAATACTCACTCCATTTTACTACTCCTGAGTCTGCCAATCTATCACAGGATTGTGCAGAGCAAGCCAAGGAAGTCCCAGTACCACAGGTGAGGGCAGACTCTCTAACACATAACAGTCTACTATCCCAGAGTGCATGGCCCCCACCTGAAGTCGTAAGTCTCGAATGAAATGAGAAAAATGCCCCTGTCTCAAGTTGGCGGAGTCGATGGCGATTATGGGTATGGGTCTGGACAGAGTATGTGGATTGAGGCCCTGGACCTGGACAAACTTCGCGTTGATCAAATTAAACCTCGCCCCACTGTCCAGAAATTCAGACATGTCCACCTTAAACCTACCTAGGTGGATTACAGCTGGTAGGAAAAATTGTGTCCTACCCACATAGAACCATAATCTTCAATAGAATATCAATATAAAATGACAGTACAAGTAATTATATAAGAAGTCATTTGACAGATTCATAATCACCACCAAAAGGTAATGTAAATTGCCATAGGTTACATAAGGTCAGTGACCATTTAAATCAATTCAATCCCAAAGGTAGTGTAGGGGAGTGGACCCCCACTGTGTGCCCGGGCCCGAACCAAGGGGGCTGTCACATAAGTTCCTAGGGAGAAGGAACTGGAGTGGGAGGCAGAGACTGTTCTGGAAGGTGCGGGGGCGGGGCTAATATAAAAGGAGCACAGGAGACCAGCAGGTGGGAGTTGACGCAGAGACAGGAGGAAGGAAGGAGAGACCTGCTGGGGAGTGGAGAGGACGCCCAAGCCAGCAGCCACGTGTGAGCAGACTGAGAGACCCACGTGTCTCTGGGAGAGGACATACCCGAATGGAGCGCAGAAAGAGAACTGTGAGGCACTCACCTGACACTGCTCTACTCCAGCCCGCGGTTGTGGCCTGTCTGCCCCAGCCGCGACCGCCGCTGCCTCACCCCAGCCCACGGTTGCAGCCTGTTTGCCTCCAGCGGCGACCGCCGCTGCCTCACCCCAGCCCGCGGTTGCGGCCTGTTCGCCCCCAGCCGCGACCGCCATTGTCCCACTACAGCCTGCGGCTGCGGCCTACCCAGCAGAGCTCTCAGCAGCCGCCATCTCGCCCCCAGGAGGGGCGGACTTTACGCCAGTGTGCTTCTCCAGGGCCTGTTGCGCCCCATCTACACCTGGGTGTAAGGACGCCGAAGTCTGCAGCAACTCCTTGTCGGCTGGGCCCAGCGGCTGAGACGCCAAACAGACATCCATCGGACCACGATTCTGCTGGACGTCAGAGCCGATAAGTGACACTCTGTTTATTGTTAAATCTAGTTCTAGGACACCTAGTCGGCCCTATCGTGGCCCTATAGTTATTGGCACTTGCCTAATAGCCATTCGCTTACGTTAATGTGTATTGGTGCATAACTTCCCTGTGAGGAGAATCCCTATTAGCCATCCAGTTATTTCCCTAATCAGCATATAAAGGTTCAGTTTAAGCTTGCTCCATCTCGTCACTGCATCCCGCGTACTTGCGAATACCACATTTGGCGTAGTCGGCAGGATGCAGTCTCCGAGCGTGAGTGGGGGAAGCCGCAGATCAGCGGGGTGACAGTGGCCCCTGGACTAGTCTGACGTTGGGAGCCATGCTGAACAACTTGCCCAAGTTCACCGGCAGTGATACCATGCTGTGGAGCTGGACAGAGCGAATGCGTGGGTTGTTCAGGATGCACCCGATGACTCCTGATCTGGAGGCCAAGGTGGCAATCATGGCATTGGGGGGAGAGGCCCAGGACTCTGTGATGTTAAGGCCCCCGGGACAATGGAATACTTTTGTCCGGGTAATGCAGATCTTGGAGGAAACCCACGGGGACCCGACTGATGTAGGGGAACTGAGAACCCAACTGTTCAGCTGCATGCAGGGAGAGGGGGACACAGTCACTCAGTATATGAATGTGCTGCAGGAGCTGTATTCGGCCATCGAGCGAAAGGATGGGGTAGGCGTGGGGCCCCTTGACATTACCCTGTGTGGACCTCTTGGTGACCGGAATGCGCAACCCCTTGACTAAGCAAGCCTTGAGAGAACGAATACGGGTAGACCCGCGTTTGACCCTCTCCAGGGTAGGGAGTGAGGCCCGCATGTGAGAGCAGGAGCAAAAGGTGACAGCCCCGTGGGAAAGGCCCAAAGCATTGAAGCCTCTCTGAATGCCATCAGTGAGCCCCTGTTGGTGGGGGAAATGCAACAGGAGCTGGAGAATATCAGAGGTGAACTAGCTGAAGTGAAAAGAAAGGCCGGAGTTAGAGGCGGTCTACCAGGGCCGAACATGTCAACTGGGAGGCCCCGTAATGCTTGGGCTGGCCGGCCACCGTGGCCCGTCGCTTGTTTTAACTGTGGAGAGGTGGGACACTTCGCCCGGGAGTGTCCTTGGTGAGGAAAGAACCCGTCCTGGCAGCCATTAAACTAAAGGGCTCTGAGTCGGGGCGACGCCACTCGGAGCCAGAACACACCCCACGTGGTGGTGGAAGTCCTGAGGAACTAGTCGCGAAGTGCCCGCTGGTCTGGGTTCAAATTGAAGGCCGTGCCATGCGTTGCATGGTGGACACGGGGTCACAAGTGACCTCTAAGCCCGAGACTTCCGGCAGCATTTTCCAGAAACCACAAGACCCCAGTGGGGGTCCTGTTATGTTTCGGTAGCTGAGGAGGACAGAAACAACAGCAGGGCAGCCGAACACCTGAGATGTTGGTAACTGATGGGTTGCAGATTCCTAAACTAACGACACAACTAGAGGTAGCCGTGGAGCGTTCCTACGTTGATCCTAGACGCCTCGTCACAGCCTGAGAGATAACTACACCTAAAGGCAGAAAGATGAAAGCTATCTGCCCCGGAGCAGACCCCCAAAGAAAATAGGAAGCCCCCAAACATATAATGGCAGTTAGACAAGATGAAAATACAAACATAGGCAGAAAATAGACTGAGCAAACGCTGGGGCCACAAAGCTGACTAAATAGGATAGGACAGGAGAGATTACTTTCTGCAACCAGAAAACCATACAAAAATCCAACAATTCTGATTACAAAAATACTGAGATCACACGATCTCGCCACCCACTAAATCAGATCTCAGTGTGAATAAAAACCAAGCCGCAGCCGCTGAAAAAAACAGGAAAAAGCAAATGAGCAAATAACAGTGGCTGCAGAAAAACTGTGAGGAGCTCAGGCCCCAGGAGGGGACCTGGCTGACCTCCACAAAAGTGCAGAAAACAATGCAAAAAGCAAGCACAAAAAGAAAAGCAAAGAATATCTTATCTGAAAGCAGGAGATGCAGGCAAGACTCCAGCAAACTTCCAAATGAACCAGGAACCACAATTGGTACAAGAACAATTGATCACCGGCAACCATCATGGGAGGGAACCTCCCTTATATCAGAACCAGTCCGTGATTCCAGATTGCCACTCCTCGCTGAAAGGTTCAGTACTGTCATTAACCACTAGAGGGAGCCTCTGCTCAGAAACCATCTCTAGCACATTCATAACAGTACCCCCTTGAGGAGGGGTCACCGAACCCTCACTTGTGCAACCAGGCCGATCAGTATGAGCTCGGTGATAGGTACGGATCAGTCTCCTAGCATGGATGTCCGAAGCAAACACCCAAGAATTGTCCTCCTGACCATAACCTCTCCACTTAATCAAATACTGGAGTTTCTGTCTAGAAAAACGAGAATCCAATATTTTCTCAACCACATACTCCAGATTGCCCTCAACCAAAACAGGGTCAGGAGGCGCAGCCATAGGAACCACTAGTTCGACAAACCTCTTCAATAAGGACTTGTGGAACACGTTATGAATCTTAAATGTCCCTGGAAGAAGCAAACGGAAGGAAACAGGATTTAAGAATCTCCATGATCTTATAAGGTCCAATGAACCTGGGCTTAAACTTTGGAGATGCAACCCTCATAGGGATATTTCTTGAGGACAACCAAACCAAGTCCCCCACTTTAAACCGAGGACCATCAGTCCTATGCCGGTTGGCAACCCGTTGGGCCTTCTCCTGAGAGAAAGACAACCTCTCCACTACCTAGTCCCAAATCTGCTGCATTCGCTCCACAACAGAGTCAACACCCGGACAGACAGAAGCCTCCGCCTGTCCCGAAGAAAATCGAGGGTGAAACCCAAAATTGCAGAAAAATGGAGACATCAAGGTGGCAGAGCTAGCCCTATTATTAAGAGCAAACTCAGCCAAAGGCAAAAAAGAGACCCAGTCATCTTGATCAGCAGACACAAAACATCTCAAATAAGTCTCCAAGGTCTGGTTTGTTCTCTCGGTTTGTCCATTGGTCTGAGGATGAAAAGCAGAGGAGAAAGATAATTGAACACCAAGTTTAGAACAAAATGTCCTCCAAAATCTGGAAACAAACTGGACTCCTCTGTCAGACACAATGTTCTCCGGAATGCCATGTAACCGAACCACGTGCTGAAGGAACAAAGGCACCAATTCGGAGGAGGAAGGTAACTTTAGATAATGGCACAAGATGTATCATCTTGGAAAACCTATCACAGATTACCCAATAACGGTCATTCTCTGAGAAACAGGGAGGTCGGAATAAAATCCATAGAGATATGGGTCCATGGCCTCTTGGGCACAGGTAATGGCATTAACAAAACACTAAGCGAGAGCAAGGCTTGGAGCGAGAGCAAGTCCCACAGGACTGCACAAATTCCCTGACGTCACGAGACAAAGTAGGCCACCAAAAGGACCGACTCACCAAGTCTCTGGTACCAAAAATCCCGGGATGACCAGCCAACGCGGAACAATGAATCTCAGACATCACACTCTTCTTCCACTGGTCTGGGACAAACAATTTTCCCAATAGGGCACCCCTCCAAGGCCAGTCTCCAAATTGGGCGAGATGGCGGAAAGAACTACATCCTCTTTCAAAATAACAGTAGGATCAGATAACTCAGGAGAGTCCGCAAAGAAACTCCTCGAGAGGGCATCCGCCTTAAACATTCTTAGTGCAGGAAGAAAAGAAACCACAAAATTAAAAACGTTGTGAAAAACAAGGCCCACCTGGCCTGTCTAGGATTAAGTCGCTTGGCTGATTCGAGATAAACCAGATTCTTATGGTCCGTGAGGACCACCACCTGATGTTTGGCTCCTTCCAGCCAATGTCTCCACTCTTCAAAGGCCCACTTCATGGCCAATAAACTCCTGATTACCCACGTCATAATTATGTTCAGTTGGAGAAAATTTTCGAGAGAAAAAGGCACAGGGTTACTCTTAGAGGTCTCTGGATCTCTTTGGGACAAAACGGCACCTGCCCCAATTTCAGAGGCATCAACCTCCACCTGAAACGGTTAGAGAGAAACATCAGGCTGCCGTAGAACAGGAGCAGAAGTGAATCTCTGCTTAAGTTCCTGAAAAGTAGAGACTGCCTCAGGAGCCCAATTCACCACATCAGAACCCTTTTTGGTCAAATCAGTCAATGGTTTAACAATAACAGAGAAATTACCAATAAATTTACGATAAAAATTGGCAAAAAACCCCAAAAATCTCTGAAGAGCCTTTAATGAAGTAGGTTGGACCCAATCACAGATGGCTTGAACTTTGACCGGGTCCATTTCAATAACAGACGGAGACAAAATGAATCCCAGAAATGAGACCTTCTGTACGCCAAAAAGACACTTTGATCCCTTCACATACAGTGCATTCTCTCTCAAAATCTGGAACACAGTCCGAACATGTTTCACATAGAGTCCCAGTCATTGGAAAAAATCAAGATATCATCCAAATAAACAATCAGAAATTTATCCACAAAATCCCTGAAAATATCATTCATGAAGGATTGGAAGACGGAAGGAGCATTAGTGAGCCCAAAGGGCATCACTAGGTACTCAAAATGCCCCTCTGGGGTATTAAACGCCGTCTTCCATTCATCCCCGTGCTTAATGCGAATAAGGTTATATGCCCCCCTGAGGTCAAACTTGGTAAACCAACTAGCACTTTTTCACCCTGGAAAACAGGTCAGAAATCAAGGGTAACGGATATTGATACTTTACAGTGATCTTATTCAAGAGATGATAATCAATACACGGCCTCAATGAACCATCCTTTTTGACCACAAAAGAAAAAACCGGCACCCAAGGGTGAAGAGGATGGTCTGATATGACCCTTCTCCAATGACTCCTTGATATAAGATCGCATAGCATTGTGTTCAGGTACAGACAAGTTAAAAAGGCGACCTTTAGGAAATTTACCACCAGGCACTAATTCAATAGCGCAATCATAGCTCCTGTAGGGGGCAAGGATGCAGATTTACTTTCACTAAATACATCCGAAAAAATCAGTCAAAAAGTCAGGAACATCCTGAGACTTGGGAGAGGCAGAAAAAACAGGAGTGTCGGCATTAACACATTGGCAGCCCCAACTGGTCACAGACACATATTTCCAATCCAAAACAGGATTATGAGACTGTAACAAAGGGAAACCTAGTACAATAATGTCATGCAGATTATACAGCACCAGAAAATTTGCAAACTCTCCTGATGATCTGGTTCAACCCTCATTATCACCTGAGTAGAAAACTGGGGTTTATCAATGCCCAGTAGGGGAATAGACTTCCGCAGGGGTATCATGGGAAACCCACAACGTTTGGCAAAGTCAAAATCCATCAGGCTAATAGCTGCTCCTGAATCAACAAAAGCCTGAGCAGAAAATGTGGACAGGAAGCAAATCAGGGTAACAGTCAACAGAAATTTAGTCTGAACACTACCCAAGACAACTGAGCGTGCAAAACGTCTTCCCCGCTTAGGGCAGACTGAAATAGCATGAGAAGCATCACCACAGTAGAAACATAAACTCATTGCGCATTCAAAACTCATGACGCTGAGCCCCAGAAGTCACTCTATCACACTGCATTTGCTCAGAAGCTGGCTCACATGGCAACACTATCTCACGCATACCTCTGCGCTCACACAAACGTCTGTCAATTTGAATAGCCAATGACATAGAATCATTGAGACCAGAGGAAGCAGGGAATCCCACCATAACATCCTTTACATTCTCTGACAGCCCCTTCCGAAAAAGGGCTGCCAAAGCATCATCATTCCATTTGGTCAGGACTGCCCACTTTCGGAATTTCTGACAGTACAACTCAGCATCTTCAAGACCCTGATTTAATGCCAACAAGGTTTTTTCAGCTTGATCAGTGACATTAGGTTCATCGTACAATAACCCCAGAGCCAGAAAAAATGCATCAATATCATTCAAAACAGGATCCCCAGGTGTCAGGGAAAAAGCCCAATCCTGAGGATCGCTGCGCAGGAGAGAGATGACAATTTGAACCTGCTGTGCTGCGTTACCTGAAGACTTAGGCTTTAAGGCAAAAAACAACTTACAGTTATTTTTGAAATTCAGAAATTTAGCCCGATCCCCCAAAAACAAATCTGGCATGGGAATCCTAGGTTCCCACAACCGGCAACCCAGCAAGATAGGTAGCAATACTCCGAACCTCAGTGGCAAGCTGATCCACACGGCCAGACAACTGTGCAAACTCCATTGAAGAAAAAAAAACATCCTCCTCAGCACCCAGAGAAAAAGAGGGAAAAAATGCAACAGACAGAAAATAAAAAAAAATCTCTGACAACTTTTTTTCTTTCCACACTATTTTTTCCCTTCTGTGAGTACCATATAATTTTCAGTTATGGCCGGTGATACTGTTATGTTTCGGTAGCTGAGGAGGACAGGAACAACAGCAGGGCAGCCGAACACCTGAGATGTTGGTAACGGATGGGTTGCAGATTCCTAAACTAACGACACAACTAGAGGTAGCCGTGGAGCGTTCCTACGTTGATCCTAGACGCCTCGTCACAGCCTGAGAGATAACTACACCTAAAGGCAGAAAGATGAAAGCTATCTGCCCCGGAGCAGATCCCCAAAGAAAATAGGAAGCCCCCAAACATATAATGCAGTTAGACAAGATGAAAATACAAACATAGGCAGAAAATAGACTGAGCAAACGCTGGGGCCACAAGCTGACTAAAATAGAATAGGACAGGAGAGTTTACTTTCTGCAACCCAGAAAACCCTACAAAAATCAAACAATTCTGATTACAAAATACTGAGATCACACGATCTCGCCACCCACTAAATCAGATCTCAGATCTCAGAAATCAGATTTCAGCAACCGCTGAAAAAACAGGAAAAAGCAAATGAGCAAATAACAGTGGCTGCAGAAAAACTGTGAGGAGCTCAGGCCCCAGGAGGGGACCTGGCTGACCTCCACAAAAGTGCAGAAAACAATGCAAAAAGCAAGCACAAAAAGAAAAGCAAAAAATATCTTATCTGAAAGCAGGAGATGCAGGCAAGACTCCAGCAAACTTCCAAATGAACCAGGAACCACAATTGAGACAAAGAACAATTGATCACCGGCAACCATCATGGGAGGGAACCTCCCTTATATCAGACCAGTCCGTGATTCCAGATTGCCACTCCTCGCTGAAAGGTTCAGTACTGTCAGTAACCACCAGAGGGAGCCTCTGCTCAGAAACCATCTCTAGCACATTCACAACAGGGTCCATGATAAAACTAGTGACTGCTAATCAATTGCCTATACCCGTTGCTGGAGTAGCCTGGATGCAAATCTCGATGTGCGGCAAGGAATTGGGCCGGTGAGGTGTGTGTCATGTGTGCATCGCCACGAAGATCGTCGCGGTTGCACATTCTGACTTCTCACAGCTGAGTTGCTGTTTCTTTGTGTTTGGCAGTTAGGGAGTTAATTCTGTCTGTGCTCAGTTCTGGGACTGGGTGCAGTTTTCTCCCGGCTGCAATTAATTATTTGTTGATTGGTTTCCTTTAAATCTCTGGTTGTCTGTTTGGGAGTTGCCAGTGAAATTCTTCATGCAGACCACAGATAGGATTGTATCTGTATAGACTTAAGTTAAAGAGCTCCTTAGTTGTTCTAAGCTCACCTTGCTTAGAGTTTAATATCCCAGATCATTTATGTTCCTTCTGTGTTTGAGTGTGTATGCAAGTCTGTGTTTTCTCCAGTCTGTCTTTATTTTTAATCTGTGTATTTAGCAGAGATCAGCCCATATCCCTTTGGTGGTAATCAGAATCCTTCTTAGGACTGATTACAGGGTTCAGGGACTGATAGGAGACAGGGTTAGGCTGGAGACTTGGACCTCTGAACCATTATCAGTACCTCCAAGGTGAGGGATTAGTTAGGACCCCAGTTTAGGGTCAGGTTAGACCCCCGGTCCTCTTCTTTCCTGTGACAGTGTATCAAGTCCTCAAGATTAATCCTGAGTTCAACGGATATCGTGTCAGGTAAATCTATTCTATATTTACATGCTGATGTTGCTAATCTATATGTTGTATAGAGTGTTGTTCTTTTAAGAATAGTTTACTGACATCGTACACATATCATAAGACCGCGTGACATTTTCACTGGCCAACAAAATTATTCCCAGTTGCCATGGATCCAGTAGCCCAGCTGGCTCTGCAGTTGCAGGGATTATCCATGGAGCTGACGGACATTAAGTCCAAAGTTTTGTCTCCCTCGGAGCAAACCAGATTTGAACCTAAAGTAGCTCTCCCGGACAGGTTCACTGGTGGGCGAGACAAATTTTTTACCTTCAGGGAAGCATGTAAATTGTATTTTCGGCTTCGGCCTCGATCATCAGGGAGATGAAGAGCAGAGAGTGGGAATTGTTATCTCGCTCCTACAAGGGGACCCTCAATCCTGGGCATTTTCCCTTCCTCCGGGATCCCCGGCTCTACAGTCAGTAGATCGATTTTTTACTGCCCTGGGTTTGGTATATGATGACCCAGATCGGGTCTCTCTTGCTGAGACAAAATTACGTAAGATACAGCAGGGAGATCGTCCGGCGGAGGAATTTGCTTCTGAGTTCCGTAGATGGGCCACAGATACTCAGTGGAATGACCCAGCTCTTAGGAGCCAGTTTTGTCATGGGCTTTCTGACAAATTAAAGGACGTTTTGGCTCAGTACGATTCTCCTCCATCACTGGAGGCTGCTATGGCCCTGGCTATCCGTACTGATAGACGGCTCCGGGAGAGGTGCGAGGTAACTCCGCCCCCTGTTGTTACTCCACCTACTACTAAAGTCCCTTATGTTGAGGTTCCCCTTGTCTGTTCGGAGGAGCCTATGCAGTTGGGAGGGACATCATTTCGTAGGAGGGGATTGGCGGTACGCCGCAGGACTAGAAGGTGTTTCTTCTGCGGGAAAGAGGGACATTTTGTTGGGGGATGTCCGTCCCGTGCCTTGTTGAACAAGAAGTCGCCGGAAAACTGTTAATCCCAGGTTGTGTGGTGGACGACAACCTGGGAGTATGTATTTCGTCCGCTAGTTCTTCTCAGTTCCTTGTACCAGTGGAGGTGGTGGTTGGTACGAGAGTGGAGAGATTTTCTGTTCTTCTTGATAGTGGGTCCGGGGCTAATCTGGTTGACGCTCAGTTTGCTCAGGCTCAAGGTATGCATCTGAGTGTATTGGTCAAACCGATCCCTATATTCTCCATTGACGCCAGGCCTCTCGGCCAAGGTAGCTTTGTTCATGAGGTTCATAACATTGACCTTCGGGTAGGGGCAATACATAGGGAACTATTATCTTGTTATGTGTTGGAGGGTCTACCTACTCCTATTGTGTTGGGACTTCCTTGGTTGGTTAAACATAACCCTGTGATTAATTGGCAGTCCAGAGAGATAAGCCAATGGGGTGAGTTTTGCAAAAGTAACTGCATGAACACAGTCATCAGTGCGGTCGTACCTAGTACTTTGCCTCCTTTTTTGGAGGACTTTGGGGATGTGTTCTCTGAGGAGGGGTGTCAGGAGTTGCCTCCTCATCGCGTGTATGACTGCTCTATTAATTTACTTCCTGATGCTAAGTTACCTAAAGCTAGGTTATATAACCTTTCTGGTCCTGAGAGGCAGGCTATGAAAGATTATATTTCGGAAAGTCTGGCCAAAGGGCATATTAGACCTTCATCTTCCCCAGTGGCCGCGGGGTTCTTCTTTGTGAAGAAAAAAGATGGAGGCCTACGCCCTTGCTTGGATTTCCGCGAACTTAATCGGATTACTGTTCGAGATCCGTATCCACTCCCTCTGATTCCTGATCTCTTCAATCAAATTGTTGGCGCCAAATGGTTCTCTAAATTGGATCTCAGGGGGGCGTATAATCTGATTAGGATAAAAGAGGGGGATGAGTGGAAAACGGCGTTTAACACGCCGGAGGGACATTATGAGAACCTTGTCATGCCTTTTGGTCTGACTACTGCACCAGCAGTATTCCAACATTTTGTTAATGACATTTTTCGTCATCTGGTGGGGCTGTTTGTGGTCGTATATTTGGATGACATTTTAATTTACTCGTCAGATCTTGTGTCTCACCAGGAGCATGTGAGACAGGTGTTGCAGATCTTGCGAGACAATAAACTATACGCCAAACTGGAAAAGTGTGTATTCGCCGTACAGGAACTTCAGTTTTTGGGTTTCTTGGTGTCAGCCTCCGGTTTCCGTATGGACCCTGAAAAGGTGAAAGCAGTGCTTGAATGGGATCAGCCAGAGGATCTTAAGGCTCTGCAGCGTTTTCTGGGGTTTGCTAACTACTACCGGAAATTTATTTGTAATTTCTCATCTGTTGTCAAACCTCTCACTGACATGACAAGAAAAGGGACGGATTTTTCTAAATGGTCGGACAAAGCTTGCCAAGCCTTTTCCTCTTTGAAAAAATGTTTTGCTTCGGCACCCGTTCTCATCCAACCGGATGCATCACAGCCGTTCGTTGTGGAGGTGGACGCGTCTGACGTAGGGGTGGGTGCAATATTGTCCCAGGGTCCGTCCCCTGGTAAATGGCATCCGTGCGCTTTCTTTTCTAAGAAATTGTCGTCCGCCGAAAGGAATTATGATATCGGCAATAGGGAACTTTTGGCCATTAAGTTGGCTTTTGAAGAATGGCGTCACTTTTTGGAGGGGGCAGTCCACCCGGTCACCGTCATTACTGATCACAAGAACCTGCTGTATTTGGAATCTGCTAAGCGTCTGAATTCCAGACAAGCTCGATGGTCGTTGTTTTTTACCAGGTTTAATTTTGTTGTCACTTATCGCCCTGGATCTAAGAATGTTAAGGCGGATGCCTTGTCTCGCAGTTTCCCAGGGGCCGGGAAAATGGATGACCCGATTCCTATCCTTCAGGAGGGGGTGGTAGTGTCGGCTGTATGTTCCGAGCTTGAGGAGGAGGTATTAGAGGTTCAGGGGGACGCCCCTGCAGGACCTCCAGGGAGACTGTTTGTCCCAAATCAGTTGAGACAAAAGGTTATTGAGGCACATCATAATTCTGCTTTAGCAGGACATCCAGGGAGTAAGGCTACTTTAGATCTCCTTTCTCGCCGGTTTTGGTGGCCTAACGTTAATAAAGATGTTTTAAATTTTGTCGCGTCCTGTGGGGTTTGTGCTCGCTCTAAGACCCCTCATACCTGTCCGTCTGGGACCCTCTTACCCTTGAAACTTCCGGAGCGTCCATGGACTCATTTGTCTATGGACTTCATCACGGACCTTCCTCAGTCGTCAGGGAAGACTGTCATACTGGTGGTTGTTGACAGGTTCAGTAAGATGGCACATTTCATTGCTCTTCCTGCCCTCCCTAATGCTAAAACTGTGGCGCAGGTGTTCATTGGGGAGATTGTGAGACTTCATGGGTTGCCTTCTGATGTGGTGTCAGATAGGGGGTCTCAGTTTGTGTCCAAGTTTTGGAGGGCATTTTGTTTACGTCGGGGGATGCAATTGTCATTTTCCTCGGCTTTTCATCCGCAGACCAATGGTCAGACAGAGCGTCTGAATCAAAGCCTAGAGACTTATCTTCGGTGTTTTGTCTCAGAGAACCAGGAGGACTGGTCTTCTTTCTTGCCTCTGGCAGAGTTCGCTCTTAACAACAGGCGGAGCGAGTCCACTGGTAAATCCCCGTTTTTTGGGGCATATGGTTTTCATCCCCAGTTTTGTACTTTCAATGGGGGGGGCCCTTCTGGGGTTCCTGAGGAGGAGCGTTTCTCGTCGTCACTTGCTTCAGTGTGGAGAGGTGTATTGAATAATCTGAGTGCTATGGGGAACCGTTATAAACGTATGGCTGATAGGAGGAGAGTTTCTGGTCCAGATCTTAATGTGAACGATCTGGTATGGTTGTCTACCAGGAATATAAAACTTAAAGTTCCCTCCTGGAAGCTGGGCCCCAGATTCATCGGGCCGTACAGGATCAGTTCCATAATTAATCCTGTGGCATTTCGTCTGGACCTCCCTCCTACGTTTAAAATTCATAATGTGTTCCACAAGTCATTACTTAAGAGGTACGTGGCACCAGTCATACCATCACCTCTACCTCCTCCTCCAGTGGTGGTCAATGGTAACTTGGAGTTTCAAGTGTCAAAGATCATTGACTCACGTCTGAATCGCCGGTCCCTTCAGTACTTGGTGCATTGGAAGGGGTATGGTCCAGAGGAGAGGACATGGGTTCCTGCGTCTGACATTAACGCAGATCGTTTGGTGCGGACCTTCCACAGAACTCACCCGGGCAAACCTGGCCCTGAGGGTCCGGAGGCCCCTCGTAGAAGGGGGGGTACTGTCATGTGTGCATCGCCACGAAGATCGTCGCGGTTGCACATTCTGACTTCTCACAGCTGAGTTGCTGTTTCTTTGTGTTTGGCAGTTAGGGAGTTAATTCTGTCTGTGCTCAGTTCTGGGACTGGGTGCAGTTTCTCCCGGCTGCAATTAATTATTTGTTGATTGGTTTCCTTTAACCCCTTAAGGACAGAGCCATTTTGCAGCTTAATGACCGGGCCAATTTTTACAATTCTGACCACTGTCACTTTATGAGGTTATAACTCTGGAACGCTTTAACGAATCCCGCTGATTCTGAGATTGTTTTTTCGTGACATATTGTACTTCACATTAGTGGTAAAATTTCTTTGATATGACTTGTGTTTATTTATGAAAAAAACGGAAATATGGCGAAAATTTTGAAAATTTAACAATTTTCAAACTTTAAATTTTTATGCCCTTAAATCAGAGAGATATGTCACACAAATTTCTTAATAAATAACATTTCCCACATGTCTGCTTTCCATCAGCACAATTTTGGGACCAAAATTTTTTTTTGTTACGAAGTTATAAGGGTTAAAAGTTGACCAGCGATTTCTCATTTTTACAACACCATTTTTTTTTAGGGACCACATCACATTTGAAGTCACTTTGAGGGGTCTATATGATAGAAAATACCCAAAAGTGACACCATTCTAAAAACTGCACCCCTCAAGGTGCTCAAAACCACATTCAAGAAGTTTATTAACCCTTCAAGTGCTTCACAGGAGCTGAAGCAATGTGGAAGGAAAAAATTGACATTTAACTTTTTTTGCAAAAGCTTTACTTCGGAACCAAGTTTTTTTATTTTCACAAGTGTTAAAAGAAAAAATGAACTACAAAATTTGTTGTGCAATTTCTTCTGAATACTTCGATACCCCATATGTGGGGGTAAACCACTTTTGGGCGCGTGGCAGAGGTCGCAAGGGAAGGAGCGCCGTTTGACTTTTTCAACGCAGAATTGGCTGAATGCCATGTCGCGTTTAGATAGCCCCTGATGTGCCTAAACAGTGGAAACACCCCACAAGTGACCCCATTTTGGATACAAGACCCTTAAGGAACTTATCTAGATGTGTGGTGAGAACTTTGAACCTCCAAGTGCTTCACACAAGTTTATAACCTAGAGCCGTGAAAAAAAAAAAAATTTTTTTTTCCACAAAAATGATCTTTTCACCCCAATTTTTAATTTCCCAAGGGTAATAAGACAGCAAAAGTTTTTGTGCAATTTGTCCTGAGCATGCTGATACCCCATATGTGGGGGTAAACCACTTTTTGGGCGCACGGCAGAGGTCGCAAGGGAAGGAGCGCTGTTTGACTTTTTCAACGCAGAATTGGCTGGATGCCATGTCGCGTTTAGAGAGCCCCTGATGTGCCTAAACAGTGGAAACCCCCAACAAGTGACCCCATTTTGGAAACTAGACCCCCTAAGGAACTTATCTAGATGTGTGGTGAGCACTTTGAACCTCCAAGTGATTCACACAAGTTTATAACGTAGAGCCGTGAAATAAAAAATCATATTTTTTCCACAAAAATGATCTTTTCACCCCAATTTTTATTTTCCCAAGGGTAACAAGACCCCAAAAGTTTTTGTGCAATTTGTCCTGAGCATGCCGATACCCCATATGTTGGGGTAAACCACTTTTTGGGCGCACGGCAGAGGTCGCAAGGGAAGGAGCTCCGTTTGACTTTTTCAACGCGGAATTGGCTGGACGCCATGTCGCATTTGTAGAGGCCCTGATGTGTCTAAACAGTGGAAACCCCCCACAAGTGACCCCATTTTGGAAACTAGACCCCCTAAGGAACTTATCTAGATGTGTGGTGAGCACTTTGAAGCCCCAAGTGCTTCACAGAAGTTTATAACGCCCGGGCGTGAAAATAAAAAATCATATTTTTTCCACAAACCTGATCGTTTAGTCCCCAATTTTTTATTTTCACAAGGGTAACAGGAGAAATTGGACAACAAAAGTTGTTGTACAATTTGTCCTGAGTATGCTGATACCCCATATATGGGGGGGGACCACTGTTTGGGCGCACGGCAGGGCTTGGAATGGAAGCAGCACCGTTTGACTTTTTCAAACCAAAATTGGCTGGAATTGAGATTGGACACCATGTCGCGTTTGGAGAGCCCCTGATGCGCCTAAACAGTGGAAACCCCCACAAGTAACACCATTTTGGAAACTAGACCACCTATGGAACTTATCTAGATCCGCTGTGAGCACTTTGAACCCCCAAGTGTTTCACAAAAGTTTATAATGCCTGGGTGTGAAAAAAAAAAAAAACAATTTTCCACAAAAATGATTTTTTAGTCCCAAATTTTTGATTTTTCACAAGGAAATTGGACCCCAAAAGTTGTTGTCCAATTTGTCCTGAGTACGCTGATACCAAATATGTGGGGGGGGGAAACTGTTTTGGCGCACAGCAGGGCTTGGAAAGGAAGTAATAACGTTTTGGAATGCAGACGTTGGTGGGGGTCATGTTCCGTTTGCAGTGCCCCAGATGAGCCTAAACAGTGGAAAACCCCCACAAGTGACCCCATTTTGGAAACTAGACCCCATAAGGAACTTATCTAGATCTGTGGTGAGCACTTTGAACCTCCAAGTGTTTCACAAAAGTTTATAATGCCTGGGTGTGAAAAAAAAAAAATCAATTTTCCACAAAAATGATTTTTTAGTCCCAAATTTTTGATTTTTCACAAGGAAATTGGACCCCAAAAGTTGTTGTCCAATTTGTCCTGAGTACGCTGATACCAAATATGTGGGGGGGAACTGTTTTGGCGCACAGCAGGGCTTGGAAAGGAAGTAATAACGTTTTGGAATGCAGACGTTGGTGGGGGTCATGTTCCGTTTGCAGTGCCCCAGATGAGCCTAAACAGTGGAAACCCCCCACAAGTGACCCCATTTTGGAAACTAGACCCCTTAAGGAGCTTATCTAGATGTGTGGTGAGCACTTTGAACCCCCTAGTGCTTCACAGAAATTTATAAACGCAGAGACGTGAAAATGAAAAATCATTTTTTTTCTCAAAAATATTTTTTAGCCAGCTATTTTTTATTTTCCCAAGGGTAATCGGAGAAATTAGAACCCCAAAATTGGTGTGCAATTTGTCCTGAGTACGCTGATACCCCATATGTTGGGGTAAACCACTGTTTGGGCGCACGGCAGGGCTCGGAAGGGAGGGAGCGCCATTTGACTTTTTGAACGCCACATCGTGTTTGGAGACCCCCTGATGTGCCTAAATAGTGGAAATCCCTCAATT
This sequence comes from Oophaga sylvatica, assembly GCA_033576555.1. NCBI lineage: Eukaryota > Metazoa > Chordata > Amphibia > Anura > Dendrobatidae > Oophaga > Oophaga sylvatica. The sequence goes on from JARQOD010000002.1 coordinate 290,679,927, forward strand.
CTAGCTCCAACCCTAATCCCAACACACCCCTAACCCTAATCCCAACCCTAATCCCAACCCTAATTCCAACCCTAATTGTAACCCTAACCTTAATTATAACCTTAATTATAACCCTAACCCTAATTGTAACCCTAACCCTAATTCTAACCCTAATTATAACCCTAACCCTAAGGCTAGGTTCATTTTGCGTTTTACCAGCCCGTTCAACACATAGCGTTGACGGGCTGGTAATGGTATAGCATAACGCGATCGCATTATGCTATACCCGCTAGCGCAGAGGAATCAGCAGATGATTCATCTGCGCTAGCGGTGACGGAGCCCAAACGCTGCAGCCCGCGTCCGAGGCTCCGTCACTGAATGATGGCACGTCGCAAACGCATGCCGCTTTACGGCATGCGTCGCGATGCGCCCTCAAATGGGGGTGAATGGCAGCGTTAACGGACTGCGTTACACCGCGTTATACCGCGGTGTAACGCAGTCCGTCTAACGGACTGCCATAACGCAGTATGAACCCAGCCTAACCCTAACGCTAATTATAACCCTTACCCTAAGGCTGCTTTCACACTTCCAGCGGGCGCCTGTCGGCGCCCCCGGCATTTTGCCGCAGCGCCGCATCAGAAAACCTGATGCGCCGCCGGCGGCCGCATGCGGTTTTTTGCCGGATGGTTTCTGATGCCCGGAGACATCAGAAACCATCCGGCAAAAACAAAAAACGTTACATGCAGCGTTTTGTCCGGCCGCCGCAATGTACATTTGCGCCGCATCCGGACAAAACTGCATGCAACGTATTGACATGCGGCGCCATCCGGCGCTAATGCAAGTCAATGCAAAAAAACGCATGCGGCGCATCAGATTTTCTGATGCGGCGCTGCGGCTAAATGCCGGGGGCACCGTCAGGCGCACACCGGATGTGTGAAACCAGCCTAATGCTAACCCTAACCCTAATTATAACCTTAACCCTAATTATAACCCTAACCCTAATTATAACCTAACCCTAACAGAAAAATGAAAATAAATATAATTTCTACTTTTTATTATATGTCCCTAACTAAGGGGGTGATAAATGGGGGGGTTATGTACTGTTTTTTTTTATTTTGATCACTGTGATAGTTTATCACAGTGATCAAAATGTACTTTTATGAGAATGAATGAAAAAAAATTTGAATCTGCCGCCAAAGCAGATCGGCGGGCGCACTGCGCATGCGCCCGCCATTTTTGTTTTGCAGGGAGAAGAAGCCGGGATCCTGGGGCCTGCGGGAGGACGGAGGACACCGGTAAGTATACGGGGGGGCGATCGGGGACCGGGGGACCTTCATCTTCTCCCCTCTGATGTGCGATCACATCAGAGGGGAGAGAAATCATTTTTTTTTTTTTTTTTTTTTTGCGATCGCGGCTATGCTTGCATAGCCGCGATCGCAACACCGGGATCGGTGAATACCGACCCGGAACATGTTCTCTGGGGTCTCGGCTACCCCCGGTAGCCGAGACCCCAGAGAATATTTGCACATCCCCCCACCAGCACAGCGGCACATAGCGGCGGGCGCACTGGGCATGCGCCCGCCATTGTCTTAACGGCGCCGGCACCGGGGGACACCGGAGGGCCCGGGGGCCACATGGATCTTATTGGGGGCCACATGGGGGTCCTGGGGACCCTTTTTCTCTGTCCTCTGATGTCCGATGACATCAGAGGACAGAGAAATTAAATGGCACAACTTTTTTTTTTTTTTTTGTTGCGGTCGCCGTTATAGGGTTAATAACGGCGATCGCAACATCGGTGTCGGTAAAAACCGACCCGATTCATGTTCTCTGGGGTCTCGGCTACCCCCGGTAGCCGAGACCCCGGAGAAAATGCGCCTCTGGGGGGCGCTATTCACTTTTTCCACAGCGCCGTTAATTAACGGCGCTGTGGTTTAAGTACCCTTAATGACCGCCGTTAAAAGGCGTATCGGCGGTCGTTAAGGGGTTAAATCTCTGGTTGTCTGTTTGGGAGTTGCCAGTGAAATTCTTCATGCAGACCACAGATAGGATTGTATCTGTATAGACTTAAGTTAAAGAGCTCCTTAGTTGTTCTAAGCTCACCTTGCTTAGAGTTTAATATCCCAGATCATTTATGTTCCTTCTGTGTTTGAGTGTGTATGCAAGTCTGTGTTTTCTCCAGTCTGTCTTATATTTTTAATCTGTGTATTTAGCAGAGATCAGCCCATATCCCTTTGGTGGTAATCAGAATCCTTCTTAGGACTGATTACAGGGTTCAGGGACTGATAGGAGACAGGGTTAGGCTGGAGACTTGGACCTCTGAACCATTATCAGTACCTCCAAGGTGAGGGATTAGTTAGGACCCCAGTTTAGGGTCAGGTTAGACCCCCGGTCCTCTTCTTTCCTGTGACAGTGTATCAAGTCCTCAAGATTAATCCTGAGTTCAACGGATATCGTGTCAGGTAAATCTATTCTATATTTACATGCTGATGTTGCTAATCTATATGTTGTATAGAGTGTTGTTCTTTTAAGAATAGTTTACTGACATCGTACACATATCATAAGACCGCGTGACAGTGTGGTCCTGACTCAGGGAGGCGAAACTGATGGATACGTCGTAACCTTGGGCATGAGTGTACTAAAAGAATTCGGCAGTCTCCTTTTCCATGAACCTGCTCAAGAGACGTTGAAGCGATGGATCTCCTGTACCCTGCAGGGGCAGGTCTTCCAGCAGCTGGTGCGGGGAGCGCGAGTTCAAGAGGCTTGCCAGGAGGGAGAGGTGCTGGGGAGAGTGACTGCGCCTGCAGCTCCTCAGTTGGTTCTACCGCCAGGACAGTTGTTGCTCTGCCCATCCGGGCCCATATACCGCTGGAAGGAGTAGAGGTGCAGGTGGAGCCATGCCTCCTCGAGCACCTACCCTCCGGGCTCCTGGTGGCTCGCGCCCTGGCTACCGTGCCAAAGGGGACCATCCTTGTGCGGTGTGTCAACCTGGAGGACCAGGACATTACCTGAAGCCCCGTGTAGAGATGGCACTGAAAGAGGGCTCCCGCCCCCGACATTGCAGATGGGAGTGAATCCAAAGGACCCCTGGTCTGTAACTGTGCACGCCGTCCGGACCGCAGAGCCCTCGCCTGAGCAGGAGGGGTGAGCAATCTTGGAGAAAATGCAAGCCAAACTCTCTGACCTCGACCCGGCCCAAATACACCAAGTGGAAGTTCTCCTGGGCCATTACCAGAAGGTATTCACCAGCCATGAGGATGATTTTGGGTGCACCACAGCCATTACACACAGCATCGCCACTGAAGGTGCGGCCCCCATCACAGAGCGATATCGGCAGACTCCACCGCAGTTATACCAAGAGGTAAAGACGCTGCTGAATCAAATGCTGCAAAAAGGGGTGATCCGGAAAAGCCAGAGCCCCTGGGCAGCTCCCATAGTGTTGGTGCGGAAAAAGGATGGCACCCTGCGGTTGTGTAGATTACCAAAAGTTGAATACCTGCACCATCAAAGACTCATATCCGCTCCCTCGTATAAAGGAGTCTGTTGACCCTGGGACGGCAAAATATTTTTCTTCCTTAGACTTGGCCAGCGGATACTGGCAAGTACCAATGTCCGAAGAAGACCGAGCCAAAACCGCCTTCATTCTGCCCATGGGACTATTTGAATTCAACCGGATGCCGTTTGGACTTGCCAACGCTCCTAGAACCTTTCAGCGCCTGATGGAGTGGTGCCTAGGCGACCTCAACTTCGAAGCCACTCTGATATATCTGGACGACATTATCATCTATGCTGCCACGTTTGAGGATCATCTGCATCGTTTGGGCCAGGTGTTCAGCCAGTTGCAAAAGTACGGGTTGAAGGTGAAGCACCAAAAATGCCACCTGTTTCACACACAAATTGAATATCTGGGGCATGAGGTCTCTGCTGAGGGCGTGAAGCCGTCTCTGGAGAAGGTTGCTGCAATACATGTGTGGCCTACCCCCGAGACGGTGAAGGATGTGCGGGACTTCTTGGGGCTGGCTGGATATTACCATCGTTTCATGAAAAATTTCGCCCGCCGAGCACGAGCCTTGCAAGACTTGTTAAAGAGTCCCAGCCGGTGCTAACAACTGCAAGGTACAGTGGCGTGAACCACAGGAAGAAGCTTTCCAGGACCTTAAAGCCGCACTCTCAGGAGCCCCAGTGTTAGCTTACACGGATTTCTCGCAACCGTTCATTCTACACACAGACGGGAGCTTGCACGGGCTGGGGGCTGTGTTGTCGCAGATGCAGGACGGCTGAGATAAGGTGATCACCAATGGCAGCTGATCACTTCACGACTCCGAACCCAATCCTGACAACTAAAGCTCTTTCAAGCTCGAGCTCCTGGCGGTAGCCACCCAGTTATTTCCCTAATCAGCATATAAAGGTTCAGTTTAAGCTTGCTCCATCTCCGTCTTGTCACTGCATTCCGCGTACTTGCGAATACCACAGTAGTGAAGCAAATCATATCACTATATTACCCATATTTATGAGGAAGCCATCGCAAAACGCGCGTAGGGGCGCATGTCATGCTCACATTCATGAATATGGGTAAGAACTGTCGTCACTGTTATCTTGTTAACCCTTTCCTCCTCGGAATGTGGTACCAGAGAGAATAAGACACAGACCAAAGTGTGCGTCAATAGACTCTATAGTTTATTGCTAACAAAGGGGCTTATATACACCCCTGAAGCAGGAAGCGGAATTACCATATATGGCAGTTAATACAACTTATCATTAAAGCACGTAACATACTGTTTTCTAACCAAACTTTCCATCTTTGCCTTTAGCCCCTGATTTTCAGCTCCTAGCACAGAGTATCTCTTTAGCTCAGGGGGAGTATTATCAAGGAAGGAACATTCTTTTCTTATCTTCCCTTCTGCTATGCCTCAGCTTCCCAAGGCCTTGAGAAGAAATGCTGAATTAACTCTAACATCCCCTCCTTTTGTTCCTTCATTTGATCAATACACATCTTCATACCTCCTCTTTGTCCTAGTACATCGTCTAATACACATCAAACAAATTTTAAAAACTAAATAGATAGCAAGACATATCAATAAAACCTGTAGGCCAGCTTGTATTATCCCAGTCAGCCATCCCCCCATGCCTTTGAACCAATTTGCGGGGTTAAGAAAGGAGAAAGTATTTGCCCACCATGAATCTTGATTCTTCAGATTTGCCTCATCATATAGTTTCCTTAACTTTATGACATCCTCTAGCTTATGTTTAAGGGTTAAAACACTAGAATTATCAATATAATGGCAACATGCAGGTCCAATAATCTGGCACATCCCTCCTTGAGCTGCAGTCAAGTAATCTAACACGAGGGTATGTTGGTTAGTAACAATAATTAACTGGTTCTGTACTGCAAGGGACCCATTGAGGATATCTAAAATATCCCATATTTGATCATCTAGGTAGTCTGTGGATTCTACCAACTTATCCCATGTCTGAGTTATCATAGGGTAGATAAATAATGCACTGAAAAATTTATTTGCTATCCCCATCTCCACTATGTGTGGTCTCCCATTTGGGCGAGGTCTATTGTCTGCAGATCGTTTATGTAATATACGAATCCAACAGTTTGCAACAGGTTGGTTATGTTCTTGCAGTCCATCCACTAAAGCTAAGTGGTGTCTAATGAACCTGTTATCATCACCATCTACACGGCTAAGTCTGTTCCAAGCATCCGTTACTGCAAGGATGCAAGCAAATATCATTAGTAGCATCATTCCTCTTCTGGAGGCTCTCCAAGGATCTTCTTACAATGTGATGCGTGAATCCAAGTTTCCTTGCCTTGTAGCTTGACTGCGGTACTTGTCGTCAGTAGAACTTGAAAAGGTCCATCAAATCTCGGATCCAGACTCTTTCTCACGTGTCTTTTAATGACTACCCAGTCTCTGGGCTGCAGGCTGTGACTTCCAGGATCCTGGTTCGGATCTGGAAGAGAACTGAAAACATTATCATGTACTTTCTTAAGTCTTTTATGCAAATCCCTTACATATGAGCTTAATACATGGTTACTAATTTCCAGTGCTTGGGGAAAGAAACATCCTAAGCTAGGCACTTTGCCAAATAGTACTTCATACGGAGAAAGTCCAGTTTTTCTATTTGGAGTGTACCTTACTGAGTATAGGGCTAATGGTAAACATTCAGGCCAAGATTTCCCTGTTTCAGCCATGGCCTTTTGGATTTTTAACTTCAATGTCCCATTTAGTCTTTCTACTTTTCCACTGCTTTGTTGATGATATGGGGTATGAAAGGCTTGTTGAATTCCCAGAGCTGTCAAGACTTCATTCATTATTTCACCTGTGAAATGTGTACCTCTGTCACTTTCGATCACCTCTGGTACTCCATACCTGCACACCACCTCCGCGAGCAGCTTCTTTGCGGTTGCCGCAGCCGTAGCCTTGGCAATCGGGAAAGCCTTCCGGCCAACCTGAGAATAAATCAAAAACACACCAACACGTACTCCCATGACCCTGATTTTTGGCAGCTGAATATAATCAATCTGCAGTCTCTGGAAAGGATAGAGGGGCCGAGGGGTGTGTTTGGGTGGTGTCTTGACTACCCTTCCCTGATTATGTGTAGCACATACCATGCATCCCTGGATCAAACCTTCTATACAGGTGGGAAAGCCTGGTGCCACCCAATGCTTCTGCATCACGCTCATTACAGCAGTTTTGGACTGGTGGGTTGGCCCATGTAACATCTGGGCGACCGCAGGGTACAACGCCCTTGGAAGGCATTGACGCATCCCTCTTCCCCATACCCCATTTGCTTCATTCAGACATGCACCTTCTTTTTCCCACTTTTCTACTTCCTCCTGGCGCACCTGAGCCTGCATCTGGGATAAGGCATCCTCCGACACAAAGGGATTTTGGGAGCGCTTACCTGGTGCATCGTTACCCCTTGGAGTGGTCTACTGGCTGCTGTTTTTGCTGCTGCATCGGCCATTGCGTTTCCTTTTACTCACCTGATCAGTGCGTCTGGTATGTGCTTTAACTTTTATGACAGCTACCTCTTTTGGTAATTGTAATGCATCAATTAACTGCTGGACTGCGTCAGCATTTTTAATGGGATGTCCTGCTGCCGTCAGGAATCCTCTAGATTTCCAAATTGGACCAAAATCATGAGCTATACCGAATGCGTATCTAGAATCTGTGTAGATGTTAACAATTCTACCTTCAGCTATCTTACAGGCCTCGGTCAGAGCCTTAAGTTCAGCCTCCTGGGCCGACTGATGTGGGAGCATTGGTTCTGCCCTGATTACTGCATTCAGGGAGACGATGGCATACCCAGTATGGAAGGTACCTGAGTCATCTTGGTGGCGAGATCCATCTACAAAAAATTCAAAATCAGCATTAAGTCTTTCAGTTTCAAACACTGTGGGTAGGCCTGCTGTTTCCTGTGCCATAAGCTGAACACAATCATGAGGAATCTCCTCTCTTGGATCTTCTTTGTACAATACCGTACCTGACCCCTCCTTTAGATCCGAGAGAGGTAACAACGTGGCAGGATTAAGTGTGGTACATCTCTGCAAAGAAACATTTGGAGACATCAAAAGTGCACATTGCAATCGAAGGTGACGTGCAACTGAAAGGTGTGCCGGTTGCACCTGGTTCAGTATGGTATATACATCATGAGATGTAAGTACTGTCAATAGATAATCAAAAAACAATGTCTGACGATTTGTGGAGCAATAGTCCTACAGCATGTACTGCCCGTACACAGGACGGGGCACCTCTAGCCACTGCATCTAGTCTTCCACTGAAATAGGCTACAGGCCTTTGATTGTCACCATGTAACTGAGTCAATACCCCTGCCGCGTGTCCCTGCTGTTCATGGAGATACAGGGTGAATGGTAGTTCATAGTTGGGGGTTGCCACAATCCTGTTTTTGAGAGAATAAAAACAGTCTATACCTTCAGGAGTTAGTTTAAAAGGCACAATGGTGATACAGTCATAGAGAGGCTGCATCCTGCAGTATGAAAACCAGTCCAAGAAATGTCCTAAGAGCGGCAACATTAACAGGCATAGGAAAGTTCTGTACAGCTTCTTTGCGAGCGCTGGTCAGATGTCGCGCCCCTGGTGTAATGCAATGTCCCAAAAAGATAACTGAAGATTTACAAAATTGCAGTTTATCTTTTGACGCTTTACATCCAGCTTGGTACAAAAACAACATGAGTAATATTGTTGCACTGTGACACTGTTTCCTGGAGGGGGCACAAATCAGTAAGTCATCAACATATTATAAAAATAACATTTGGCAAAATCAATAACTGTGAACCAAGCAGCATCCTGAGATATCTGGAACAAAAGTGTATATATATATATATTTTGTGCCAGCCAATACATAGAGAGTTAAATCTCGTAGTTGAAGGGGGAAGCTGAAGTTTTTTTTCTGTCAAGGCTACTGATAAGGAACTAGCTGCAGAGATGCCGAAGGTGGGGGCTAGGTTTTAACTAAAACATCACTTGCTACCAGTTTCTGTAATCTGCTGAGCTATAGCCGTCTCTTGAGCTGAACTAAGAGGATACTGTCTCTGTTGGGGCAGGATTGCACCTGGCTTTAATTTGACCATGACTGGCTGCACCCTTAATCTGCCCACATCTGTTTTATCTGAAGCCCAGAAATCATGCGGTATCACACCTTCTAACATTGAAGGAAATTCATTTGTGTCCTCTATACTAGCAACGTCTAACGACATGATTTTACAAAGAGTGCTCGGCTTCAGTCCTGGTGTCATAGTGACAGTTCCATCAGGATAATACTCAATATGTGCTTGCAATTGTGACAACATATCACTTCCTAAAAGATTACATTGACCCCGTGGTGATACCATTAACTGTGTGTGTACAGTGGTTCCTTGAATTTGCAGGGGAATCTTTTTAGTGACGGGGAGCAGGATAGATGGAGAGTTATAAGGAGTCGCTATAACATGGTGGGAGAAATCACTTTTCCCAAATGGCCAGTCCTCTTCTGTAATTACTGAATTGTCTGCCCCCGTGTCCACTTGGAACTCAACCTCATGTCCCCCTGGTGTTCACCTGCACTATGCAATTAGGAGTGGGGGGTAAGGAGACAAGGGGTTCATGTGCAAGCTACCTCTTTTTGCCTGCGCTAAATCATGTTGTGCCCCCTGTGCTTTTCTGGCTAGATCCTCTGCTTTAACTGATCTCCAATCTGGTCTACTTACTTTCAGCTTTTCTTTGTCACTTCCTTTTTTTAACCCATTCATATAAAACTTGCCAGAACCCTCTCACTAGTCTTGTTTTCTGGGACAAAACCCATTTCCACCCAAGTTTTTCTTAGAGCCCAGAAATAATCTTTTGGCTCTTTCCCTGAACTCTGTCCTCTAGTGTAACTTCCTTTCTCTGCCTGTCTATCTTTACATGCTTTTTTCAACACTTCTGTAAACAGAACCCCTGCTTCTGTGTCATTTCCTACCAACATAACACTTGTATGTCTCATCTGTCAGTCTATCGTATCTAGCTTCATCTGCCAATTTCCCTTTTATAAGAGCTTGCAAATGCTGTCTAGTTGCTTTATTAGAGCCGACTGCTCTGTAGGGCTCCATGGTCTGTACATTTCTGCTGTCCGGGGGGAGGCAGACAGGAGGGTAAATCAGTCATCCCTGTTTTTGTCAGTCGGTAACGTCCGTCTCCTAATTCTTCAGTCTTTTCTTCTAAGTAATCACACACACTCATCCACAGGTTCACTGTTTTCAACAGACCTTTGTCTCTCAACCATCCATGATGTGAGTTAAAGAACCTTTTTCCATTTATCACTGTTCAATTCTCCGTTTTCATTCATGCCTGCTTTTCACAATCTCTGCGCACAACTAAATCTTTAGCAGAAATGCCTTCCTTGGCATTTTGGTCCCCCATTTTTCTATCTCCTCACCTAGAAGAGATTCTCTTGTCACCAAGACAAGTTTGTCACCAAGACAATTGCGTCACCAAGACTCTGTCACCAAGACAATGGGCCACAAAGGTTTCTGAACCATTTCACTGCTCACTCTCCAAGATTTGTACGCCAACCAAATAAACAATCCAATCACACAGACACCAAGACAAAACCACAACACAATCATTGGATCCATACTGTCATTATTCAAAGGAGGAAAGGCAGGACTGACAATTAATCTGAGGTCTACTGGTTCAAAGGGACCTGAGCCAGGAATACCTGTGATTTACCTGGAAAGCCGACCGCTCGGGGAAGAGGGAGTCCACTATACAGTGATATAGATTTTAGGTAGACTATAATAAGTATTCTTACCCCAGCGCTGTGTATATCACCAACAGAGACCTCCGCTCATCCCACGTCTTCCGGACCGGTCGGGCTTCCTCAGAGTAAAATAACTCAGTCCCCTGGTCGGGCGCCAGTTGTCGTCGCTGTTATCTTGTTAACCCTTTCCTCCTCGGAATGTGGTACCAGAGAGAATAAGACACAGACCAAAGTGTGCGTCAATAGACTCTATAGTTTATTGCTAACAAAGGGGCTTATATACACCCCTGAAGCAGGAAGCGGAATTACCATATATGGCAGTTAATACAACTTATCATTAAAGCACGTAACATACTGTTTTCTAACCAAACTTTCCATCTTTGCCTTTAGCCCCTGATTTTCGGCTCCTAGCACAGAGTATCTCTTTAGCTCAGGGGGAGTATTATCAAGGAAGGAACATTCTTTTCTTATCTTCCCTTCTGCTATGCCTCAGCTTCCCAAGGCCTTGAGAAGAAATGCTGAATTAACTCTAACAGAACCTATAGTGATATGATTTGCTTCACTACCATTGGGATTGAATTGATTTAAATGGTCACTGATCTTATGGAACCTATGTCACTTTACATTACCTTTTGGTGGTGATTATGAATCTGTCATTATTCAAATGACTTGTTATATAATTACTTGCACTGTCACTTTATATTGATATTGTCATGACCCAGGACGGGGTTTTGTCTTTGCCCCGTCCTGGTCAGACTGGGGTTAATGGTTTCAGCCTCTCTCTGGCAGAGGGCGGCTATTTAGTTGCCAATTGACCTAGGTCTGGTGTCAGTTATACTCCTGTCCTCGGCTGAGTTAGTTGACCTCCTGTGTGCCTGTGCCTTGTGCCTGATCTTGTTGCTTGTTTGGTTTTGACCCGGTCCGTCTCTTCGTTGTGAGTTTGTCTACTGTCTTGGTACTGTGTATTTGCCCGTTCTGGTTTTCTGATCCCTTGGCTACGTTCTGGTTATTCTCTGCCTGCTCCACTTGTACTGCGTTGCTCCCTCTGTGTATGACCTGGCTATCCTGACTATCCGTTTTGTCTATGCCCCTTGGTAACTCTGTCCCGTAGTTACCCTTCTAGGAGTTTTCCTTCTGCTCATAGCTCTCTGGAGCTTAGGCCACGCCCATCAGCAGTCAATTGCTTAAGGTCCTCTGGCCTGAAACAATCTCTGTCTGTTACTGCCTTCTCTGAGAGACCTGTGGCCGGCGCCGCCCCTTGGCAGTCACGTGCTTAGGGTCCTGTTAGTCTGAAGCACACATCTTCACCGCTACTGCCCCGCTCCACAGGTATCTTTGAGTGCTGTCTGTCTTATTCAGGACACGCGCACTGGCTCAGTGAGCAAGTGCAGTGCGGTGTTCATGATATTATAACTGACCGCTACCTTTTTTTTTTTTTTTCTTCCTGTGTGTGTTATGGATCCTATGTATGCCCTTTCTGAGCAGGTAAAGCACCTGACTCAGATGTCTCAGAAACTGAATGAGGAACAACGAGCTCTGTCTCAGTCTCAGCAGCTGATGGCTGACACTGTGCAGGGGGCTTTATCATCTGGTGCTCATGGGACAGGGGTTCAAGATGTTACATTAGTTTCCCCAGAGCCCCCGGTTAAACTACCGGATACCTTTTCCGGAGATAGAAAGGAATTTAAAGTTTTCAAAGAGGGCTGTGAGCTTTTTTTTTCTTTAAGACCGCACTCTTCTGGGGATGAAAGTCAGAGGGTGGGGGTCATTATGTCTCTGTTAAGGGGAGCCCCCCAGGCTTGGGCTTTTTCCCTTCCTACCACTGCCCCTGAGAGAATGACTGTGGATGAATTTTTTGAGGCCCTGGGGCATATTTATGATGAGCCTGATCGAGTGCTGATGGCTGAGGACATGGTGATGAGTGTATGTCAGGGGAAGCACTCAGCCGAGTGGTTTTGCTCAGAGTTCAGACGCTGGGCTGCTGAGGTCTGTTGGGATGATGCCGCCCTCCGGGGCTTGTTCCGTAGAGGCCTGTCTGAACATCTGAAAGATGCCTTGGCACTTCACCCTCCGCCTGATTCTCTGGAGGACGCCATGACGCAGGCCGTCCGAATGGATCGCAGGCTGCGGGCGAAAGGTGTGATGCAGGTTGAGACACCATTTTTCTCCAGTGGAAGGGGAGCCAGTCCTGTATTGGAGTCCATGGAGATGGGAGCCATCGACCTCAAAGAGAAAGAAAGGAGACGGAGGTGTTTAGAAAAGCTGTGTTTTTACTGCGGTGATCCTGGACATTGGAAAAAGAACTGTCCCTCCTGCCCACCGACTAACAAGCGACTGAGTCTGGGTGATCATCGTGGAGGTCACTCAGACTCTCAGGTACCCTTTCCTTCATTTTCTAAGATACTGTTAAAGGTGGAACTTGGTGTGAAGAACTGCTTTTTCCTTACTTCAGCTTTTGTGGACTGTGGGTCATCCTTGAACCTGATTGACTCTAAGCTGGTGGCCAGCTGTAGATTAGGGACAGTTAGGTTGGAGACTCCTATAAAAATAATGGCCATTGATTCTACACCTCTCACCAAGGACGGTGTCCATTTTGTCTCTGAAGAATTCACCCTCAGGGTGGGGGCCCTTCACCAGGAGCGTATGTCATGTTTTGTTTTGGATAACCTCTCTGCTGGCCTGGTGTTAGGGTTTCCCTGGTTGCAACGGCATAACCCGATTATTGACTGGGATTCCCGTGATATTGTTAAATGGGGATCTAATTGTTCTGAAAGATGTCTTGCTACTGTGTCTGTGTCGTCCGTTGGTCTGGAAGGTATTCCGGAGTACCTGAAGGACTATGCGGACGTTTTCTCTGAAAAAGAGGCTGAAGTTTTACCACCACACCGCCCATTTGATTGTGCCATTGACCTGGTTCCAGGTACTAAATTGCCCAAGGCCCGCTTGTATAACCTCTCGGGTCCCGAGCGGGCTGCTATGAAAGAATACATTTCCGAGAGCCTTCGTAAGGGACACATTTGTCCTTCTGTTTCCCCCATGGCGGCGGGGTTCTTTTTCGTTAAGAAAAAAGACGGTGGTTTGCGCCCATGCCTCGATTTTCGAGAGTTAAATAAGATAACTGTGAGAAATACTTACCCCCTCCCACTTATTCCTGATTTGTACAACCAGTTGTCTGGGGCTAAGTGGTTTTCGAAATTGGATCTGCGGGGGGCATATAACCTTATCCGGGTCCGGGAGGGGGATGAGTGGAAGACTGCTTTTCTCACTACTGAAGGGTTGTTTGAAAACTTGGTCATGCCTTTCGGTCTGACCAACGCACCAGCAGTCTTCCAAAATTTTATTAATCATGTGTTCTCTGACTTTATTGGGCGTTTTATGGTTGTGTATTTGGATGACATTCTTATCTACTCGCCTGATAAACAAACTCACAATGATCATCTTCGGGCAGTTCTCCAAAGGCTCCGGGAGAACTGTCTCTTTGCTAAGCTAGAGAAATGTTCATTCTTCGTTCAGGAACTGTCATTTCTGGGGTTCATTGTGTCTGCTGAGGGGTATCGCATGGATCCTAATAAGGTGCAGGCCATTGTTGATTGGGTACAACCTCGTGATTTGAAGGCTCTGCAGCGTTTCTTAGGATTCGCAAATTACTATCGCAAGTTTATAAGGGGGTTCTCGCAGGTAGTTAAACCTCTCACAGATCTGACTCAAAAGGGGGCTGATGTCAAGAATTGGTCAGCCGCAGCGGTGGCGGCGTTTCAGTTCTTAAAAAAATGTTTCATGTCTGCTCCGGTTCTTATTCAACCGGACCCGTCTGAACCATTTATTGTTGAGGTGGACGCCTCGGAGGTGGGGGTGGGGGCAGTGTTGTCCCAGGGACCCGCCACTTTGACTAATTTGAGACCCTGTGCCTTTTTCTCTAAGAAATTCTCTCCTGCTGAGAGAAACTATGATGTTGGGAATCGAGATCTTCTGGCCGTGAAGTTGGCCTTTGAAGAATGGAGGCATTTTTTGGAGGGTGCTGTCCATCCTATTACCGTGGTTACGGACCACAAGAACCTAGCTTACATTGAGTCTGCTAAAAGGTTGACTCCTAGACAGGCAAGATGGTCGCTTTTTTTTTCCAGATTCCAGTTCTCCATCACTTTTCGGCCAGGATCCAAAAATGTCAAGGCTGATGCCTTGTCACGCAGTCTGGATCCGGTGTCTCCCCCCGAACCTCCATCCTCCATTCTTCAGCCTGGGGTGGTGGTGGCAGTTGTTTCTGCTGGGTTGGAGCAGGAGATTCGGGAAGCTCAGTCTCTTGCCCCTCCGGCTAAGCCGGTGGATAAACTTTTTGTACCAGTTCAATTTCGTCTCAGGGTCCTTCGGGAATTCCAAGACTCAGTTCTGGGTGGACATCCTGGAATCTCGGCTACCCGGAGGGCCATCTCTAGGATATTCTGGTGGTCTTCTTTAGCCTCTGATGTTGGGGAATTTGTGTCTGCTTGTGGGGTATGTGCCCGTGCGAAACCCCCCCATAACCGGCCGACCGGGGAATTGGTGCCACTGCCAATTCCTGATAGACCATGGACCCATTTGTGTTATGTTTCGGTAGCTGAGGAGTGCAGGCAAAAAAGGCAATACACCAGAGCAGTTGGAATCTATGAGATTGCAGTACCCTGACTAACCACAACAACTAGAGGCAGCCGTGGAGCGTTCCTACGTTGGTCCTAGACGCCTCGTCACAGCCTGAGTAACTAACTACACCTAAAGATAGATATAGGAAAGCTATCTGCCCCGGAGCAGAACCCCAAAGATAATAGAAAGCCCCCAAACATGTAATGGCGGTTAGACAAGAAGAAATACTGACACAGACATAAAATAGTATGAGCAAACGTTGGGGCCCAAACTAACTAAATAGAAAAGGATAGGAAGGGTACTTACTGCAATCCCAGAAAACCCTGAAAAGCACCAACTCTACTAATTTCAAAAACACCTGAGATCACACGACCTCTACCACCTAAATTAGTTCTCTGGTGTAACAAAATCAAAACAGCAGCCACTGAAAAAACTGGAAAAAGCAAAAGTACAAACATCAGTGGCTGAACTAAACTGAGAGGGCAAAAGCCCCCGGAGGGGACCCTGAAGGCCCCCACAGAAGTGCAGGACAAAATGCAAAAATCAAGCACAAAAACAAAAAGAAGAAAATGTCTTATCTGTTAGCAGGAGATGCAGACACGACACAGCAGGCTACAAGGGAAACAGGAATCAAGGATGGAGACCAGAACAATTGATCACCGGCAACCCTGATGGGAAGGTGACTCCCTTATATAAGACCAGTCAGTAACACCTGATTCCCAATCCTCACAATCTTCACAATCTTCACTGGACAGACCAGTACCGCTTTTAACCACCAGAGGGAGCCTCTGCTCAGAACTCATCTCAAGCCCATTCACAACACATTTGTCCATGGATTTTATCACCAACCTTCCTCCTTCCAAGGGTAATACCGTCATTTGGGTAGTGGTGGACAGGTTTAGTAAACAAGCACATTTTGTACACTTGTCGGCTTTACCTAATGCAGAAACGTTGTCCAGATTGTTTGTTGAGCATGTGGTGCGGTTGCATGGGGTACCCTTGAATGTGGTGTCTGATAGGGGGGTACAATTTGTTTCCAGATTTTGGAGGGCATTTTGTAAGAGGTTGGGTATTGATCTGTCTTTTTCATCCGCTTATCATCCAGAGACTAATGGGCAGACTGAGCGGACCAATCAGTCTTTAGAGCAAATCCTGCGTTGCCTGACCTCAGCCCGACAGGATGATTGGTGTGTACTGCGTTACCTTTGGCTGAGTTCGCGTTTAACAACCGCACTAACCAGTCTACGGGCACATCTCCCTTTTTCTGCAATTATGGGTTTCATCCACATTTTGGGGAGTTCTCCCGTTTGGACTCTGGGTGTCCTGGGGCGGATGAGACAATACAGCGGTTGGGGGAGTTATGGCAGGAGGTCCAAAGGAACATTACGAAGGCTCAGTCTAAATATAAGTTTTTTGCTGACAAAAAACGGTCTGTGGGGCCGGTGTTCCAGGTTGGGGATAAGGTATGGTTATCTACTAGGAATATAAGGCTCAAGGTCCCCTCTGCGAAACTTGGACCTAAATTTATTGGTCCTTATGAAATTACGGAAGCAGTTAACCCGGTGGCATTTCGGTTGCGTCTCCCTCCGTCTCTACGGATTCCCAACGTTTTCCATAGGGCCCTTTTGAAACCTGTGGGGTCCTGTAGGGAAGGATCGTTGTCTTCCCCACCACCGGTTTTGGTAGATGGGCAGTCTGAGTACGAGGTGGAACGAATTCGTGACTCTAGGTTTGTCCGTCGTGCTCTTCAGTATCTGATACATTGGAAAGGCTACGGTCCAGAGGACCGGTCGTGGGTTCCTGCCCGATCTGTTCATGCGGATCAGTTGGTCCGGGCCTTTCATGCCAGGTGTCCTGAGAAACCCGGGGGTCCAGTGGCCCCCCGTTGAGAGGGGGGTACTGTCATGACCCAGGACGGGGTTTTGTCTTTGCCCCGTCCTGGTCAGACTGGGGTTAATGGTTTCAGCCTCTCTCTGGCAGAGGGCGGCTATTTAGTTGCCAATTGACCTAGGTCTGGTGTCAGTTATACTCCTGCCCTCGGCTGAGTTAGTTGACCTCCTGTGTGCCTGTGCCTTGTGCCTGATCTTGTTGCTTGTTTGGTTTTGACCCGGTCCGTCTCTTCGTTGTGAGTTTGTCTACTGTCTTGGTACTGTGTATTTGCCCGTTCTGGTTTTCTGATCCCTTGGCTACGTTCTGGTTATTCTCTGCCTGCTCCACTTGTACTGCGTTGCTCCCTCTGTGTATGACCTGGCTATCCTTACTATCCGTTTTGTCTATGCCCCTTGGTAACTCTGTCCCGTAGTTACCCTTCTAGGAGTTTTCCTTCTGCTCATAGCTCTCTGGAGCTTAGGCCACGCCCATCAGCAGTCACGTGCTTCAGGTCCTCTGGCCTGAAAGCAATCTCCTCTGTTACTGCTCCCTCTGAGAGACCTGTGGCCGGCGCCGCCCCTTGGCAGTCACGTGCTTGGGTCCTGTTAGTCTGAAGCACGCATCTTCACCGCTACTGCCCCGCTCCACAGGTATCTTTGAGTGCAGTCTGTCTTATTCAGGACACGCGCACTGGCTCAGTGAGCAAGTGCAGTGCGGTGTTCGTGATAGATATTCTATTGAAGATTATGGTTCTATGTCCTTTCCTGTATTTGTGCATGTGGGGTGACACCAGATTTTGGTGCACCCTTTTGATGGAACATCTCTGTACTAACATAACTTTTTGTGATATATGCTTGCAATGTCTTTTATGTACGGTAATTGATTTGAGATTAAAGATTTATCTTTTAATTGCTACTCTTATGTGGTTTATGTGCTCCAAGTTCGTATGCTCTCACATTTTCTTTCTATATGTTGAACTCCAACTATAGCTTACCAGTTGCAATGGTACGGTATAATCCATTGGATGAAAATATTGTATGGTAAACCTGGCTAGCACAGAGTCATTTCTATTTCTTGCTTCACCCTGCTACAGACATCAAGCTCCAGTCATGGACAACTGCTTCTCTTTCCATACCACTGCCACTGTTCAGGACATCTGTTGTTTTGGCTAGATGAGAATACTAATCATACTATATACTGTAGTCTAAGAAGCAACATGTTTTTGAAACACCATAAGACAAAGTTCACATGGGTGCGGCATGTTTGATACAAGATGGCATAAGGCAGGGGTGAGTAATTAACCCCTTCATGACCTTGCCATTTTTTGCAATTCTGACCAGTGTCCCTTTGAGGTAATAACTCAGGAACGCTTCAACGGATCCTAGCGATTCAGAGACTGTTTTTTCGTGACATATTGGGCTTCATGTTAGTGGTAAATTTAGGTCGATAATTTTCACGTTTATTTGTGAAAAAAATGGAAATTTGGCGAAAATTTTGAAAATTTTGCAATTTTCAAATTTTGAATTTTTATTCTGTTAAACCAGAGAGTTATGTGACACAAAATAGTTAATAAATAACATTTCCCACATATCTACTTTACATCAGCACAATTTTGGAAACAAAATTTTTTTTTCTTAGGAAGTTATAAGGGTTAAAAGTTGACCAGCAATTTCTCATTTTTACAGCAAAATTTACAAAACCATTTTTTTTTAGGGACCACCACACATTTGAAGTCACTTTGAGGGGTCTATATCAGGGGTCCCAAACCGCCGGTCCGCGGACCATTACCGGGCCGTAGCAGTTCTGTTGCCGGGCCGTGGAGCCATGGCACAGAACGCTGTACACACATGGAGCCGACGGCTGCAGCACTGTAGTGACAGCTACAGCCGCCGGCTTCAAGAAGACATCGATACTTACCTTCCGTGGCTGCATCCCTGTCGGCTGTGGCAGCTTCATCCAGCGCTGAGCGGTGACGTAGTACCGCTCATTAAGGTCATGAATATGGACGTGACGCCACTCCCATAGGCGTGGCGTCCATATTCATGCCCTTAATGAGCGGTACTACATCACCGCACTGCCAGGAGGAAGCTGCCGCGGCCGACAGGGATGCAAGGGACCTGCAGCGACGGGGAAGGGAGGAGGGTAAGTATGATGGGGTGGAGGACGGGGGAGCCCAGCGGAGCCATGTATACAGGATAGGAGGGGGGAGGGGAGCCATGCATACAAGGATGGAAGGGTGGAGCGGAGCCATATATACAAGGATGTGAGGGTGGGAGCAGAGCCATGTATACAAGGATAGGAGGGTGGAGCGGAGCCATATATACAAGGATGTGAGGGTGGGAGCGGAGCCATGCATACAAGGATAGGAGGGTGGAGCGGAGCCATATATACAAGGATGTGAGGGTGGGAGTGGAGCCATATATACAAGGATGTGAGGGTGGAGCGGAGCCATGTATACAGGATGGAGGGGGGAGCGGAGCCATGTATACAGGATTGGAGGGTGGAGCGGAGCCATGTATTTAGGATGGGAGGGTGGAGCAGAGCAATATATACAAGGATGGGAGGGTGGAGCGGAGCCATGTATATAGGATGGGAGGGTGGAGCGGAGTCATATATACAAGGATGGGAGGGTGGAGCGGAGCCATGTATATAGGATTGGAGGGTGGAGCGGAGCCATATATAAAGGATGGGAGGTTGGGAGCGGAGCCATGTATACAGGATGGGAGGTTGGGAGCGGAGCCATGTATACAGGATGGGAGGGTGGGAGCGGAGCCATATATACAAGGATGGGAGGGTGGAGCGGAGCCATGTATACAAGGATAGGAGGGTGGGAGCGGAGCCATATATACAGGATGGGAGGTTGGGAGCAGAGCCATGTATACAGGATGGGAGGGTGGGAGCGGAGCCATATAAACAAGGGTGGGAGTGGAGCCTTGTATACAAGGGAGTCACATTCACATTATAAATGTTATAATTAAATGATGAGTATGCACTACTACTAAACTACAACCCCGTCCATAGCCCCGCCCCCTTATGACCAAAGCCCCACCCCTGCCACACCTCTATCCCCGCCCTGCCGGGCCATGGAAGAATGGTCTTTCTTGAAGCCGCTCACTGGTGCAAAAAAGGTTGGGGACCACTGGTCTATATGGTAGAAAATACCCAAAAATGACACCATTATAAAAACTGCACACCTCAAGCTACTCAAAACTACATTCAAGAAGATTATTAACTCTTCAGGTGCTTCACAGGATCTAAAGCAACGTGGAATGAAAAAATTGACATTTTTCCAACAAAAATTTTATTTTAGCATCAATTTTTTCATTTTTGCATGGGCAACAGGATAAAATGGACCCTAAAATTTGTTGGGCAATTTCTCCTGAGTACACAGATACCTAATATGTGGTCATAAACCACTGTTAGGGCGCACGGCAGGGCTCAGAAGGGAAGGAGCGCCATTTGACTTTTTGAATGGAAAATATGCTGGAATATTTAGCGGTTGCCATGTCGCATTTGGAGAGTCCCTGTGTGCCTAAACATTGGAGCTCCCCCACAAGTGACCCCATTTTGGAAACTAGACCCCCCCAAGGAACTTATCTAGATGCAGAGTGAGCACTTTGAACCCCCAGGTGCTTCACAAATTGATCCGTAAAAAAAAAGAAAGTACTTTTTTTTTACAAAAATTTTATTTTAGCCTCAGTTTTTCCATTTTCACATGGGCAACAGGATAAAATGGCTCCTAAAATTTGTTGGGCAATTTCTCCTGAGTACACAGATACAGTACAGACCAAAAGTTTGGACACACCTTCTCATTCAAAGATTTTTCTGTATTTTCATGGCTATGAAAATTGTAGAAGCACACTGAAGGCATCAAAACTATGAATTAACACATGTGGAATTATACATTCCACTTTACAAAAAAGTGTGAAACAACTGAAAATATGTCTTATATTCTAGGTTCTTCAAAGTAGTCACCTTTTGCTTTGATTACTGCTTTGCACGCAGAAAAAGTGAACGGATGGACTCTACATGCCTAGTTCCCACCGTGAAGCATGGAGGAGGAGGTGTGATGATGTGGGGGTGCTTTGCTGGTGACACTGTTGGGGATTTATTCAAAATTGAAGGCATAGTGAACCAGAATGGCTACCACAGCATCTTGCAGCAGCATGCTATTCCATCCGGTTTGCGTTTAGTTGGACCATCATTTATTTTTCAACAGGACAATGACCCCAAACACACCTCCAGGTTGTGTAAGGGCTATTTGACCAAGAAGGAGAGTGTTGGGATGCTACGCCAGATGACCTGGCCTCCACAGTCACCAGACCTGAACCCAGTCGAGATGGTTTGGGGTGAGCTGGACCGCTCACCGCTTCAATTTTGAATAAATCTCCAACAGTGTCACAAGCAAAGCACCCCCACTCCACACACCCCTAACCACAACCCTAACCCCTACACACCCCTAATCCAAATCCTAACCATAACCCTAACCTCAACACATCCCTAACCCTAATCCCAACTCTAACCATAACCCTAACCACAAGCCTACCCTAATCCCAACCCTAACCACAAAACACACCTAACACTTATCCTAACTCTAACCCTAACCACAAACCTAACCCTAATCCCAACCCTAACCCTAATTCCAACCCTAACCCTAATTCCAACCCTAATTTTAACCCTAATTCTAACCCTAATGCTAACCCTAAGGCTAACCCTAACCCTAGTTCTAACCCTAACCCCAGTTCTAACCCTAACCCTAAGGCTGGGTTCATATTGCGTTTTACCAGCCTGTTCAACACATAGCATTGATGGGCGGGTAACAGTATAGCATTACGCGATCACGTTATGCTATACCCGCTAGCGCAGATTAAGCAGCAGATGATTCATCTGCGCTAGCGGTGACGGAGCCAAGACGCTGCAGGCCGCGTCCGAGGCTCCGTCACTGAATGACGGCACGTCGCGAATGCATGCCGCTTTACGGCATCTGTCGTGATGTGCCCACAAATGGGGGTGAATGGCAGCGTTAACTGACTGCGTTACAGCGCGTTATACCGCGGTGTAACACAGTCCGTCTAATGGACTGCCATAACATAATATGAACACAGCCTTATAATTGTAACCTTAACCCTAATAATAAGATAAAAAAATATAATATTTTTTTATTTGTCCCTACCTATGGGGGTGATAAATGGGGCGTTTATTTACTTTTTTTTAATTTTGATCACTGTGAGAGTTTATCACAGTGATCAAAATAAATTTCTGGACTCTGGAGGGCACACTGCGCATGCGCCGGCTGGCGGGCGCACTGCGCATGCGCCCGCCATTTTGCAAGATGGCAGCGCCCATGAAACATCCCGGACGGACGCCGGGACGGATCCAGGGACATCGGAGGACCAGGAGAGGTGAGTAGGGGGGGTCATAAGGTAAGGGGGGGATCGGAAGGTGGGGGCAGCGGAGGCAAGGAGGAGGGGAGCATTTAGTGACGGTGGTGACCGATCGCCGCCATCTATCGTGGCGGCAGCCGATCGCTGCCATGACTCGGTGTGGGGGGGGGTCGGATCTTGGTCTCCAGCCATGGCAGATGCTATTGCAGCATCGGCCATGGCTGGATTGTAATATTTCACCAAATTTCATTGGTGAAATATTACAGATTGCTCTGATTGGCTGTTTCACTTTTAACAGCCAATCAGAGGATCGTAGCCACGTGTGGTGAAGCACAAAGGGTCTTGTGCCTGCGGGTCGGGTGACCTTTCAGTGACCCCGGTCCCCCGACCCGCAGGAATGCGATCCTTTCATGACACATACGCTGTGTCACAGGTCGGGAAGGGGTTAATTTTCCAGAGGGTCCACATGAGAGACAGAGACTGCTGTGGAATGCCAAACCGATACGATAAAATTAATTATGCTCAATATTAATATACTAATAATAATAGTATGGTAATCAGAACTAAGTATACTGACACCCCCATATACAGTATGAGCAACACATAGCCACTCTAAATGCCATATGGGCAGCACGGTGGCTCAGTGGTTAGCACTGCAGCCTTGCAGCACTGGAGTCCAGGGTTCGATCACAGACAACATCTGCAAGGAGTTTGTATGTTCTTCCTGTGTTTGCGTGGGATAGGGAATTTAGATTGTGAGCCCCATCAGGGACAGTGATGATAATGTGTGCAAAACTGTAAAGCACTGTGGAATATGTTGGCGCTATATAAAGAGATTATTGTAAAAATTAAATGTAGTTTTAGCCCAGATTTTTACAAGGGGAAATAGCTAAAATGGCCCCAATGATTGCTACACAATTTCTTTTTCAAACAAATTTTATTAACATTTTAAAATTCCAAAATTACAAACATAACAGTAAAGTATTACAGTAAAGTTTAACCAGTTTAGTTCAGTTTAGAAAATGTAACAGTAGATAATATAAAAATAGTTAACCATGGTTTATAATTAACTAAAACTAACCGTTAGATTTCACCTTATGGGTGAGCAGTTAAGAAATAATGAAGCAGATATTTAAGAGGCATAATCCAACCAAGATTTCCATCTTTTTAAATATTTAGACAAATAGTTGTTGATTGTAGCATGACTTTTTTCATATAGGTTATGTAAAGACATTTTTTCCAGAATTTGACTTGTTTTAGGAATTGTTTCCTCATTCCAAAACGTCGTAATTGCATTTTTGGTAACTAGGAAAAGATGGATGATTACAGGGATATGCATAGTATTTATTTCTTCTAATTCTAAAGAGAGCAGAGCCATTTGTGGGGTTATGGTAATTTTTTGTTTAGTAATGTCGTTAATTATCCTAGATACTTCTTTCCATAATGGTCTTATTTTTGGGCAGTCCCAAAAAAGATGGAGCAGATCTCCTGATTGCCCACAATTTCTCCAGCAATCAGGAGATCTACCAGGGAACATTCTTGCTAATTTTAATTGGGTGAAATACCATCTGGAAGTTATCTTGAAAAAAGACTCATGTAAAGATGCACAAATATTTGACGAGTATGTTTGCTTAAAGGCCTGTTCCCATTGTTCCTGAGTAATACTCATTTTCAGGTCTTTCTCCCAATTAAGCATGAATAGAGTTTTATCAGAGTTTTGAATTGAATTTAATGACTCGTAGATACTTTTTGATTTCCAAAAAATTTTGTTATTTGGGTTACTTACCAATTGACTGGTAATTTCTGTAATATATGATTTTTTTCTAATAAATTTTGATATGTATTTTCTCAAGACAGATACCAGACGGATATCATCTGATGAGAAGTTATGTTGGGTAATCAAAATCTCATTACTAACAAATTGTTTCCCATCAAATAAATCGCTTACTTTTTTAATATTAGTATTTTTCCACAATTGTGGGATCTCTTTGTCTATCATTAGTCCAAAGAATTTCAATGAAATATTTTTTAGTTGCGTATATCTGGAAGATTTATTTCTTTGAACTTGTGGTTTGGCTAGTTGCTTCCATGCTGTCGCCGTTGCCAATAAAGTAGGTGAAAGCTAGTATTGTTGGTTTGATGACGTAAGGGAATCTAAAATTATTTTCAATAACGAGGTATTCTTATTGTGAAATTCTTCCATTTCTAACCATATGGGAGGGTTATTTGTAGAGATCCTATAGAGATTGTTTGATCAGGTTAACATAGTAGTAGTTTAACAAGTTTGGAAGAGCTAGACCTCCATTGAGTTTACTTCTGCTTAAAGTGTTAAACGCTATTCTAGCTCTCTTTTTGTTCCAAATAAAGTTGTTTACAGATGATTGCAGCTTTTTAATATATTTCAGAGGAATATTTAGGGGAGAGCCCTAAAGACATATAGAATTTTTGGAAAAGTAAAGAGTTTAAAGAGGACTATTCTCACAATCCATGAAATCTCATGTTTGGCATGGCCATTTAAGTCATTTTGTGTGATTTTGGTAATATTTATCATGTTAAGTTCTACTGTTTTGCGGAATGTTCTTTCTATAGAGACTCCTAAGTAAGAAATAGACTCCTTTTCCCACTCAAAATATGTAATGTAATCGTTTTAATTCTAGAAATGACCGATTCGTTAAGGAAAAAATCCAAAATTTTGGATTTAGACTCATTTATTTTGTAGAAAGAGACCATAGAAAAATTCTGGAATACTGGTAGCATTTTCTTAATTGAGTTTAATGGGTCTGTAATACTTAAAATTATGTCATCTGCAAAAAGTCCTATTTTGAATAAATTTTTCCCCATTTGCAAACCTTTTATATCTTGACTTGATCTTATATCCTCAGCCAGGGGTTCTATAATCAGGGCAAATAATAGGGGTGAAAGGGGACAACCCTGTCTAGTTCCATTTGTAATTTGTATTTGGGAGATAAATGGTTATTAGCAAATATATTTGCAGAGGGTTGCTGATAGAGTGCCATTATTGTTTTTACTGTATTATCATTGAATCCAAATTTATGTAAGGTAGCAGTCATAAAATTCCAGTTCACCCTGTCAAATGCTTTTTCAGCATCTAGGGCCAATAATAGTGATGGGATCCTTATTTGTTTTATGTAGTCGATTAGATTTAATATTCTTCTGGTACCATCACTGGTCTGTCTACCTTTTATAAATCCTAATTGGTCTCTGTGGATGATGTCCGGTAATATTTTTTTTAACCTATTTGCCAGAATTTTGGAATAAATTTTAATATCAGAATTAATTAAGGAAATGGGTCTATAGTTATTAACTTTTTCTAAGTCTCCTTTGGGTTTTGGGATTAAAGTAATTATTGCCTTCAGCATTTCAGGAGGAAAAAAACCTACTGTGGAGGCTTTGTTGAAAACTCTAGTTAAATGGGGAGCTAATAACCCTTCAAAAGTTTGGTAGTATTCATTAGAATAGCCATCTGGGCCTGGGGATTTTTTTACTTTAAGCGAGCCTATGACCTCCAAAACCTCTTTTATCGAAAATGGAGAATCCATAGAGGCCGATTGCAGATTCGTAATTTGAGGTAGATCTAGACGGGACAAAAAGTCATTAATATTTTGATGATTTGGCTGATTGATATTATGGTCCAGCTTTAAATTGTAAAGAGAAGTGTAAAAATCAGCAAAGGCTTTAACTATGTCTCCAGGGTGCTCCAAAATCCTATCTCCATATTTAATTTTCTTTATTTTACTTCTAATTCTTAAAGCTTTAAGTTTTTGCGCCATGAGTCTAGTGGGCTTATTATACGAAGAATAGTAATTTGAACTCATAGATTTCACATATTTGTCATATTCAGTAAACAAAGCTGCTTTCAAATCACTTCTGAGTCTAAGAATTTCCGAATGAATAGTTGAGGGACATGACAATGGTTTCTGAAGTTCTTCCTCTTTATTTTTGAGTTCTATTTGTAATTTGTGAATATTATCTTTCTCTCGTTTTTATTTATGTGAAGAAGATGAATCATTTTACCTCGAATAACAGCTTTATGGGCGTTCCATAGAGAAAATGGACAGATGTTATCTATGTCATTCTCTCTCTAAAGTAGTTTGTTATAGTTTCTTCTATTTCTTTTTTTGAGTTTGAGTTAAATAACAGTGAAGAGTTACATCTCCATATAAAGTTAGATCTGTCTTGTCCTAAACAGATTTCAGCTACTATTGGCGAATGATCAGAGAAAGACCTGGGGAGAATATAAATTTTTTTAAATTTTGATATTGAAAAGGAATCTGTTAAAAACAGATCTATTCTTGAAAACGTTTTATGTGCATCTGAATAAAAGGTATGTTCCCTTGAAGATGTGTTTAAACACCTAAAAATGTCTAGATATTCGTGGCTATTAAGCCAATTGTCAAGTTCAGGAAATGAGGATCTGGTTGAAGAAGTAGAGTCCAATCTTCCGTTAGGGACTATATTAAAATCTCCCACCAGAATGACCGTTCCCTGCTTAACCTCCTGTATTTTTTTGTCCAAAGTATCAAAGAAGCGTATCTGAGCCTGGTTTGGAGCATATATGTTGACAATTGTTGTGAGTTTATTTTCCAATTGACAAACCAGGATCAAATATCTTCCGTCAATATCTTTGTATTCTTTGATCAGTTCAAATGATATTGAGTAATTACCCCCGATTTCTTTCTTTCATTTAAAGATTTATATATTGAGGGAAAGTTTTTATTTTCAATCCTGGGATGTCCATCTCTGGCTAGCTTCACTTCCTGAAGGCATATGATGTCTGCCTTACTTTTTTTTATATCCCTCCAAGTGTGATACCTCTTAATTGGACTATTTAGGCCTCTTACGTTTAAAGATAGAATTGTAACCATAATATAACAGTTTTAATAACTAACAGATAACAATCAAACTGCAATAATATACAAATTGAAAGATAACAAAAATTTTTGATATTCTTTCTAAGTGGGAAAGTTTGTGTTTAGTAGAAACTTCCGCAAAGTTCTGCCTGTTAAAACAATAAGGATCATTCTTCAACCTTGAGCCTTCTTTTCCTTATCAAGAGAAGATATAAATTAAATGCCATCCTGGGGAGATAAGATTTGCGTTATTTTCCCTTTGTAGTTGACCAATAATTTGGTTGGGAATCCCCATCTATAAACCAAGCTCTTTTCTCTTAATTTAGTAGTTACTTCATTAAAACTCTTTCTTATTTGAATAGTATCTTTTGAAAGATCTGCAAAGATCTTGATATGATCATAGGGCTGAGGAAGATATTTTTTAACTTTCATGTAATCCAAAAGTTTCTCTTTCGTTGAATAGAAATGAAATCGCAGGATTATATCTCTGGGTGTTTCAGACAAGATAAATCTAGGTCTGGGTAATCTATGTATTCTGTCTACTAAAAGCTCAATTTCTGTGAGTTTAGGGAATATTTTCTGAAGAATTTCCTTGAAATATTTTTGTAAACCATTTTGACTTATCTCTTCTGACACACCTCTTAGTTTAATGTTGTTGCGTCTATTACGATCCTCCAAATCCGCCAGTTTTACCCGGAGAAATTGGATCTCTTTCTGGGTGTCATTTTGTTGCTTTTGTATGGAAACTGATTGTTTTTCCAGTTTCTCTATCTGCTTATCATTTTTGTCAATTCTTGTTTTTACTTCGTCTATGTTTGTTTGTAGGAGGTTTGTCTGTTTATCTAGGCTATGTTGAAAGCTTTGATTTAAAGCCAGAATCAAATCCTTTATGTACTGTTCAGATACCCCTTTATCTGTAGCCTGAATATCGTCCAAGCTAGTACCAGATTCAGGGTAAGTATCTTGAGGATTTTTTTCGAGTCTTGGCCTATTTTTTTTCAGGGTTTTGTATAGGAGTAGTCTCGAAAAACTCCTCATCAGATTCTAATGGAGGAACATTTGACCTTTTTGTTTTTTTACTTTTCTTTTGATCGGTGTGAGTATCCATTTGTGCCTCAATAATGTTATCAAGTTTTGGATCATAAGAGTTGTTGGATCACCCCTAATTCCGATCTGGGGAGAAGTTGGTGGACTAATACAGATAGCCGTGTCTAAATCTGTTGTGTCAATGTCTTTTTCTAATTTTGAGGTAGACCTATCTCTCCGGGCTTTGGGTTTGTTGTTTTTAATACTCATTTTGTCTAAATTGTAAATCCCGCCTCAGAGAGACAAATACACCACACCAATCGTTGTTAACTTAGTAGATTAAACAGTATAACCCCGAATTTTAGGAGCAAAGGGAATCAAATTATTGATCAACTAGCCTTTAGTCAAAGTACCTTATTGACAAAGTAAGTAGAAATATTTCAATATAATGAGACCTATGGTTGTAGGTATATGTATTAGTGATAAAACAATTATGCAATTGTAATAACAGTTGAAGGATATATGACAAAATTCTATTTAGGGCCGTTCAATCGATGTCTCCTTTTCTATACTTATTCTTCTTTCCCTTTCTTCTTTTTCTCTTCCTTTCTCTTTGTCTTTCTATTTCTTTACCTTTTTTCTCTCCAAAAATAGAAACCTTGGTAGAGCTCACTGAATGATTTTAACGAGTCAAGTAATTTTTCAAAGCTTAAAGGTAAATCTGTTTATAATTCTTTGGAGATATCTCTCCCGTAGTTAAATGTAGACAGAAAAATACTAAGGTGTGTAACCCAGAGCCAAATAATCTGTTGTAATCAGGGAAATGAGTATATTACTTCAGAGTATATAGATCCTCTATAAGATCTCAAATTAGGGCTATATAACCAGACTGGAGAAACTTTTAGTATGTCCTCGCCGTTTGTAGCAATACCTTTCTTATATGTAATCCTGAATATAGCTTTGTGAGTCCAAGTTGTCACAGCAGGAATCACTATATACCTCCTGAGTTTAATCGCTTTTCAGGTGTCTTCCAAGGCAATGCTGCAGCTTCATGTAAGGAAAGTTCCCCTGCTTTTTAATGCCGCCAGACACAGAACTAAAGTTATCACCTTCCTTGTAATCACTGGAGCCGAAGTGAAACGCTGCTGATGTCGACAATGATATTTCCACTGCTTGCAGTGTCGCGGCTTCCCCTGCTAGAACGCAGTAGAAGGTGCGATCCCTGCATGAACGCAGCCAAAGGTGCGACCCCCGCAAGAACGCAACCTAAGGTGCGACCCCCGCAAGAACGCAGCCTAAGGTGCGACCCCCGCAAGAACGCAGCCAAAGGTGCGACCTCCGCAAGAACACAGCCCAGGGTGCGACCCCCGCAAGAACGCAGCCGAAGGTGCGATCTCAAAGAGACCGCAAAAAGATCCGGGAGCCCCCGAGACCTTGCACGACTCTCCACGCTAAGGGGACCAAGCGATGCTGTCGCAACCGTCGACCCTGCGTCCTGTAATACCGCCGGGGGGGCTGAGAGTGTTCGATACCTCGGCACAGCTCTTCACTTCAACGGGAAACCGCCGCCATCTTGATGGCGTCATCTGAGGTAACCGCGGCTTATAATACCGCCGGAGAAAATGATCTCTAACTCCAGTTCTTTAATCTTAAACCTGGATCTGAAGATACCGCTTTGAGCACGGAGAGTCCCTGGATACCCGGAGGTCCCAGTGCAGCTCACCAGATCCACGAACGCCGCTTCACAGGCTTGATTAGGTGAGGAGGATTCCAGGCCCGCTCCGACCGCAGGAGATAATGGCGGTGAGTAAAATGTTATAAATACCGGGCAGAGATGGTTCTTTTTCAGTCCTTCTTGATCCCAGGATGTTTAGGGACCTAATCGATCTCCTCTTGTATAGGAATAGTCCTTATAAGTCGCTTTTTATCAGTAGCTTTTACAGAACTCTGCAGGAGCCTCTTGCCCGGACGTCTACCTCATCCAGCAGCCAGCCACGCCCCCTTGCTACACAATTTCTATTGAATGTGGCAATACCCCATATGTGACTATACAGTACTTTTTGAACACATGGCAGAGGTCAGGATCCAGCACCCCATACATTAAAAGGGCTCTCATCACTACAGGATTGCCAAACGTGGATGGTAACTGTGATTCATGCATACTTTGAGGCTCAGACGGGAGAGTGGTGGCATTTGGGAGTGTAGATGTTGCTGGATTTCTCTTGGAGGAGCCATGTTGCAGATTCTTGATCTGAGAGGGGGCTTTTTTTTGTAAATTGAGTTGAAACTTTTATTGGCATCATTTTGGGATACATACCATTTGGGATCAATTTTAAGGCTCTTTTCACATTTATCCTCTGTTCTAAACTGCACACTTAGATCATGGTTTCCATGTAAATCTCCAAAATACACAATTCAGACAGAACCACTTAACCAGAGTAAGGGCCCCGTCTCACATAGCGACACACCAGCGATCCCGACAACGATCAGGATCGCTGGTGTGTCGCTACATGATCGCTGCTGAGCTGCCAAACAGGCAGCGATCAGGACAGCGACACTGCGGGTAACGTCGCCTAGTTACCCGCAGTGTACGTTGGATACCAGCGCACTGATGCATGGAGCTGGTAACCAAGGTATACGTCGGGTTTCCAGGCGCTGCGCGGTGCCTGGAAACCCGACGTGTACCTTGGTTACCAGCTCCCCTGCAGCAGCGCGCTGGTATCCAACATACACATCGGGTTTCCAGGCACAGCCCCGCGCCTGGAAACCCGCTGTGTACCTTGGTTACCAGCTGATCGCTGGTCTCCTGCCTGTCACACGCAGCGATGCGTGCTGGCCAGCGGGAGACCAGCGATCAAAAAAATGTCCTGGCATTTCTGACACGACCAGCGATTCACAGCAGGGGCCTGATCGCTGGTACGTGTCAGACATGGCGAGATCGCTGCTGAGATCGCTGTTTAGCAGCGATCTCGGTAGCGATCTCGCTATGTGAGATGGGGCCTTTACTCTTGTCTAGTCTCTGCTCAGTGGTGTCTGTCTTTTAACAAGTGCACAAAACTGTGGTCCACTGTGCTTTTTCGCATGTCTAAAAACACAGACACAGATGGATCATAGGCCAAAGTGACTATATTGTTATAGCTTATCTTGTGTTGGGGTTTTGTAACAATCACGTTTTTTTTTTTGATTTAGATGGAATCTCCAATGTCATTGCCCAGCGTAGAGTGCTGGATAAATGAGAAACGAGTTTTATGTTGATCTTTGGAAGGCAGAATGAACACGTCATCAGTAGTTCAATCACTTTATTTTTATGTTGTTCATTGTGCAGTATAATTGATATGGCGACTCAATTCCTTTGGTCAGAACGATTGCAGCCATACCAGATTGTTTTTTTTTTGTGTTTTGCTATTTTTACACACTAAAAACACATTTTTACGAAAAATATTAATTTGTATCACCATATTTTGAGGGAAATCATTTTCTTTTTTGTGGCTGACAAGAGTAATATTTTTGCTTTTTTTTGCAGAACAAGTTCTCTTTCAAATTTTTGGGCGCAGAATGATTAAAAAAACAGCAATTCAGGAATTGTCTTTTGGGGATTTCTTTTTTATGTACCGTAATTCTCCATGTGGTATTACAGATAAAACAACTTTACTCTGTGGGTCAGTACAATTACAATGATAACAGATTTACGGTATATAGTTTTGTTTTGTCTTGCTGCTTTCACATACTAAAAACAATTTGATTGAAAAAAAAAACATTTATTATTGCATCACCATATTCTGAGAGCTGTAACTTTTTTAATTTTGCCACTGACGGAGCTGAGTGGGGGGGTGGGAGTTTCCTTTTTGCAGGACAAAATTATGAATTCAAGGATACTATTTCTATTCACATACAACTTCTTTTTTTTTTATTTGCCACCTTTACACTACCGTGTAAAAGTTTAGGGTCACTTAGAAATTTCCTTATTTTTGAAAGAAAAGCACAGATTTTCCAAAGAAGCTAACATTAAATGATTCAGAAATACACTCTATACATTATTAATGTTGTAAATAACTATTCTAGCTGCAAACGTCTGGTTTGTAATGCAAAATCTTCATAGGTGTATAGAGGCCCATTTCCAACAATCATCACTCCAGTGTTCTTATGGTACCTTGTGTTTGCTAACTGTGTAAGAAGGCTAATGGATGGTTAGAATACCCTTGAAAACCCTTGTGCAAGTATGTTAGCACAGCTGAAAACAGTTTGGCTGATTAGAGAAGCTATAAACCTGACCTTCCTTTGAGCTAGTTGAGAATCTGGAGCATTACATTTGTTGGTTCCATTAAACTCTCAAAATGGCCAGAAAAAAGAACTTTCATGTGAAACTCGACAGTCTATTCTTGTTCTTAGAAATGAAGGCTATTCCATGCGAGAAATTGCCAAGAAACTGAAGATTTCCTACAACGGTTTGTACTACTCCCTTCATAGTAGAGCACAAACAGGCTCTAACCAGAGTAGAAAGAGAAGTGGGAGGCCCCGTTTCACAACTGAGCAACAACACAAGTACATTAGAGTCTATAGTTTGAGAAATCGACGCTTCACAGTTTCTCAACTGGCAGCTTCATTAAATAGTAAACGCAAAACGCCAGTGTCAATATCTACAGTGAAGAGTTGACTCCGGGATGCTGGCCTTCAGGGCAGAGTGGCAAAGAAAAAGCCATATCTGAGACTGGCTAATAAAAGGAAAAGTTTAATATGGGCAAAAGGACACAGACAATGGACAGAGGAAGATTGGAAAAAAGTGCTCACTACACATCTGGATAAGCTCCTTGGGGGGGTCTAGTTTCCAAAATGGGGTCACTTGTGGGGAGTTTATACTGTTTAGGCACATCAGGGGCTCTGCAACCGCAACATGATGCCTGCAAAACATTTCATCAAGTCTGCATTCCAAAATGGCGCTCCTTCCCTTCTGAGCTCTTCCATGCGCCAAAACAGTGGTTCCCCCCACATATGGGGTACCAGCGTACTCAGGACAAACTGGACAACAACTTTTGGCATCAAATTTCTCCTGTTACCCTTGTGAAAATAAAAAATAGTGGGCTAGAAAATCATTTTTGAGGAAAAAAAATATTTTTTTTATTTTCACTGCTCTGCGTGATAAACTTCTGTGAAGCACTTGGGGGTTCAGAGTGCTCACAACACATCTAGATAAGTTCATTAAGGGGTCTAGTTTCCAAAATGGTGTCACATGTGTTTTTTTTTCACTGTTTAGGCATACAGGGGCTCTCCAAACGCATCATGGTGTCCGCTAATGATTGGAGCTAATTTTCCATTCAAAAAAGTCAAATGGCGCTCCTTCCCTTCTGGGCCC
The DNA here is from genome assembly GCA_033576555.1 of Oophaga sylvatica. Classification (NCBI taxonomy): domain Eukaryota; kingdom Metazoa; phylum Chordata; class Amphibia; order Anura; family Dendrobatidae; genus Oophaga; species Oophaga sylvatica. The sequence goes on from JARQOD010000002.1 coordinate 290,713,271, forward strand.
TGCCGTGCGCACAAACAGTGATTTATGACCGCATATGAGGTATCGGTGTACTCAGGAGAAATTGCCCAACAAATTTTAGGATCCATTTTATCCTGTTGGCCATGTGAAAATGAAAAAACTGAGGCTAAAAGAAAATTTTTGCGAAAAAAAGTGTTTTTTTTTTACGGTTCAATTTGTGAAGCACCTGGGGGTTCAAAGTGCTTACTATGCATCTAGATAAGTTCCTTGGGGGTCTAGTTTCCAAAATGGGGTCACTTGGGGGGAAGCTACAATGTTTAGGCACACAGGGACTCTCCAAATGCGACATGGCAACCGCTAAATATTCCAGCATATTTTCCATTCAAAAAGTCAAATGGCGCTCCTTCCCTTCTGAGCCCTGCCGTGCGCCCAAACAGTGGTTTATGACCACATATGAGGTATCGGTGTACTCAGGAGAAATTGCCCAACAAATTTTAGGATCCATTTTATACTGTTGTCCATGCAAAAATGAAAAAATTGATGCTAAAAGAAAATTTTTGTTGGAAAAATTAAAATGCCCATTTTTTCCCTCCACGTTGCTTTAGTTCCTGTGAAGCACCTGAAGGGTTAATAATCTTCTTGAATATAGTTTTGAGTAGCTTGAGGGGTGCAGTTTTTATAATGGTGTCACTTTTGGGTATTTTCTGCCATATAGATCCCTCAAAGTGACTTCAAGTGTGAGGTGGTCCCTACAAAAAAATGGTTTTGTATATTTTGTTGTAAAAATGAGAAATCGCTGGTCAACTTTTAACCCTTATAACTTCCTAACAAAAAAAATTTTGTTCCCAAAATTGTGCTGATGTAAATAAAGTAGACATGTGGGAAATGTTATTTATTAACTATTTTGTCTCACATAACTCTGGTTTAACAGAATAAAAATTCAAAATTTGAAAATTGCGAAATTTTCTAACTTTTCGCCAAATTACCATTTTTTTCACAAATAAGCACAAATTATCGACCTAAATTTACCACTAACATGAAGCCCATATGTCATGAAAAAACAATCTCACAATCGCTAGGATCCTTGATGCGTTCCTGAGTTATTACCTCATAAAGGGACACTGGTCAGAATTGTTAAAAATGGCCAGGTCATTAAGGTCAAAATAGGCTGGGTCATGAAGGGGTTAAAGCTGACCAAATTGCAAATAGATTTGAATAACATTTTAGAGAATTATATGACTCTTAATTGACCCGCACTATAGAAGAAATTGACGAATACTTAGATCATATAGAATTTCCTAAACTTTCTCGTGAAGATCAGGTGTTTCTAGATAAAGATATCACTTTGGAGGAAATTAGGGAAGCAGCCATGTCTCTCTCTCTAATGGGATAACTCCAGGACCTGATGGTATGCCCGTAGAACTATACAAAAGATACCTAGGTCAGATATGGCCGGATTTGCTTCAGACCCTTTCCGAGGCACTTGCAAGACACTCACTTCCCCAATCATTTTATGATGCTACTATAGTGGTAATTCCAAAGCCAGATAAACCTGCTGAGGAGTGTGGTTCTTATCGCCCTATATCCCTACTTAATACAGACTATAAAATTCTCACAAAACTTATAGCTAACAGACTGAAAGCAGTAATATTAAGCATAATACATGAAGATCAATCCAGCTTTATGCCAGGAAGATCCACCTCCTCTAATATTAGAAGAGTGCAGGTTCTGACACAGATAGGACACAAGTATAAGAAACCTTGGACAATAGCCTCTTTAGATACTGCAAAAGCTTTTGATTCACTACAGTAGAGTGGAAATTTTTGCAACGTGTACTTCTGAAATTTGGTTTCTCTGATAGATTTTGCAAGTGGATTGAACTACTTTATCATATGCCGAGAGCTAATATACTTGTTAATGGCATGCTGTCAGAGTATTTCATTCTGGGTAGAGGAACGAGACAGGGCTGCCCACTATCTCCAATGCTCTTTGCTCTTGCAATTGAGCCAGTTGCACTTGGGATTAGACAAGATCTTTTGGTGAAAGGAATTAATATAAATTCTAGGGTGGACAAGGTGGGATTGTATGCTGATGACCTGGTACTCTTTCTTGATGAAGTGGAGCAATCTCTTCCTAGGGCAATTGACATTACCAATTGTTTTGGAGAACTATCAGGTCTTAAAATTAATTGGAGTAAGTCTGTGGTCATGCCACTAGTAGAAAATATAACTGTACCTGTGATATTTGGTTTACAAGTAGTACAAAAATTTAAGTACCTAGGCATTATAATTACCATAATCAAAACCTGATTAACCCCTTTTATCCCATCTGACGTACTATTCCGTCCTTGTGACCTGGGACCTAATTCCCAAGGACGGAATAGTACGTCACATGCGATCAGCTGTGCTCCCGCAGCTGATCGCGGCCGGGTGTCAGCTGATTATCCCAGCTGACACCCGGCACTATGTGCCAGGAGCGGTCACGGACCGCTCCCGGCACATTAACCCCTGGCACACTGCGATCAAAGATGATCGCAGGGTACCGGGGGCTCCCTGCGTGCTTCCCTGAGACCCTCAGAACAGCGCAATGTATCGCGCTGTTCCGAAGGACCCTCCTCCCTGCAGGACCCCGGATCCAAGATGGCAGCGGGATCCTTCCGGGTCCTGCAGGGAGGCGGCTTCCTCAGTGCCTGCTGAGAGCAGGCACTGAGAAAGCCTGCAGCACTGCCTGTGAGATCGCTGATGTGCCCAAAAATGGTACCAATAAAAACATCAACTTGTCCTGCAAAAAATAAGACCTCACATGACTCTGTGGGCCAAATTAAGAAAAAATTACAGCTCTCAAAACGTGATGATGCAAAAACTATTTTTTGCAATAAAAAGCGTCTTTTAGCGTGTGACAGCTGCCAATCATAAAAACCCAGTATAAATAGTAAATCAAACCCCCTTTATCACCCTCTTAGTTAGGAAAAAATAATAAAATTTAAAAAATGTATTTATTTCCATTTTCCCATTAGGTTTAGGGTTGGGGCTAAAGTTAGGGTTGGGACTAGGGATACGGGTGTGTTAGGGTTAGGTTTGTGGTTAGGGTTATGATTAGGGTTGGGATTAGGGTTAGGGGTGTGTTGGGGTTAGAATTGGGGGGTTTCCACTGTTTAGGCACATCAGGGGCTCTCCAAACGTGACATGGCGTCTGATCTCAATTCCAGCCAATTCGGTGTTGAAAAAGTCAAACGGTGCTCCTTCCCTTCTGAGCTCTGCCATGCGCCCAAACAGTAGTTTACCCCCACATATGGGGTATCAGCGTACTCAGGAAAAATTGCACAATAACTCTAGGGGTCCAATTTCGTCTGTTACCCTTGGGAAAATAAAACATTGTGGGTGAAAATTTCATTTTTGTGGAAAAAAATTTGATTTTTTATTTTTATGGCTCTACGTTATAAACTTCTGTGAAGCACTTGGGGGTTCAAAGTTCTCACCACACATCTAGATAAGTTCCTTTGGGGGTCTAGTTTCCAAAATGGGTTCACTTGTGGGAGGTTTCCACTGTTTAGGCACATCAGGGGCTCTCCAAACGTGACATGACACCAGCAGACCATTCCATCAAAGTCTGCAATGCAAAACATCACTACTTCACTTCTGAGCCCCGACGTGTGCCCATACAGTAGTTTTCTCCCACATATAGGGTATCCACGTACTGAGGACAAATTGGACAACAACTTTTTGGGTCCAATTTCTCCTGTTACCCTTGGGAACATAAAAAACTGGGGACTCAAAAATCATGTTTGTGGAAAAAATATGTTTTTATTTTCACGCCCGGGCGTTATAAACTTCTGTGAAGCACTTGGGGGTTCAAAGTGCTCACCACACATCTAGATAAGTTCCTTTGGGGGTCTAGTTTCCAAAATGGGGTCACTTTTGGGGGGTTTCCACTGTTTAGGCACATCAGAGGTTCTCCAAACGCGACATGACACCCGCAGACCATTCCATCAAAGTCTTCATTACTAAACGTCACTACTTCTATTCCGAGCCCCGACGTGTGCCCACACAGTAGTTTTCTCCCACATATAGGGTATCAGCGTACTCAGGCCAAATTGGACAACAACTTTTGGGGTCCAATTTCTTCCCGTAACCTTGGGAAAATAAAAAATTGGTGATTAAAAGATAATTTTTGTGGGGAAAAAATAGGATTTTTTATTTTCATGCCCGGGCATAATAAACTTGTGTGAAGCACTTAGGGGTTCAAAGTGCTCACCAAAGATCTAGATAAGTTCCTTAGGGGGTCTAGTTTCCAAAATGGGGTCACTTGTGGGGGGTTTACACTGCTTAGGCACATCAGGGGCTCTGCAAACTGAACATGGCACCCATCAAAGTCTGCATTCCAAGATGTCATTACTTCCTTTCCGAGCCCTGAAGTGCGCCCAAACAGTATTTCTCCCCAACATATGGGGTATCACCGTACTCAGGAAAAATTGGACAACAACTTTTGGGGTCCAATTTCCTTGGGAAAAATATAGATACGACCGCAGGGGCAACTAGCATGATAAACCACTGCTTCCGTGTGGCAGGTAATGTGATGGACAATTTTATATGTTTTATTACCTGCTGCATTAACAAACTCTTTTGTTCTAGGGATAAATTGACATGCTGGGCAGTCCCCGCACGGAAAACTCCCCCATGGGGGACCCCTGCTGGAACCAAAGAGATCGCTCCTGGGAGGTATGTAGTGACTACTACATAAGATGTCCTTTAGATTGCATGACCTACGCCAAGTGATGGAAGGATAAGATGTAAGTTGGCGTTTTAGATCTTTATCTGTCAACAAGACAGACCAATGTTTCCGCAAAATTTGATCAATATCACGCCAGTTTGAATTGAATTTAGTAATAAATCTCGGTTTGGAATTATCGCTATTGTTCTTGATACTCTTGTTCTTAGAAAATTGAGATAGAAGAGTAGTTCTATCCGAATAAAGTGCCCTTGTGTAACCTTTGACAATATCCCTGTCCGGATAACCTCTATTTTTAAAGCGGCGTGATAATTCTCTAGCCTGCGTTGCAAAGGTAGTGTCGTTGGAACAGATTCGGCGTGCCCGCAAAAATTGTCCAACTGGGATTGAACTTTTTAATTTTGGTAAATGGGAAGAAGTGAAATGCAATAAAGAATTTGTAGCCGTAGATTTACGAAAAATATCTGTGTCAATCTGACCATTACTAGATCTGGAAATCAAGATGTCCAAAAATTCAATGGTGGTCTGACTATACTTCCAAGTTAGTTTAATGTTAAACTCATTGTTGTTAAGGTGGCATAAGAATGATTCCAACTGTGACGCAGAGCCCTGCCAGATAAAAAAATATATAATCGATATATCTAAGCCATGAGATAACAGAACTGTGCCCAGGTGTGTCAAGGACCGTATCCCTTTCCCACAGCCCCAGGAACAAATTAGCGTAGGAGGGTGCACATGAAGCCCCCATAGCCGTGCCCTGGAGCTGTAGGAAGGGGCGGTCCTTGAACACAAAATAGTTATGGGTAAGTAAGAATTGTAAGAGTGTAGAGATAAACTCAATAAGATTAGACTCCAAATTAGTCATACTAAGAAAAAAGTTGACAGCCTGCATCCCAAAAAATATTTTTCATCCCATCATGACACCTCGTTGTCTGAGATGGAATTGCAAGCATTGAACGATTTGGAATCGCTTGAAGCTGAAAATATGCAGGTGGAGGGTTCCTCTGTCCCGGTGCATTTGCACCGACGTTCGCAGCTGTTTCCCCACTTGTCTGCCTGCCCTCCAGTGGAAATATTTGTCAGGCTGGTAAGGAATGACCTTATGGAGCTTGACCCACGTATTAAAAATGATAATCTTTCTCTATCTTCTAGGAAAGCCATTAAAACCCTTAAGAATCTGAGGGATATAGTTATCAAATGTGCAGACAAGGGGGGCAACGTGGTTGTGTGGCCGGTGCATACGTACGAGGCAGAGGCCTTTAAACAGCTTAATAAACGTGAATGTTATCGTCGACTTGACAGTATACCACATGTTACATTTAAAGAAGAGCTTAAACATATACTGGATGAAGGATGTGAAAATGGCGCAATATCTTACAAAATGAAGGATGCTTTGTTGCCGGATTTTCCTGTTACCCCTACATTTTATCTGCTCCCTAAAGTTCACAAGGACCCCCTCTGCCCTCCAGGCAGACCTATTGTCTCGGGCATGGGGGTTCTTTGTGAACCGGCATGCAGATTCATCGATTTCTATTTACAAAGAATTGTGGAAACACTTCCCTCATTTGTGAGGGATACTACTGACGTCCTTAGAAGACTTGATGGTCTTTCTTTGGAACAAGACATGTGTCTAGTCACCTGCGACGTAGAGTCACTATATACGTCTATCGATCATAGTCATGGGATGCAGGCTGTCAACTTTTTTCTTAGTATGACTAATTTGGAGTCTAATCTTATTGAGTTTATCTCTACACTCTTACAATTCATACTTACCCATAACTATTTTGTGTTCAAGGACTGCCCCTTCCTACAGCTCCAGGGCACGGCTATGGGGGTGTCATGTGCACCCTCCTACGCTAATTTGTTCCTGGGCCTGTGGGAAAGGGATACGGTCCTTGACACACCTGGGCACAGTTCTGTTATCTCATGGCTTAGATATATCGATGATATATTTTTTATCTGGCAGGGCTCTGCGTCGCAGTTGGAATCATTCTTATGCCACCTTAACAACAATGAGTTTAACATTAAACTAACTTGGAAGTATAGTCAGACCACCATTGATTTTTTTGGACATCTTGATTTCCAGATCTAGTAATGGTCAGATTGACACAGATATTTTTCGTAAATCTACGGCTACAAATTCTTTATTGCATTTCACTTCTTCCGTTTACCAAAATTAAAAAGTTCAATCCCAGTTGGACAATTTTTGCGGGCACGCCTGAATCTGTTCCAACGACACTACCTTTGCAACGCAGGCTAGAGAATTATCACGCCGCTTTAAAAATAGAGGTTATCCAGACAGGGATATTGTAAGGTTACACAAGGGCACTTTATTCGGATAGAACTACTCTTCTATCTCAATTTTCTAAGAACAAGAGTATCAAGAATAATAGCGATAATTCCAAACCGAGATTTATTACTAAATTCAATTCAAACTGGCGTGATATTGATCAAATTTTGCGGAAACATTGGTCTGTCTTGTTGACAGATAAAGATCTAAAACGCCAACTTACATCTTATCCTTCCATCACTTGGCGTAGGTCACGCAATCTAAAGGACATCTTATGTAGTAGTCACTACATACCTCCCAGGAGCGATCTCTTTGGTTCCAGCAGGGGTCCCCCATGGGGGAGTTTTCCGTGTGGGTACTGCTCAGCATGTCAATTTATCCCTAGAACAAGAGTTTGTTAATGCAGCAGGTAATAAAACATATAAAATTGTCCATCACATTACCTGCCACACGGAAGCAGTGGTTTATCATGCTAGTTGCCCCTGCGGTCGTATCTATATTGGCATGACAACTAGGCCGTTAAAAATACGTGTACAAAACATGTACGCGACATCAGAAATGCAGTCAAATGTACAGATTCTAGTACACTTAAAACTATCCCCATTTTTTTGACAAACATAGCTGTAACCCTAAAGGCTTTACTGTGTGTGGCATTGACCACATTTACACAGGAATTCGCGGAGGAAATCTTATGAAGAGAATTTTACAAAAAGAAACCCGCTGGATTGTTGTCCTTGATACCTTGACACCAAATGGTCTGAACGAAGCTCTCAGTTTCAAGTCTTTCTTGTGATTTTTTGTAATTTTTTGTGACTTTTTGTGTTTGTTGTGATTTTAATATTATTTAGCTGGTTTTATCGGGTTCAGTGTTTATGTATTGGTTAGTCATTTTGTTAATACTATTTTCTGATTGTTACACAGCTATTTATATTGCACGTGGTGACACTCCTTGAACGTAGAACAGAATTGGAGATGGCTAAGCCGCAACTATATCATCGTTACCATTGGGGATGCCTGTCTTTTTGGAGGAAGCGGCCTGGACAAGATTTGCAGCGTTCGATACTGCATATGCATAATTAATTTTGTTTGAATATAATATAATCATTCTTAATTATTTATTGTTAGTACAATTTTGGTTATATTTAGGTACATGTAATAGGTTGGCTTTTATGTCTTGTCTAATTTAATTCAGTACTTTTTTTGGAGTATTTTACTCTTTAATTTGTTCTTTGTATTTAGAGATATTTACGTTAAATGAATTTTGAATTCTGTACTTATATATCATTTTTGTTATTTGATTCCATTTATGCTATGCAAATTCAATATGCAAATTCAATACATATTTTGCATCTATATTTACTCTATTTCATAAGCCGACATGATCTAGACAGGTATCTGTTTGCTCTAGTGTTATGGTCGACTGGATTTGCTGCTGTGGAGACGTGGGGGGTAGACAGTTGTCCTCCCTCCCGCCCTCCTTGCATGTCCCAGTCTGCCCCACTGCACTCATTACATACTTTCATTGGTGGTATATTGGTATGATCACCTACCCCACGCAGACGCGACCCGCACGTGCGCTGTGTGTTCCTGGTGCCGTGGCTGGTCGGACGCATCGTTATGGAGATGGTGAGCGATGACTTTGGTCCTCCTCTCCATTCCCTGCGGCGCGTTCTGGCCTTACCCGGCGCGCAGGAAACACATCACGCCGGGGACAGCACCGATTCGTGGAACGATCTTTATTTGCGGTATATATATTTCCCTTTAATCTCAACAAGCCACGCCTCCTGACGAAGCCGAGTGCGGTGAAACGCGCGTCGGGGCTTTCCTGCATCTCCCCTCCTTCGGTGCGGTGTGCAGCCGTTTATTATGTCACAAGGTAATAGCTTAGTTTATCAGATCTAGCTCGCCTTATGTCTCTGACTTGCTTGTCGATATTACGGTATTACAACTAAGTAACGTTAATTTATTTTACCAGTGCAAGTTCGTGACTTGACTCTTTTAACTACTCATGCCTGCACACATACACCGAAATGGGGAGATATACAGTATGTGATCTTTCTGTTACTGCCTTTTTTCATCATTGACAGTCCAGTTTGCTGTGTTTTATGATCTTCTCCCTGGTACCTTGTCCGTTAGTCTCTTTTGTAAGTTATATTATGTTACAATAAAATTTATATTTATTTTCATTGATACCTCTTTTTTGTGATATTTCATCTGGATTTTTCATTATCTAATTTTCTATGAAAATTATATGGACAGTGACTAATATTTGATAGTCTCTGTCCCTTTGTTTCTCTTTTTTGGTTATCTTGTTAGGCTGGGAGGTATGTCCCGTTTAGCCACGGTGACATTTTTATAGGTTAAGATAAAATGACACCCATCAAAGTCTGCATTCCAGAATGTCATTACTTCCTTTCCGAGCCCTGCCGTGCGCCCAAACAGTATTCCCCCCCCACATATGGGGCATCAACGTACTCAACACAAATTGGACAACAACTTTTGGGGTCCAATTTCCTTTGGAAAAATCAAAAATTGGAAAACTGGGGACTAAAAAATCATTTTTGTGGAATTATTTTTTTTTCACATCCAGGCATTATAAACTTTAGTGAAACACTTTGGGAGTTGAACGTGCTCACAACAGATTTAGATAAGTTCCTTAAGGGGTCTAGTTTCCAAAATGGTGTCACTTGTGGGGGGTTTCCACTGTTTAGGCACATCAGGGGCTCTCCAAACGCGACATGGCATATAGCCAATTCTGCATTGAAAAAGTCAAACTGCGCTCCTTCCCTTCCGAGCTCTGCCATGCACCCAAACAGTGGTTTACCCCCACATATTGGGTATCAGCGTACTCAGGACAAATTGCACAATAACTTTTGAGGTATTGTTACGCTTGGCAATATAAAAATTGGGGTAAAAAGATCATTTTTGTGGAAAAAATATGATTTTTTAATTATGGCTCTACGTTATAAACTTGTTTGAAGCACTTGGGGGTTCAAAGTGCTCACCACAGATCTAGATAAGTTCCTTAAGGGGTCTAGTTTCCAAAATGGGGTCACTTGTGGGGGATT